>JAUMHM010000016.1:2212174-2227060 GCA_032362435.1 Melikaiella ostensackeni
ACTCATCAGGCACTTGACTTAGTCCGTGGCTGATGATGACGCACCGGGGTTTCCGAGACAAAGTTAAATAAAAATAATAATAATAATAATATAGTCCATCTACTTTTTGATAAAGAAACTCGCAAATTTTGAGGGACACGTGATAATAACGCTGCTCAATTGGTTCATGACCCTGTACCTCTATTTTGTGCTTATTAAAATGGGTTAGTCTCAATTCTTCAATTATAATTCTTAATTATTTATGTGACTGGTCACTGGGGTGCTCATGCGACATTGGAAAGTGGTCGGAACGTAACGTAAATTTCTTCTGTGACCATTCACAGGAGTGGAACAAGTCCCATTCCAAGCAATTCTACACTTTGTACCAACATTTTCCTTTATTTCTTGAAAAATAATAGACTTTCAGAAAAACTGTATATGACATGAAAGGTATATTTTCAAAAGATCTATAACTTTCATTCACAGCCTCTTTGTAAATTTTTATTATTCACTGAAATGAACGAAGAAAACATGAAATTTTTAAAAATAGATTTTTGGGTGTTTTGACCTTGGAAATCGAATTCGCGGGTATTTTCACAATCATTTTCGTAATCAGCGAGTTAAAATACGTGGGTGTAGGCAGTTTTAAATAATTCGGAGGTAAGTACATTTCGGAACTTTATCCTTTTGTTTTTCAGTTTCACCCGTGTAAAAATATTTCGTCTTGAATTTCTTCTTGATGACAGGCAATTAGGACATTTTCAAGACGTGTTCAAGACGTCAGGCAAGCCTGGCTTTTGAGACGGAGCCAGACTTCATTAATCTCTTGAACCAGGAAAAAGGTTTCCATTGCCTACCTGCCCTGGCGAAAAGGGTCTTCCTTATACTGCCATACGAGCTAATGCTTATTTATGTTTAAACAATTTTGGAAATTTATTATACAATATGCATATTGAATAAATTCATTTCATTTCATTTATTGTTGCTATTATACTTGTTTGGCGAAAATTCCGAAAATGTCCGTTTTTCAGTATTCCTTACGGTTTAGGGGATCCTTATGAAAAACTACCATATTAATCTTTTTGAAGAAAATAGTAGATGGCTATAGTCGTGAACCCCCACAATTTATGATTTTTTTACATTTAAATAGCCATTTTCAACATTAAACAAAAAATTCCTTAAATAATTTAAGTCTAGATTATCTGGTTCCCTTTTTACTGGCCTTTGGCCAAGACATAACAGAAATCTTCATATTTTGAAACAAATTCCGTTCGTCTTGCTGAAAGTACCCACTGAGAGCTATCAGTATAAACTCAAGACAAAAATTTGATGTCTAGCAAGTCTGGCTTATGAGACGGAACCAGACTTCAATGTCTTGGAGACAAAATGAAACGTCTTGGAGACAAAACCAAGATGAAATATTTTTACACATGTACTCGAGAAAGCTGAATATTAAAGGTCTTAGCAATGAGAAAAGGACTGGTGGATGGTACCACCGCTGAAATGCTTAAGAGCCGTGGCGGATATTTCTTTGTGTGGCTGAGCAGATTTATGAATATGTGTTCTGAGAACGCTGTAGTTCCAAATGATTGGAGAAAGGAGATTATCTCGTGCCAGTGAAAGTGCGTCGATCAGCGATTGCAGATGATAAGATTGTCACGGCAGAATGAAACGATGAGTTGCAAAGAATGATGAGCAGATTGGATAACAACATGAATAGTACGGATTGTAAGATCAATTTGAATGAAGCAAAAATTATTGTGTTTGAAAGAAGGTGTAAGAAAACAGTACGCAAAATTGCCTTAAACAGAAAGATAGATGCAGAGGTATCCAGACGTAAAAACGTTTCTACCAGAAGTAAAAAATGCAACAAATAAAGCTTTGCTTAGTGGATGTGGTTGGGATAAAGAATATAAATTTTCCTATGGGTTTGTCAGTTAGTTTAAGTGTTTGTGTGTGAATCGTGATTTATGATGGCCCTGTGAAGCTTTTAAGCTGTGGTGATTGCTAGAGAGATTGATCAACTACTCTAATCGGAGCGGTGGTGTGGGACGAGTGTGTCGTTGGAACGAGCCACACGCGACTTCTTGATTGATCTAAAGTCCTTCCCTTCTACACATCCCTTACTTATCTTTGCCATGTAAATTCCTTGATACCCGGTAGTATGACAAGGATAGAACCAAACGAGTTACGCTTAACCCGAAAGAGATTTGGCCTTATATTATAATAGCAATAATAATAATAAACTACGAACAGTTGAAGTTATTTGAATTTTAATTTTCTGACCTCAATTTTTACCGTTTACATTTGGTTTGAATTTATTTCTTTACATTTACAACTATTCATTTCGTTCAGAATTATCTTGTGAAGAGAATCAGTGATCATGGTTTTAAACACTACAATGCAATTTTCATTAACTGTTGAACAAACTGACTTCTAATTTACTAATATGGATTAATGTTTTCTAATGAGAGCATATCGTCTTTTGAAACGTCGTCTTTTATGAAGAAAGGATCTTCTCTACATCATTAAGGTCTTCTTTGCCTGAAGTATATCATTTTACATCCAGAACATTCTTTATAATGAGATCATAATAAAGTTATGAATCTTCTGTTATTTTATTTCACTCACGATAAATAATGGTTTATGCAAACGTCGGCAATGTTCCAGACATTTCAAGTCACTTTGACGAGTAAAGTTTTCTCATATTTCACAAAAGTTCACTGAATTAGATAAAGCACATTATTACATGAGGCAAATTAATTATAATACAGATTGTCTGAGTCTGAGGAATTAGTAAAGTTGGAGCATTAGCTTTAGCGTCGGTTTCGTATCAGGAAATATGTCATAGTGTGCTGATTAACCACAGGATTAACTAGCTGGTGAGTGTTATCGAAGAGGTGAGGTGGTAGCGGCTGCTAGAACTTAAGCACCACTGAAAATTTATTCGCAAGAACTTCCACTCTGTCTTGGAACTCCTAGCAAAGTTGGTAATGCTAGCTAGTTATAGAAAAACTTGCGACAGTCGCTGTGCTGTCCCAGTTGGGTTGAACTTATTTTGCAGGTAAAGGGCAGTCCCCCCCTATTTCTGTCTCGACGAAGAGAGAATTTAAAGACAGTAATTATGATAATCACAAGCTTTAGTTAATAACTGTGCTTGCATTAATTTCAATGTATATTGATCTTTCAAATCGGTTAAAAAAATTATTCTATATACCTTTTTCTTGCGCAGATAAAGTTTTCTGCATGAAGTAAAGGCATGATTGTTAATCGAATTGCTCACGAATTAAGATCCTTTTGAGAAATTTCAATTGTTGGTAATTGATAAATATTCTAATAGAGTTGAAAAGTTTCCAAAGTTGAGAGAGCACTGCATTTTCGAACTTCTTTGAAGAAATATGGTAAACAAGTTCTAGCTTATAAAACTTTCCATTAAATTAAAAATAAGTCGTGTTCATAATAAAATCTATCCTTTTTAGAAACTCTTTTGACAATACGCATTTTAATTCTATCCCATTTATTTAAAATTGCTTTTTTTCTAATTCCGAAAGTATACTCGAAAGCACTGCAACAACATCCAAAGAAATCATTACGTAGTCATCCGGAACTATTGATTGAGTTATAATTTTTTGCAATTTCTCACTTAGGAGTAATAATAGTTGAAATGCCTAATCGCAAAGGATAGTTGTCCTTGTGAATCTTTGTTAATCCATAACATCTGGCAAGGACCGAACTTTGAATATTGATATCTTTCCATCTTATGTCTTTTCCCAGAAGCCCTTTCTTTCTCCATTCATTAAGCATTCTAAAAGTACTGTTTCTAATTTTTTATACGGATTTTTTGCTATTTTCTCAAAACTGTTTCTATTAGAAAGTAATTCTCCAATGTCTTTAATATATTCACGGACTTTTTATACAAAGAGACTCATATATTACCCTTATCAGCATTCATGAAAATTATATCCGGGTTGTTTTAAAGAAAGTCTTTAGTTATCACGAATCCTCTAGCAATTTTACGATAAATGTAACTTATATGCAAGTAATTTTTATCAACAAAACTTTTAGATGAATGTAAAAACGTGTTTCGGAAATTCTGCTGATGTAATATCGGAATTTTATGTATATTTGCTTCCTTATCCTTGACTATCTCCAGCATTTTTGTCGACTTATCATTCGTCACAAGATTACTGAAGCCTTTACCCAATCTAAGAATATCTTTTACTGAATGAAAAATTTGCTAATCTGCTAAATTTACAGACTGCTTATTTGCATTATACACACACACACACACACACACACACACACCCACCCACACACACACACACACACACACACATATGCCTGACGTACACAATCCTGTGGCTTTTTCAATTTCTAAAATTCTCTGATATCTGCAGCCGGATTTTTATTAGAAGCGCTCGCATTCGCCTGAACATTTAGTCAGGGGAATCTGAAAAAAAACCAAAACTTCCGAGCGCTTCTACAACATCCAGAGCCCACATCAATCCTCGGCATCAAACCTTCCGCTCGACAGTAATTGAACGTATTGAAAACAAGGCTAAGTGAGAATCTCGAATGTTCACCCATCCGAGTGCTAACCGCGTCTGTCCGTGCTGTACAATAAAGATCTCGACGAGTCGAGAATCACCACCCAGCTACTGCTGTCGGCCAATTTGAATCGTCCTATGAACGGTCTTTTCTGCTAAAGAACACGGAGATGCAACGTTTTTTATTTTTCACGAACGCACACGATAATACTAGTCCGTGAGCTTAGTAAGCGAGTCTTAATCGCCCTAGCACGGGTTGCAAAAAGAATACTTGGTGTTCAGTTCTTTTTACTCTTTATTTTGCACAGATTCACGGCTCTAAATTTTCCTTCTTTTGTACAAAGAAAAAATGAGAAATATTAGGTGATCTAGTGCTAGGTCTGTTTTGTCAGAAAGTTATTAAGAATCACGCTGAATTTCTGAAAAAATTTTGTTACCCTAATTGCTCTCCTTGATTGGATTATTATTATTATCATTATTAATCTTCAAATTCATTCATTTAAATTTGAATAATGATAATTGACTTAGTTTCAAGATCACAAGTAAAAAATACTTCAATTTTATACGAAGTTTCGAATTACTCACTTTTTAACGCTAAAAGTTTGAATTTATTAAATTTTATTTTTATTAATTTGAGCCGCTGGTTCAAATCTTGTTGCCGACGTTTTTTTGTAAACTTTTTTTATTTTGCTCGCATTGTAAATATGTCAAATAATCATTTTTTGATGCCCCCCGGCCATACAAAGTTTGTATAAACAGTAAAATTATTGGGAAATAATTATCATGCATGAGAATCGAAGGCAGGGGCAGCTGGCCCGACTGTCTTCTCTCTCCCATGAATCGTGACAATGGGTCCGAAACCAGATTCAGAAAAAGCAGAGTAAGTACGCACACTCATTTTTCCCGAATTTAACCGCAGATATCTCTTTTTACGATATAAAATTTATCGCGTTGCTTTTGATGTGTATAACATTTCTACATGATATTAATTCCCCAATAATTTAACTACTAAAAAAAAATAATCGCCGCGGGAGCATCAAAAAATGATTATTTGACATGTTTACAATGCGAAAAATGAAAAGAAAATATGTAAAAAAAATATGTCGACAGAAAGGTTTGAACCAACGGCAGCGTGGTCTCTAGGCAGGCCCTTTACCGCTGCACCGGCGGTACTTGGTGAAAGCAACCGAGTGCGACTCGGTGGACCTTTGGCAGCCGCGGCGACCGTGATTTTCAAACGCTCATAATTCTTAAACAAGGGCCCACTTACAAAGAAGCCTGGACACGTGTCTAATTAGTTAATAAGGTAGTACATAAGGATTGTCGATGAGAAAACATCTAAGGGTTCTGTAAAGACACTCAAACTCGTAAAAGCGAGGAAGTATCAACAAATCAAAGAAAAAACGCATATATTATTTATTTTATGTATATTTGTTAGATATGATAATTTGTTAAATTATTTATCTCGCCTTAAAAATTTAAAAAACTTAATATTTCAAAATTTGTTATTATGGATTTTTAAATTGTTTATGTTTTTAATATTAGGAAATAAATATGCAGGGACGTGAACGCGCGATATGCACGCGTGCATTTATTGCTAGTTCTATTAAAAATGAAATCGAGAGCGTCAATCACTGCGGAAATATATTTCCATTTATCTTGTGCTCGATGTTTGAAATTTAACGCAAACATTTGTATCCTCTATTTTATTGAAACGCGTAATGTGAATTAATCTCTTTTGACGTGTGGGCGGCGGTATGTTGGGCAGAATGTTGATATCAATGACGGCAAACTCACAGCAAATTCTCTTTTGATACGTCAACGGTTGACGGTATACGTTACATCCAAGTTTCTTTTTGTGATATTATTTGCAAACGTCTTTTATATTCCTCTCTAAATGAAGCGTAACCAGCGGCTGTTGACTTGCAATTCGTAACCGATAATTATTAATGTTTCAAACAGAGGTTTTCCCTAAAGCGTTTCCATTGGGATTTCATACTCACCGGCTGACGTCATAGCAAGGCGAATATCATACTCTGCATTTGGAATGCGATCCATTGTTTTCGCGATACTCTCGTTCATCACGCATATGTAAATCAGCATGTTTGGAATCCCTATTGAAACCTAAATGCGCCTGGACAAATTGCTCGACGGAGATACGCGGAAAATGACGAACCGCGTAAACAACATGGCACTCTCCACTATTCTATTATACTGTAATAAACAAAGAACCTTCTTCGTGATTGAATAACTTGAAAAATCTGTTAAAAATTTCATTTCACGGAGAGTTTAGTCTGAATAATCTGTTGTAAACTATAGTGTGATTAGCACAACTAATAAAAGAAAAGGAGGCTATTATAAGTTAAGAAGGTATGTTTGTGTAGAAAATCTGAGTGATCGTTATATCCGTTGAAATCCCAATTCCTCCAATTTGGTACTTCCTCAAAATTTGTCGGAAAATATCTAATATTTTATTGTTTGACAGAATATTTTTTTAAAGTCATCCAAAGTGCAGAAAAGGCAGATTGAGCAATATTTTTCAGTCAGTCATTATAAAATTAAGAATTTTCGATTTCTGATTCGGATTCAGCGATCCGAAAAAACTTCTAAGTACAGATTTTCGAATAAAAATTGCGCTAAATAAGTATAGAACGACGGAAAATTGTTGTCAAACTTTAAACGCGTTTTTCTCGAAAACTTGCCTTTAGCCGCTAGACCCCTTTTTTCGGAGGCGGTGACATGTGGTTTAGAATGAAGAAGTTACTACGAAAGTATAGCACATAAATATGAAATTTATCGTCCGAATACGGAATTAGGCTGACACTGATATACTAGTAACGCATGAAGGGTTGGGAAGAATTACTTCTAAAAGATTTAACTCTTCCAGCACTGCATCCTCATTCTCAGTCAAACGCTCCGTCCCTTCTAGAGACAGATTCAAGAAATATTTATTGCATTATTTCTGCTCCCTCAAATTCCTGGTATAGCGAGAAAGCTCTGTTTCAAAGGCTTGTGCTCGAATATTTTCAGTCCAGCGAATTGTGGAGCAAATTCTTCTGAAGTTAAAACTAAAGGAAATCTTCACCACGTAAAAGGTTGTAGCACCCACACTGGTGCATTTTGGCTCCTTTCATTACAACATTTACTTGAGGCATTGGGGTGCAGTTCCTAATAGCTGAATTCTCCGATTTTATTTGAAGTCCGCATACTTATGTACTTTGATGCGCTGATTAGGAATTTGATAGTGAAAATTGGCGACTATCAGATTTATAGTTTAGAAGCTAAAGTTAATGTTCCAATTACTTAGGGTGTCCTAATTACTGCGATACTTAATATAAATGCTTCATACTCAGAGTCAAATAATCAGAAGATCAGAAACTGTAAATAATCGATAAATTTGAGTAATTGTTTACGTTGTTTAATCGTTGTTTACAATGTTGCGTCCAAAAAAACTTTGGTTTTCAAAATTTAACGTATAAATAAATACGCAGTAGTAGGGACGCAATAATAGGCACACATCTATGTTATTTTATTTTAAGGTATAAATTCAGCATAAAGTAAATGTTCTATTATTTCATCATTTTTTTATAATATAAAGATTATTTTGGCTCAGAAACTCCCACTTGAATCATCTTTTTCCTTTTAATACGTTCCCATACATCAAACTAAAATCTGCAGTAATAGGTACACAGTTTTTGTTCATCCGCAGCAAAACCTACAAACATACTTTTCATCTAAATGTTAAATATTTTTGTATGTTGCTCTATGTTTTGATATTTATTAATGTTTTTTATGCACAAAATACGTTCTACTTTGGAGTGAAACAGAAACGTATTGTTATGTACATAATATTTAGAAAAATTATTGTTTCTAATGTCTTGGTTTGACTGAATATAGTGTACACGTCTCCTTTGAATGCACTTCTGCAAGATTTTAAAACAAATAATGGACTTTAGGTATTTTATTCACGTTTCATTAACGCTAAATTGGTATCTCGCGACCGCCATCTTTAACATCATTTTTCTAATCTAAGGCTTCCGCAAACTTCAAATCTAAAAAATTGTCATATCCCTTTTCAAGCCTGCCGAAAGAAAATCTGAGGAATATCTCAGACGAAAATTTCAGACCGGCTTATACAAATTTCAGTGAATTTTTAGTCTCTATTTAAATGATTTCTCTAGAGATTGCCTGAGTGATTGAGGTCCTTTTTATTATTTAATTCATGGCGGTCCAACCTTGAGGATTCCAAAATACGAAAGGCACTACTGCCTTACGGAAGGTATGGCTGTCATAAAGTCTTCATCAAAGTAATCCCGTTTTTACCCTACAAATTATTGTTTATTTATTTGCATGCATATATTTATTTGTAACTAATTAATTTTTTCATATATTTATATATGTGTTGTAATATCCTGACAGTAAATCCAAAAATGCCATCTGTTTTTACGCATCTCGTGTAATTTACGAGATACTTACAAAATATGATATATTTTGAACTTGTCAAGGAAAATTTTAGATATTTGTAATCGCATGAATTTGTAGATTCTGATTTTGTAACGTTCAAATCCCTGATTTCCAAATTGAGAACGAAAATTACTTTCGTTTCTTAATCACTCACATGTAGCCTCTATTATGAGCACGGGACAATTCCGCACCAGATACCTGGGTGCCGTTCCCCCACTACGCTGATTCCCCTATCTAAGCCAAACTTCTCTCACCGACCCTCGGTCAGAGGGAGTACTTTGTGCCTAATGAGGACTCACGTGCAAAATATAAAAAATTTTTAATGTAGCACTTGGTAATTTAGAAACATAATATTCGAAATCTACGAATTACAATTCCAACGATATGTTATTTGCCTTCAAAAGTTGAAAATAATTGAATAAATGTTCGATTTTATATGACATAGTCTGAGGATCAGCCTAATTTGAGTTTATTTTTCAAAAATTTACTGCAGTCATTCAGATTTATTGGTGCGGGGAAATTTCAGAAGCTTAAGTTTTTCTAGATGTGGAAACTCATTAAATAACTTCATAATTTAGTTTACTGCTTAAAATTACTCTTGAATCCTTTCACACTCCCAGTGCAAAAGTATCAATGGTCTCACGCTCAACCTAATTTGTAAACTCATTAACATTATAATGTTTTGAAACTTGATAATGATTTCTAAACATATGATCTCAATAAATATATATAAAAATATAGAATTAATTGATGTTTTATTAATATTAATTCAGATAATTAAGAATTGAAAAGATAAATATTATATGCAAACCAAGGGCGCGAAAAAATCAATAAAATAAGAATTTTATTCCGGTAATTATTTGTATTATGAAGAATCATGACAAAAAAATTATAATTATCATATTTTAAGCTTCAAAAAGCTGTACTAATTGTTATTTTGATTCACAAAATATCGTGAATGATTTATATCAAAAGATTGTCATTGAATCATTTAAATTAATTGAATCATTAATCCTTGCAAACCTGGAAAAGTCCTTGAATTTTTTTGTCTGGAAAAACCTGGAAAAGTCCATGAATTTAGGTTATGATCCTTGAATTTTTATTCCCTGAAAGAAAAAATAGGTTTTTAAACATGGTCTCTGCTTAACCGTCACGCGTTAGGAATTTTAAAACTAAAAAGATGAATTTTCAATAAAAGAATTCAATTTTCAACCCTGTAGAAATTTTATCGCACTCAAAATTTACCTAAAGAAATTAGAAGATTTTGGCAATTTAAATGGCCAGACCCCGAAATAAATGAGGGTTAAAAAATTGGAAAATTCTCAGACCTTTACAAACATACATTTTTCTTCTTAACCTACATAATATGCCTAGTTTTCAAAAATCTTGTGAGATTTCAATATTTTCAGTTTTTCTACTACAATTTTTGAAAAATGCTCCACTTTTTTTTAATTTTGTTTGGATAATTGGCAACCACTGCAATTGATAATTTCAAAATTGGTCAGTTTTAAAGGTTTAAGTTTAAGAAGTTGTCTAATTATGAACATTTTAATCATATATTATTCGATTTAAAACAATTCCTCATTTTGTAGTTTGCTCTCCGGGCTCAAAATTCAAGCATATAATATGTATTCTTTGATTGTTTATTGTTAATCAATCTTCTGAGAGTGTATTTCATGAATATACGAAATAAACATACATTTTATGGGTGAAAATAAAAAAGTTGGAATTATTCGATTCTGAATTGAATAGAAAAAAGTTATTTCAGGTCAACATAAAACTTTTTTTTTTATTCATATTAGTTAATTAATTATGATGAAATAATTATGATTTTTTATTTAATCAGGGTGTCTAGCGTGTAACATTGCTTCAAATGTGAATTCGACCTAGAGTGACTTTTAAATTTCAAGGTGCAGTTAATTAAATTATAATTTTCTTGTTTTGGCGCATAAATCGTTAAGGCTCTGAAAATTAAATTGTGATACTTCAAAAAGTTAGTATTCATCACTTATCATGACTCCCACTTCTAGAAGATTTACAACTTCCTACAACCAAGAGAAAAAGTCGAAAATGTAAATATAACATCTTTAATACGAAATTCGCTCTTTTTCTTGAATTTCCAACAGTTGAATTTTCAACTGAAATTGAAGAAAATTGAAAATTGAATTTGCAACAGCAAAAATCTGCGAAATCTCCTTGATATCTTTAAAACCACTTGATATTTTATTGAAATCCTTCAAAATTTCTTGGAATCTCGTAAACTCCTAATATCTTTGGAAATATTTTCTATCCATTAAAATCTTCGAAATCTGTTTAAGTCCGTAGATATTCCTTGAAATCCTTCATTTTCTTTTGAATTTATTTGAAATATTAAAAATAATTATAAATCTGTAGACATAATTTAAAATCACTTGAAAATAAGATAAATTAAATATATTCCCTAAAGCTCTCTACAAATCCCTTGAAATTTTCAAGATCTTTGAAACACTTTGATGTCCTATAAAATCCCTTAAATCTTGTGAAATTCATTGAAATTCCTTGAAATCCTTGGAAATCCTATAAAGAGTTCTTTTGTATGAACAAGTGCAAGTAGAAAAAATTATTCCCAATATTTTTATACAGTTTTTGAAAACCTTACATTATAGACAACTTCAAACTAGAAAATAATAGAATATTTCAAATCGAATAATATATAATTAAAATGTTCATAATTAAACAATTTTTTCAATTCAAACCTTCAAAACTGACTAATTTCTAAGTGATCAATTGCAGTGGTTTCCAATTATCCAAACAAAATAAAAATGAAGTCGAGCATTTTTCAAAAATTGTAGTGAAAAAACTGAAAATATAGAAATCTTACAAAATTTTTGAAAATTAGGCATATCATGTAGATTAGGAAGAAAAATACATATTTGAAAAGGTCCGAGAATTTTGCAATTTCTCAATCCTAATTTAATTGACAGTCTGGCCATTTTTATTGCCAAAATATTCTAATTTTTTTTCAGGTAAATTTTGCGTGCGATAAAATTTCTACAGTGTTGAAAAGTTAATTCTTTTGCCGAAAATTCGTCTTTTCAGTTTTAAAATTCCTGATGCGTGACCGTTAAGCAGAGAATACGTTTCAAAACCTATTTTTTCTTTAAGGAAATAAAAATTCCAGAATCATAACCAGAATTCATGGACTTTTTCAGGTTTTTCCAGGTAAAAAAATTCAAGGACTTTTCCAACTTTTCAAGGATTAATGATTTAATTAATTCAAATGATTCAATGACAATCTTTTGATATAAATCATTCACGAGATTTTGTGAATCAAAATAACAATGAGTACGTCTTTTTGAAGTTTAAAATATGATAATTATAATTTTGTTGTTATGATTCTTTATAATACAAATAATTACCAGAACAAAATTCTTATTTTATTGATTTTTTCGCACCCTTGGTTTGCATTTAATATTTATCTTTTTGATTCTCTAATATTTAAATTAACATTGATAAAACATCAATTTGTTCTCTATTTTTATAAATATTTAGTAAGATTATATGTTTAAAAATCATTATCAAGTTTTAAAACATTATAATGTTAATGAGTTTCCAAATTAGGCTGAGCATGAAACCATTCATACTTTTGCACTGGGAGTGTGAAAGGATTTGAGGGTAATTTTGAGCAATAAACTAAATTATGAAGTTATTTAAAGAGTTTTCACATCTAGAAAAACTGAAGTTTCTGAAATTTCCCCGCACGAATGAATCTGAGTTACTGCAGTAAATTTTAGAAAAATAAACTGAAATTAGGCTGATCCTGAGACCATATCACATAAAATTGAACATTTATTCTTTAATTTTCTACTTTTGAAGACAAATAACATATCGTTGGAATTTTCGAAATTCGTAGATTTTGAATGTTCTGTTTCTAAGTTACCAAGTGCTACATCAAAAATCTTTCATATTTCGCACTTGAGTCCTCATTAAGCACAAAGGACTCCCCGTGACCGAGGCACTATGGGCCAGGCGACCGAAATTTTGGCCAAAATTTAAAAAGTCTACGGATTCGGCTAAACACAGATACTTGGGGGTTTTTGGGGTCGCTGATTACGAATATGCAGTCAAAAATTCAACATTCAAAATGGCGAACTCAATATGGCGGCGAAGATTTTGAAAAATATATGGAATCGACTAAAAATAGTTACTCGGGGGTTTTTGGGGTCGCCGATTACGAATATGCAGTCAAAAATTCAAAATTCTAAATGGCGGACTCAATACGGCGACGAAGATTTTGAAAAATATATGGACTCGACTAAAAATAGTTACTCGTGGGTTTTTGGGGTCGCTGATTATGAATATGGAGTCACAAAAATCAAAAATCAAACTCTCACAAAATGTGGTGCTGGATTATTGTAAGTCCCCATGTCTCTCACAAAATGGGGTGCTGGATTATTGTGAGTCCCTTGCCTCTCACAAAATGGGGTGCTGAATTATTGTGAGTCCCCTTGCCTCTCAAATAGCGAATGGCCAGAGTAGATACATTTGCTTACTAGTCTTCATCTGAAAGTTCTAGGTTATCTAAATAATTTGTAGGAAGATCAAGCTCTTCACATTCATCGAGTGATTCATCTTCAGTATCTGACTCCGTTTCTAAATCTGGATGGCTGACATTAGCACTTTATTTTGGAATAACGAGTAAATCTTGTACTGCTTTCGGGAGAACCAACTGTTTCTTATAAGATATTCGAGATTTTATACTCACTGTAGAAGCAATCGGATCTGATGAATCCATTGACCTATTGAATAAATCTTCAAGATTGTTTGGTCGACTATTCTTTCTGCTATTATTGCTTCTGTCCATCCTGTAATCTTTGTTTTTATTTTCAGAAGCTTCTTCCCCTAGCATTCCTACCGGCAACACACTGTTGCTGAGTATTTCTCCACCATGAATTAATATCTTGTGGACTGTAGAGGGCATGGGAAATTGACACGACAAGGCAATTAAAATCGTTTGGAAATCCTCAACAATCTGCTCATTCAAACCAAGACAGCTAAACTATCAATTTTACGCGGTTAAATTCAAATCGCTATGAAGCATTTCAAATATAGGATTCCAACAGAATTATAATGTTAATTAATTACTACTATTATGTTTTAAGTAATAAACAAAATTATGTTCACGAGATCAAGTTATATTAATTTAATAATATCAGACCAATTTAACTGAAATTAATTATAATTTTACACTATATAATATTACAATTATTATGAATTCATTATTATTATTATTATTAATATTTTATTTAATTACTTTACAATAATTAAGATGATTGTTCATTTGTAAAAATATTAAAATTGTTCAGATTTTCTCTATATTGGGTGGAAGAGTGAATTGAACGTTTGCGTTGGTTCAGGAAAGAAGCTCGCGCGCTCGGCTGCTTGAAGCAAATTTTTTCTTTTGCAAGTGAAAACGGGCATAATGGGACACATCAGGCTTAAAGTTTACATCATAGTGAATAAAATGGTACCTCATTTTTCTCATTTGGGTGTGAAGTTTCGGAGTGGAGAGAATCGAAAGCGCGTACTTGTGAACAGTATCAATTGACGACTAGATGCATTATGCATACTATATACTTCTGTATACTGTTTTACAGATATTGCAGTCATTTCGTAACTTATCAAGACATATTAAACCAAAAATGTATTTAAACAAATTTATATTAAGAAATAATTTGAAAATATATTACTTTTTGCATTATATCGCACATTTTTGATTTTACATGATTTCCCATGATCAACGCAGCACGGTTTGATATTAAAAATGCATATATATGTAGTAATCGGGTTTTAAGTACTTTGAACTATATACAAAACAATAAATAGTAGCCTGTCTTCAAACTCCATACTTTGTTTT
>JAUMHM010000016.1:2227160-2237930 GCA_032362435.1 Melikaiella ostensackeni
CTCTACAGGTACTGGAAATCGTATTTTCAATGAGGATGTTGTGAAATAGTATGTTCCATTCCGTGTAATGCATATCATTTTTCACAAGTACTCTATAGAGAATTTGATTTCCAGTACCTGTAGATCGGTGCGAAACAAGGTGTTCCAACCTGGCCAGCTCGACTGTTTCAGCCCTAGGATTGAAACATTTAATGTTTCATCCCGAGGATTGGAGCACCTTGTTTCGGCCCACTCTACAGGTACTGGAAATCGGATCTTCAATAGAGGTGTTATGAAAAAGCGTTTCACCCTCCCGGTCAACTTCTCTGTGCTTCGAATTTCTTCTAAGCGGTTCGCTTTCTTCATCTCATAACTTCCCCCATAACGCTTTGCTCGCAAGTTTGAGTGCGCCTAGGGCACGCATCTGTAGAATCTGGCGCTTCGCGCTTGATAACGTACTGACCTCGCGCTTCTACCCAACATTTTCGCAAAGACCTTTTAAAATTAAAGGATAACCACTGACAACTGTAATTTGGTAATTATGAATTCCTTTTTTTTTTGTTAAAGCTCCTTCGGCAATAAAAAAAATACATTCTCATCACGTGTCTCGCGCTTCAGACTCGAATAAAGTATGCCCATAACGTAAAATTCTTTATATTGCTGAACTCTATTGTACTCAATGTATGTTAATTAATTTTTGCACCTCGGTCCTAGGCTTATGCTTTACGCGAAAGATGTTGCCATCAAACATTTCATTGTATCTTGTGTCGTTTTTCTATCAATTTAAATTTGTAATTTTTAATGGCATTTTTTTACGATTGAAACAAAAACTACGCGCCTTATTATTTTCCTGTTAGAAGACTTTGGAACAAAAATGGTTTAGAGTTAATGGCTTCTACTTTGAGATGGCGCAATTCTAAATGCTCTTGATTTGGATATTGTATAAATTCATACTATATAATTTTAAAGGGGGTTAACATTAATAATATTAAAAATATAGAACTTTAACATCTTTCAATTTCAAGAATCTCGGTTAGCTACTCTGAGATATGATGTAGGCGAAAAATTTTTACCAACTTTCAATTTCAAAGAATCTCGAGTGTCATATTTCCAAAAATTTACTCTTTTGTTTTTAGTGTTATTTTTACGATTGAAAGTAAAAGTACGCGTTATATCAGAAAATCATTATTATTATTAAACATTCTGCTGTATGTATTTTGTGTCGCTTTCCCAAAAATCAAAATTTTTCATTCCTTATGTTATTTTTCAAGATGAAAATGAAAACTACGCATCAAAAAATCACCGGAAACAAATTTTAAGACTTTATTTTGAATGAATACTTTTGTTATCAAACATTTTCTTGTATCTCGTGTCGTTTTCCCAAAAATTTTATTTTTTCATTCCTAGCCTTATTTTTCACAATTAAAGCGAAAAGACCTCGTCTTATCAAAAAATCGTAAGCGTTTGTAGACCTTCTCTAGGTGAATAATTTTGTCATCAAACATTTTATTGTATCTTGTCTCGTTTTTCCACAAATTAATTTTTTCATTCTAAATCTTACTTTTTACGATTAAAACAAAAATTACACGTCTTATCAAAAAATAATCGGGAACAAATTTGTAGATCTTTTCTCGGTAAATAATGTTTGTATGCTTATTTTTCTCGTATCTTTCATATTTTGACCGCAAAATAGAATTTTTTATTCTTTAGTATTTTCTTCGTTGTTTAAACCCAGAACCGTCGGTCAAAAAGGGCTGGTTAACGAACTCGACCCTTCATTTTGTTCCCTAAAAACGCATGCCAAATCACAACCCAATAATATAGCAGGGTGTTTAGCGTTTATTCGAAACAAAATTCCAGGACTTTTCCATGTTTTCCAGGACAAACAAAAATTTTTGCAGGTACCTTTTTTTGATTATTACACTGAACTTTTTCGGAAAAATTCGTATTATTCAATATAAATTAATAATAATAATCTCCAAATTCATTCAGTCACTTTGTCCACGTTAATGCTCCTATGTTTCCGCTCGCTTTGGCGTGTTTTTTGACTCACGATTTTTTCATTCCTGTCAAAGTAGTGTTGCATTCGAGCGATATTTGACAAAAAACGTACTAAATGAGAAAAAGTCTTGTTCAATATTGTCGAAATTATCGTCTCGGCTCGTCCCGTTTCCAGGAGAGAATAAGTTTAACCGAGCGATGTCGAGTACATTTGACACTTGGCAAATAACTTGTTTTTTTTATTCTTCTTATTATCAATTGAAGGTTACTTTATGTAAATGGGGTTATTTTCATAGAGAATATATTTTTTCTCGATGTAACCGCTTTAATCATTATCTACGCGCGACAATTTGAAATATAAAATAACAAAAAGTGAATTGAATCATGTCGGAAATGTACATGGCATAAACGTATATAATTATAAAAATATAAAGTAATAATATAAAAAATACTTTTTTGTATCAACACTTTTTCTATACTATTCGATCTTTTCCAAGTTTAAACAAAAGTTTTTAAAAGAAATGATTCAATATTTGCAATCCATATGTATTTTCATACATATAGTTAATGAATAGACATAAATATGAATTACTGAAAATCTGCTAAGCGCACTCTGAAGCACATAAAATATAAATTTTCTAGAAAGTTTAGATACTGACATATATTCTCAATAATAATCCTACTAACAAATTTTCATTAAAAATCATCAGAAATTCTCTAAATAAATGTAAACATTAATTCAATATTATTAAGTATCTGATAGTTGCTTTCTCTGAAATATGGAGCTGAAAAAAAATTAAATGAGATTCGATACATCTTCCGAAGTAAAAGATTTTATTGCCAACTTTTCTAAAAGTATTATTAATCTATAATAAATTTTTTACTTTCTGCAACATTGAATCAGTTATTGAAGTCAAACAACACGCATTCCAAGAGTTAAGGAACACAAAATGTGTAATAGGGTGATTCCGGGACATGTGCCCCACTTTCTAGATTTATAACATATGTTTATGTGATTAGAGCGCCACCTCGAGGGCCACAGTGTTTGAGTGTGGAATGAAAAAGGTGAGTGGAAAACGTTGTGGTTTGATGAGTTTTCTGTTCATAATTGACAACTGTTCTAAAAGAGAAGCGAAAACAGGCTGAAAGTTTTTCTAGCCGCTCATAAATGTTACTTTGAAGTAAAAATACCAACAGATATTGGTTGAAGCAACATAACCTCGAAATTTTAGAAGGTTGTTTGACATATAACATCTTGGACATTGACTGTGAAGGAATATTTTTTAAACGAAAGGATTTCACATATATCTTGTGCAAGGTGGAGCGCATGTATCTGAAGATTTCTCGACCCGCTGATTTGGCACTCTTCACAAATAATTCAATGGTACATTTCTATTGTTAAATATCAATGAAAAAAATATTGTCCCAGCTTCCACACATACAACACGCTGAGTAACGATTGAAAGCGCCCTCATTAACGTATTTAGAAAGCATCAGTTTAGATTTTAACAAAGGTGGGGCACATGTTTCGGAATGAACCCGACAGTAAGATCCATCTCTTCCCAGTTATAGGGTTGTTGCATGTTAAAATATTTTTGAAAAATGCAACTTTCCTTCCACAGGAGCACTCAAAAAGATATTGAATAGGAATCTTTTTGAATTTCGCGCTCAAAAATGGACGCTCGTGCTTGAAAATGGATAATGGTATCATACGATACCATTACGTCAACTAATGCACCGCATTCAAAATTGCAATCCCCATTTGTAAATGGAAATCACAATCAGTGTTGATATTACATTGACAGTTCTGAGGTTAGGTTTTCCGCAATAAATACACACAGAAAAACCATAACCTGCCATAATTTGCAGTGAACAATAATTTTTGAATATTTACTAACAAAATTAAATATCAAACACATCAACACTATCATAACATCAACAATGTCAAACACAATTTTTAATTTTAAATGTCATATTTTAGTGGGGATTTCAAAATGAACTTTTTTTTTCTGAAAAATTTGACAGAAACTTGATCTAAATTTTTGTTTGTTGTTAGTAAAGTTTTCTGATTCTTTGATATTTTGGTTTGAAGGTCCCCTCAATCTATCAAACACAATTTTCAATTTTAATTGCTATATTTTGGCGGGGATATCAAAATCAATTTTTTTTCCTGAAAAATTTGACAAAAACTAGCTCCAAATTTTTGTTTGTTGTAATAATTTTTTTAACTATTTGTATTTCAATTGTGTTTGATATTGTTGATGTTACGATGGTGTTGATGTGTTTGATATTTGATTGTGTTAGGAAATAGACAAAATCATTGTTCACTGTAAATTATGGTAGATTATGGTTTTTCTGTGTGTATTTATTGCGGAAAACCTAACCTCAGAACTGTCAATGAAATATCAACACCAATTGCGAATTCTATCATAAGTAGGGGTTGCAATTTTCAATGCGGTGCATTATTTAACGTTACGGTCTCGTATATAGTAAACCTTTATCCACCTTTAGTAGTTGTTCTTCAATTTATTTAGCAATAAAGAACTTTAAATACGGATGAGAAATTTGTAAGCATCTTCACCCAAAGTTCCGCCCGTGGCCTACTTCCTGAACCATGCGCGTGCGCGGGCGTCCATGTCTGCGCGCGAAATTTGAAAAGACCCCTGTTCAATATCTTTTAGAGTGCTGCTGTGGAAGAGGGGTTGCACTTTTTGAAAATATTTTAACATGCAACAACCCTATGACTAGGATGAGATGGGTCTTACTGTAGATTTATCGGCTAGTCTGTTTCTGTGCCTTCGCACAAGTGAAGGGTTTCGAGAGAATAGTCGCTCTGATGGGACTGAAGTAGCAGTACACAAAAAATCTCATTTCATTCTAGCCAGATTCGGGAAGAGTTTGGCATAAGACGTTCACATCAAGTTTGTCGTTATTACTGTCATTCACAGTAGTTGCCAAGCCTTCACTCTCTGACTTAAGACTAATCTATCATTAATGATTATTATTATTATTATAAATTAAGAAATGCACTATAATAACGATTTCCAAGATTTTTAATTTTCAAAATATTGTTAATTATCAAGAAAGACATAAACTCACTTTAATTCATATATATTTCAAGTAAATATAATGTATTAATAATGTAAATTTTTTACTGTTTTAGCTTATAGTTTTTCTAGAATATTTAAACATTTCAATTTTTAGTTATGAGAAATTTAAGTCTTTTGATTTTAAGACACAAAGATGTACTATAATTTTAGAACAGTACCTGTGGTTCGTAATACTGAGTTTTATAGATATCTTTAAATTTCTCCACAAATTCTTTGGCCATTTTCTTTCCCCATGCAGTTACTTCAATGTCTCTTTCTTATGTCTAGGATCCAACATCGAAATAGCGCAGTAAACCCAGTGATACTTTCTATAGTGCTCCAGAAATTTTCCTAGGGCTCCTTCCAGGACATCCAAAATATTTTCCTCTACTGGAGTCCTTTCATATTTCACAATCAGATCGTTCTTTGCCTTTTCAAGTTTATCTGTGAGCAGATTGGAACCAACAATCACTGAAGGCAAAGTAACATACTTTTCTCCACTCAGCTTGCCTGATAAAACTTTGAAATGTTGCAAGTATTTGGTTGCTTCTTCCAAAATACACCATTCATAGATGTTTTAATTCCATGTTGTTTTGGCAGATCATGATTAATGCTGCTTTCATTCCAAACGCTAACATTAGCATTATTGTCCAGTTTTCAGTCAAAGATTTGAAAAATGAGTCATTTAAAATTAAAAAATATTTGATTCGAAGATTTCAAGAATGAATAATGAATTCCAAATGCAGGGTTAAAAATTAAATGATTTGAAATTAAAAAGTTCAAAATTGTATTGTTTAAAATCACAATAGATAAAAATTGAACTATCTGAAATTGATACCTCAGTAATTAAATAATTTCTTTAATTTTGAATGGTTACAATTTTAGAGTTCTGGGTTTTCATGTTAAATGCTGTAATTTTAATTTTTCTCTTCTATAGGTATTAATTTTGCAATTAAAGTTAAAGTAGTTGAATTTTGAAAAGTATAATCAACAGTTTGAAAATAGTGAGTTATTAAACGATTTAAATTTACTGAAAATAGTTTAAATTTCAAAGGGTTCAAGCATGAAAGCATTTAATATCACAATTCTTGGTGATTATAATTTTTTTCACTTTTAAAAGAAGTTCAACTTTGTTGAATTTTCAACGTTCCGCAGTAAAAGTTTTTTCATTTTTAATGTTTACCGTTTGAAGTTAATTCATTTTCAACGGCGAAAATGATGGTGAATTCATTTTTTGATCAGGAGAATTGGTCTAATATGTTTTAATGTTAAATTATAATTTTTTCATGTAACAATAATTTAAAATTTTAGAATTTCATAAGTTTGACTTGGAAACTTTCAATTTAGTTCTAAATTTCAAATTTTCAAATTCAGTTATTTGATTCAAATTATTTTATTTTATTCAAAAATTATTTAAATTTATTCAATTATTTTATTCCAAAACAATTTGAAAATTTTGAATAATTCAAAAGTTTTCAATTTTAAATTATTCAATTTTGAACTTTTCGAGTTACAAATAATACAATTTCAATTTCTTTGAGTTTCAAATGATCAAATTTTTCAAATTCTAATCTGAAATTATTTAATATTGAACGCGTTGAAATTGTCTCATTTTCGAAATTTTAATCTCAAATAATTCAATTTCAAGATTCTTCAATTCAAAATAAAATTGTTCAATTTTGAAAGCTTTAAATTAGAAATAATACAATTTCAACTCCTTTCTAATGAAATTGTCCTAGTTTCAAAATTTTAGTTTGAAATTTTTCCATTTTGAGAATTTCTTTCAGAAAATTAAAAAATTTTAAACACTTTCAATTTCAAATAATTCGATTTTAATGGCATCTATTTAGAAACGATAGAAGTTCAATTCCTTTCAATTCCTTTCGAAATATTGTCCTTCTTCAAAATGTTACCTAATCTAAAATTGTTATATTTGAAACGTTTTCAATTTTAAATTATTCAATTTTGAACGCTTCTATTTAGAAATGATAGAAGTTCAATTCCTTTTCATTCCATTTGAAATATTGTCCTTCTTCAAAATTTTACCTAATCTAAAATTTTTATATTTGAAACGTTTTCAATTTTACGTTATTCGATTTCGAACGCTTCGAGTTATAAATAATACAATTTCAATTTCTTTGAGTTTTAAGTGATCAAATTTTTTAAATTCCAATCTGAAATTATTTAATATTGAACGCGTTGAAATTGTCCTATTTTCGAAATTTTAATCTGAAATGATTCAATTCCAAGATTCTTCAATTCAAAATAAAATTGTTCAATTTAAAATCGTTCAATATATTTTTTTTTTAATTCGAACGCCTTCAATTCAAAATTAATAATGATCAATTATTGTTTCAAAAATATTTGAAACTCCTCATATTAAGAAGTTTGTTTAATAATATATGTCCATTCTTTAACATGAAGGTATTTAAAGGAAAAAAACTAAGCTTTCTGTCTAGATAAAAAAAAACCTCAAGTACGAAAAAATTCTAACTGATTGTTGATCCGCATTTTAGAAGGTCATATATTTATTTTCCTAAAAAAGTCCTATGATTAATGAAAAGGTTATGAAAAAGCCCTATTACCGCAACTTATACAAGACTCTACATCGATGCGGAGAAGTGTGACTATTTTTTGAACACGTCTCCTGATTGGCTGATTTTGAAGTCATTTTGGCACTCGTGCCAATCACTGATCTCCAGATTAGGGCATAGTCCCTGGAGATGGGACTACGGCCTCAGTGATGGTAGTCCTCCACAGATGGAAATTAAAAAAAGCGTGACGGTAAAGCAGCGAACAAGTTTAAAGGCCTATTTTTTCGTCAAGGGAATGAAAATTCTAGGACCATGAGTAAAATTCTAGGACTTTTCCAGATTTTTCCAGATAAAAACAAATTCTAGGACTTTTCCAGGTTTTTCCAGGTAAAAACAAATTCAAGGACTTCCAGGTTTTCAAGGTATTCCAGGACGCTAGACACCCTGAATACTAGGTCGTTTAAAAAGTCCCGGGCCTGACGACCGGATGATGTCACTAGTATAAAATCCTCATCATTCTTGTGAAGTGCCAGCATTAAAAACACTAAATCCAAAAATTCATTAAAATCTGTCAAGTACTTTGTGTTTATTATAATTGTCGCGTCATCATCTCAGTTATTTTGTGAAGAATGGAAAAAAAAACGAATTTCGTGTTCTCACTGAACATTATTATTTGAGAGTCAAAACGACTTTTAAAGCTTGATAGGTATTATGGCACATATGCTCCTTCGTTGAAAACCGTTTGTTTTTGGATGAACGAATTTAAACGTGACCAATTCACAACTAAAGATGAAGCGCGCTCCGAACGCCCAATTGAGGTTACCACATCGGATATGGTGGAGAAAATTCATCATATTGTTATGAAAGATCGCCTAATTGAGGTGCGTGAGATTTCTAAGGCTGGAGGCATCTCCACTGAATGAATCTGTAACATCTTGCTCAAAAAACTGGTGGTTAAGAAGGTGTGTGCAAGGTGGGTGCCCTGATTGCTTACTCTCGATCGAAAGCGCAACCGAAAAGACGTTTCAGCGCAGTGTTTGGCGAACTTTCTTCGGAATACGCAGAACTTCGTGCATCGATTCGTGACTGTGAAAAAAACCTGGATCCAGCAATATACACCCGAGACAAAGCAGCAGTAAAAGCAGTGGGTACTGCCTGGTAAAGTGCGCCAAAAAAGGAGAAGGCTGTTTCAACAGCTGGGAAGGTGATGGCCACAGCATTTTGGGATTCCCAAGAATTTATCCCCATTGATTACTTGGAGAATGATAAAAATATAACAGGAACGTACCATTCATCATTATTGGACCGTTTGAAAGCCGGTCTACAAAAACAACGGCCACGATTGGCGCACAAAAAAGTGCTGTTTCATCACCTCAACATACCGGCTCACACCGCCGCAATCGCAATGGCAAAAGTACACGAACTGGGCTTCGAATTGATTCCTCATCCACTTTATTCTCCAGACTTGGCTCCGTGCGACTTCTTTCTATTCCCAAATTTGAAAAGATGGCTGGCGGGCAAGAGATTTTACTCAAATGAAGAGTTCTTTGTCGAAGCAAACGCCCATTTTAAGGAGTTGAGCTCCGTCTATTATAAAAAAAAGCATCGAACTTTTAGAAACTCATTGGAATAAGTGTATCAAGCTGGAAGGGAACTATGTTGAAGAATAAATGCGAATTTTCTCAAAAAATGTTGTTTTATTACTCAGGTTTGGGACTTTTCAAACCACCTAGTATAGTGGCTTTTGACTTTTTCATCGTTGCCAAATATTTCAGAACTTTCAGTCTCATTGCTTTTCCTAATTTCCATCTTGTAATCAAATTTTGTTAACAATACCTCAGATATTAATATTATAGATCAGCAATAGTATGAAAAAATATATTGAACTAAAATATTTTTATTTTACAGACTTACAATATTGTTTAAAATCATACACTTTCGCAAGTAGCTATATATCATATTTGGAATCTAATATTAGGAATGAAATTACTTTTTATAAAAATATCTCTGAAGTGGGAATAATAAATGTCCTGTTTGAGGTGTATAAATCCTCCTTTCGTGACGCACGATTGCTATGAAATATTTATTGTCGCACACATTCAGAGTCGAACTTTATTCTATCAGAAGCAGTCTGACTCTTATACATTATTGAAGACAGGCGTTGAGAGACTCCTGAGATTATAAAAAGCCCGCAAAAATAAATGCGCTTCTGAAATTCAAGTTATCGATAAGTCATAAAATCCCATGAGGCTACATAAACCTTTCGAGAGGAGAAATGCATTTTCGAAAAGCAATAAATTTGACACATATATTACTATTCAGGGAATTTCACACTTTATGTTGGTGCGGTTTCACACTTCGTGATTTTTCAATATCCGATAAAAAAGGCTATTAAATGAAAATACATGTTACCTATGTATACAGTTTTTCGAAATAAATTTCTGTTTATTAAAATTCCAATACTGAATTTGAATCGACAGATAATTCCATATAGAACTCCAAGTCTATAATAATTGTCTGATGACAATGTCAATCGGAAGTTTTTGAATTTGAAATTGGGAAATGTGACAAAGTAAGTTGAAGTCATTTGATTTTTTTTTTCAATCCTAGAGATTGAAATGCGGTTTCTCTCGTAATACGTGCATTTTCATTCTCATTCGCCTGCACTTATAGTTGGTGAAACTAGGCAAATCTCATAAAACTTTGAACTCTGGGCCCCGCTTTACATCCAATATCCTTTCAGAGTTCTTCAGTGCCTGATACATACTCAGAAGCAATTGATCTTTTCAAATAATGTAGAAAGAAAAAGTATTCTGGGTGAAAATGTGACCACTTTATCTTGATTTTATTCTGAGACACAAAAAATTGTAAAGTAATGATAATTGATATCAGCTACAAGACTCACATTTCATTAAAATCCTCAAACCCGCTTTAAACATCTACGATGCAAAAACTTGGCAAACTAAATGAAGTTGTGAAATCAAAGTTGGCCAACTAAAATGAAAACATAATGATTTACATTAAGGGGGTGTTCTCATGGAACGGTTTCAGAGAATCGATTTTTTTTTTCATTTATTCAAAGATTAGGGACTAGGAATAGTATACCAAAAGGATTTTCCCGGATTCGAAACGGAAAACGGGTTTTGGGCAAGCTTTGTCACGCTCCG
>JAUMHM010000016.1:2242348-2260365 GCA_032362435.1 Melikaiella ostensackeni
ATTGTGTTGACAATATTATTACCTTACATTATAACCTAAATCATGTTTACAAGCAATTTGAAAACATGTGCCACTCATTAATTTTGTTTTTAAGAATTGCATCCAATATTTCGGTTTCTAAAAAATCGCTGTACAACTGCGGGCGTGAGGCATTGCCGTATTTGATTAATTCCTTCCATCATAATTAAAAGCGTGTGAGAAAATCACACTAATGTTTTGCATAACATATAATTACCATATGAAATATAAATACAATCAAATAATAATTTTCCAGTCTTGTTATCAGTTTTCTCATATATAATATTCTGCATACTATACTATTATACTAATTAGGTGTGTGAAAAATCCTCGAAACTTCGAATCGACTCAAGGGAGCTGTTTTTAATTCGAGTCGACTCAAGTTTAAGCTCATTTTCGTACATTTGGTACCAAGAGGTTTTCCGGGTTGCTAATAAACAAATTTTAAATCAGAATTTGGATCCAGGATTGCGGTCAAGTTTTTGAAGAATGCAATGAATGACAGGTTTTTTTATCAAAGTTAGTACCAGGAGGGTTTTTAGATCTCTGAACATATATTTGGGGTAGAAATAATAAAATTCATCATTTTTTATTCATATATTTTTTTGAACCTGAATTATTTATTGTAAACAGTTCTGATCATGCTTAGCGTTCGGTACTATTATCACATAAGGCAGTTGGCTGATACCTCGAAATGAGCTGATTTCTTTTAAAAGACTCAATCTGGAAACTGGTTACTGCTGGGTTGAAGGTCCTGGCTCCGTTCTGGATCTCTCCGTGGTGGTCGGCTTTCTCTGTTTCCCTAGAGCGGCCTTTCCTAAAAATAGTCCCCTCCACTAAAACCCTCGGGCGTGTAACAACTCCTCTATAATCTTGTTCGGGGAGATTGACCTCTTTAACAAAGTACCTTCCGAGGCTTGATCTTAATTTTGGGTTCAGGCGGAGCCATCTGGGCAGGTTTCGCTAGTGTTTTATTCGGATCCGTTCCGAAGAGTTGCTTGAACACATTGAATAAACTTTTCGATACCTTTCGTGAACTCAGCTCCAAAGATGGAGTGAAGAGAATGATACTATCACTGGTCAATGCCTGTGTTCCTATAAGTCAGGACTCACCAGGGAGAAGAAATTTCAGGATTTTCCTCACGGCGCAGATGTGGCGTTTTCTTTACTACGACTCCTCACTCAGCTGTAAAAGTGAGACAGAACTTTTCTGTGCTAAGTGAGCAGACGTAGTGCTGTAAGCGCCGCATCTGTTCTGTAAAGATACTTTTCCTCCCTGGTGAGGCCTGCTGTAAGATTTCTGAGCGTAACCAGTAAGCTCGGGGTAGGCTCGTGGTCTCTGGGGGTTGGGAGTTGGGTCTTGGTTAAGAAATTCCCTAGCTGGCTCCAGTTAGGTCATCTGTCTTCTGAACTTCATCGTCAAGGATCTCGATCGGGTTCTCTTTTTTTGCTGGACTCATTCAGACCGCTATATTCGTGGTTGGGAGCAACCCAATGTAAATTACATCTTCTGATACTAATCTTGTCAAAGCTTTCAAAAGCATATAATGGGGAAACAAATCTACATTCTGCTATTATACTACATTATACAGGATTCTTATACAATATTACTATTCTTTATTTAAACCTTCGCGCCTAAGAATTGATCTGAGCATTTGGTGATTGCGTGATTTTTCTAAGAATAATTTCCAATTTTAATCGAGTCCAGTCGATTTGATGCGTAAGGATATTGGTCTGTGGAGTCCGCCTACTGAATAGTGGAGATTAAGAACCAATAATTCATTCAATCACGAACAGTCAGTCCGTCTAGATGTGTTATTTATTAAAATTTTAATCTTTGTGATTTTCGTGCCACACTTCTAGTACTTGGCGAGAATTGGAAGGTATGAATCAATGACGATACTGAGATTGTCATCACTGTTGTGAAAAAGCGATTGTTACCTTATGCCCGAAATTGGTTGCTTTTTCTAGTGTGGCATTGATTTCCATTACAGAGAAATGATTTCCCTGACGTTCGAAAAAGGTTAATCTCACGCTAAGGAATGCAGCTAATTTGATGTATGAAGGATTGAAGGGCTAGGCATAGATGTTTCGTTTATCGAAACTCGAAAGCGAGTAACTTTTCCTGCACTTGCACAGATCGTGTGCCTATTCATCGGGGATCAGAGTAATGATATCCACTTATCATGGACCTCTATTGTGCTCATCATTCTTGCTTGCACTGCGTAATGCATTATTCTTTTACTATTGATTTGAGCTACAAAATTCTTGGAAATTAAGAAAGCCAAGAATCCAAGGACCAAATTTGGACAACACACTCTCAAATATCTTCGTTCAAATTAGAAGAGTCAAAATATAAAAAAAAGAAGAAAAAGAAGGCAGCCCCCAAATCTCCGTCCTTTCTTTTTTTCTTGTCCTGCTTGATTTTTATTTTGTTTTTTCATCACAATAAGAAAAGTTTACAAAAATCTACCAGCGTTTCGGCGCGTATTCAACACACTTTTCAAGCAAATAAAAACAAATTTTTGAACAAGTCAAAACCCATGAGGAAACCAGTATTATTGTATACTCAATTCATAATCGGAGCATCAAATTACATCGATATACAAGGTTTTAAAATTATACAGAATTTATGAACTTGTATTTAAAGAATGCTCAGTTTCTACCGAAGTCGTGTGTATGTTCATTTTTTAAATTACTGCGTTGGAGCTTTGTGCAGCTTTTCGATAAAATTTAGTATAGGATAAAACTATATATCTCCAAAGAATGTAAGTCTGTTGAAGAAATGTTTCATAAAATCTCTTCCACCGTTCTTGAATAGTTTCAGTATTTTTTTTATTGAGTAACATAAAATTATATCTTTATGCCTTTGAACTTTTTTTTCTAATATGAATCATTCTTCCTAAAAGTTCAGATCTTTGAAATAAGAGATAAAAAGAACCCTAAACCCGAAATTTTGGGCTCTGCAATTTTTTTCTAGTGTTGCATTCGAGCGATATTTGACGAGAAACATACTTAGCGAGAAGAAGTCTCGTTCAATGGCCAAAATTATCATCTCAGCTCGTCCCGTCTCCACAAGAGTATTAGTTTAACCAAGCGATGTCGAGTACATTTGACACTTGTCAAATAACTTGCTTCTTTTTATTCTGCTTATTATCAATTAAAGGATACTTTATGTAAATTTGGTTATCTTTATAGAGAATTTTTTTTTCTCAACGTAACCGCCTTAATTATGTGCGACAATTTGAAATATAAAATATCAAGAAGTAAATTGTATCATGAAGGAAATGTATATGGCATATACGTATATAATTATAAAGAAATAAAATAATAATAGAAAAATTACTTCGCTGTATCAACACTTTTTCTATATTATTCGATCTTTTCTAGGTTCAAACAAAAGTTTTTGAAAGAAATGTTTCGATATTTGCAATCCATATATACCTTAATATATATAGTCGATAAACTGTTACATGTATGAATTGTTGAAAATCTGCTCAGCGCACTTAAAAGGACAAAAAATATATATTTTCTAAAAAGTTTAGATACTGACATATATTTTCAAAAATAATCATATAAAAAATTATCCTTAATAATCATTAGAAATTGTTCGGATAGATTTAAACATTGATTCAATATTATTGAGTATTTGATAGTTGCTTTCTAAGAAATTTGTGGCTGAAGAAAAAATTTGAATCAGATTCAATACATCTTCCAAAGTAAAAGATTTTATTGTCAACTTTTCTAATAAGTATTATTAATCTATTATGAATTATTGATTTCCTTCAACATTGAATCGCTCATAAAATTCAAAGAACACGCATTCCAAGAGTTAAGGGACATTCAGTATGTAATAGATTTATCGGCTAGTTTGTTTCTGTGCTTTTGCACAACTGAAGAGCTTCGAAAGAAGAGTCGCTCTGCTGGGACTGAAGTAGCAGGAGTACACAAAAAATCACGTTCCAATCTAGCCAGATTCGGGAAGAGTTTTGTGTACTTTTCCCACCACCTTAGCACATTTGTGTATTTCCAGCGCGTTTTTGGGACAAATAAATATCGAGTTCCTATCTCCAACTCCTTGAACCTGTTGCTGTTCCAGGAACAGATGAGTTTTGACTTTCTTCTGGGTCCGAATCTGATTTGCATAAGACGTTCACATCAATTTTGTCATCATTGTTGTCTTTAACAGTAGTTTCCAAGACTACACTTTCTGACTCAAGAGCAATCTATCATTAATGATTATAATTATTATAAATATAGAGATGCACCATGAAAATTATTTCCAAAATTCTCAACTTTAGAACATTATTAATTATTAAGGAAGACATAATCTCACTTTATTTCATATATAATTCAAATAAGATTAAATGTATTAATGATGTAAATTTTTGACTGTTTTAGTTTTTCATTTTTCTAGAATGTTTGAAAATTTAAATTTTCAGTTATGAGAAATTTAAGTCTTTTGACTTTAAGAAACAAAGTTTTATTATAATTTTAGAACAGTACATGCAGTTTGTAATACTGAGTTTCATATATATCTTCAAATTTCTCCACAGGATCCTTCGCCATTTCCTTTCCTCATGCAGTTAGTTCAAATATTTCTTTCTTATGTCTAAAATCCCATTTTAAAATAGCGCAGTAAACCCAGTGGCACTTTTTACAGTGCTTGAAAAGTTTTTCTAAGGCTCCTTCCAGAGCATTCAAAATTTTTTTCTCTACTGGAGTCCTTTCATATTTCACAATCAGATCGTTCCCTGCCTTTTCAAGTTTATTTATGAGCAGATTGAATCCAACGGTTACTGAAGGCAAAATAACATACTTTTTTCCACTAAGCCTGTCCGATAAAACTTTGTACCATAATGTTGAAATTGTTTGGTTGTGACTTGCAAAATACGCCATTCGTAGGCAGTAATAAGCAGATGTTTCAATTCCATGTTGTTTTGGTAGAGCATGATTAATGCTGCTTTCATTCCAAATGCTAACATTCATATTACGATGGTCGAATTACATTTGGTCCAAACATCATTATTAGGAGACATCATCTTGATGTTGCAAATGGTACAGCAAATATTGAATTCATTTCGCCAGTGCCCGGAATTCTTCAGTAAACTGAAGAGAGTTCTTAGCTTGAAAAGTGGAGAAGTTCTTTCTTTTTCTTCAGAGTAGAATTCTTTCTCGCTGCTACTATTTTCAGCTTCGCTATCTCATAATTTAACTGTTTAAAAACAAAAATTCGGTGAGCTTTTTTCACGCGCTTAGTTCTCAATATTTTTTAGTGTTTTTTAATATTATTTACGTGTAGTGGACGTTGCTCCTATTGACAACACAATTCACGGTGAATATTTTATTTGTGGCATTTTATCTTCTGTAAAACATAAATTTTTCAAAGTTCTTGCTTTTAAATAAGAACAGGTTTTCCTGATTTACGTAGCAAATTTTACAAAGTTTCGTCGATTAGCCCCGTATGTTAGAGTTTCAAATTTCCGATAACTTGCCGTCCGATAAGTGTATACTCCCCTTAAAACGTCATCACATGTGCGGCACGCACACTAGTTGGGTTCTCCCACTACGTGTGCTGTCTGCGCAAGCCGCTGTATGCGCACCGAATATAGTGCTAATAGAGGAGGTATCTGATAAGTCCACAATTCCTAGAATTTTACACCCCTATAGCCCCGAAGTTGGAAAGTTATCGAATTCGGACTGTAAATGTAAACGTAAAAACATCATAATCATACGTCTGTGAGCGAAACTTAAGATCATAGGCAATTTCGGTGACAATACATGCATAGCAACAACCATAGTTCATGAATACAACATTTCAAATTTCGAAGATTGATACATGAGTTACCGAGCTTTACGGAAAGGTACGTGTGAAGGTTTTCTTAACAGAAGTTGACCTAAATCGGCTCTACTGAGTTATCGATAAGCACAATTCATCCAACTATTGACTCTGGTGGCCAAAAAAACCAAATATCCTACTCTTCCGGGTCGTATTGTCGCAAGGTAATTATCCTGACGTCATACGCCCGTTGACATGGCTTTCGCAAGTTCCAGAGAATTGCGGCTCCGTACAAGAATTTAGTCGGACTCCATGTCATTTGTCAGTCGCCAGTCTAGGGTGCGTTCGGCAACTATAAAGGTGGAGGTCTGATTGGACTGCATACCATCTATCGATCATCAATCTGGGGTGCGTTGAGAACAACACAGGTACCCTCTCCAATCCTCCGAACGCAACCGCAAAGCTTCTGGCAGACAAGCCTGGTCGGCTCTCGACATATCATGATCCATGTCGAAATGATGTGGTTGATCCCGAAATTTGACATGCAGTCGGATCTTGTACCATGTAAACAAAACATTTTCGGAAGGAATAAATCATTTTTCTCTTAGGTCTCACATGAGTGCTTCTCGAGTTGAGGTGCGGCCTTCGTTCTTGGTTTCCGAAAGCGGGTGTTCCTCCCGAAATTATCCCAAGTGAGATTTATTTCAAAGTGACAGGGTTGCAAGATTCTACCCTGTCATAGCTCCCTCATGCTCAAACGGGAACTCAAGGATTCTCCTTCTACACTTGACAAGTACAAGGTGTAACAGCGATTTCCAATGTAACCTCGAGCTTTGATCAGCTCCTACAAGAGCACTTATTCATGAGTCAGTTTGAAAATTAAAGCAACTAAACCAAATTACAAACCAGAACCAAAATTGTACCTAGTCTGCCGGTTAGAGAGCCCAAGTCATGCATATAGGTCGGAATCATACTAAGGAGATCATCCAAGAGAGAAAATTTTCCCCAATTTTTGATCCATAAAGTCCCAATCATGCTCAACATAAATTAGAGGTAGGTTAAGCGGAAACAGGGAAACGATCATAAGCCTGGATATAAATCCACTTATTAACGAGACTCGTAAGATCGTTTACCTTTAAAATCTGACATGGACGTGCCTTTCAAGTTCGGCTCGTCTCGTACCTGCTTTGCAGTAATCCGATTAGTTTGAATAATTCGGAAGTTTATGAACATCATTACAGACTCATAAATTTTAAACCTATCATTCTAAGTTTCACACGAATGCAATCGCTTTGTTTATAAAAAAAAACCCCTCTTCCACTTTGGCAAAAATCGAGAAATGATGAGGACGAAGCCGGCCGGATTAAAACACTGTCCCCGGAAATGGCCCATATGTTTACAGACCCAACAAATCTTATGAGTTAGACCTCTGTAAGCTCTTGGTTTTGGGGTGCCCATCTTTGACCATTCCTGGCGTGTGAGGTTCTAATACCCCAACACCCTCATCCATCTAGCATTGTCCAGCATCTCACGGTTGCTTGCTGGTGGAACTGAGTACGAAGGGATCTTTTACCTTTCCCTCCTCACCCATTGGACCGTGCGAGTGTGGCAAGGTCTAGCCATTCTGTTTGGCTCGGTGATCTTAAATCAAATAAAGTAAGTCCTCTAACTGATGTTTACTCACTTAACGTCGGCCACTCGCAGTAGGTCCTGTACGTAGAGCTTGAGGCACTATGTGTGTTTCTTACCCGCGTATTTTCCCCTTTCGGTAGTTAGAATGTACACAAGAGGAGACAAACTGCGCTTGATCTTGTAGGGCTCGTCGTACTTATCGCATGGTTTAGCTGCAAAGTTATCTTCCTTTTTAGAGAAAACTCGCTCACGCTTCAGGACGAGGTCACCTACCCGGAAAGAGCGAACACGCTTACTTTCATCATAATATCTAGCTTGAGTTACGTATGCGCGATCAAGGTTTCGACAAATAAAATTCCTGAGATGGTCAAGTCGTTTCACGTGCTCTAACTAATTCGCGGAGTCTGGGCTTACGCGTTGAGATTCCTTTTCAAGATCACGTTTCAAGGAACGGTAGGGAGAGGGTCACGCTCAAAGCTTAGAAAAGCTGGTGAGACGTTCAGCGTGCTATGGGAAGCGGTGTTTTAGGCGAAGCGGAATTCAGGTAGGTGAAGGTCCCACTCCTTGTGGTTCTAATGGAAAAAGGTTACAATCACGGTCTTAAGTACGTGGTTAGCACGTTCGATAGGGTGAGCCTGCGGGTGGTAAGCCGGATTGCTGGTATGAGTAATTCCAATGCTCTTACACATCTGTTCCCAAAGCTTATTTGCAAACCCGGTAAGGTCATTTGTGTGGCTCACTTCTGGGGTTCCCAAACCCAAAACGGTAAAATTCTCGAAAGCTTTTTTAATCGTCCGGTCATTGGCTGTTCTAATGGAAAGTACCTCCACCCATTTAGTAAAGAGGTCTTGGAAGACCAGAATATACTTGAAACCGGAAGTGCTACGAAAAAAATGGCCCATTACGTCCGCGACCAACACCGCCCAGGGCTGTTCAACGACGTGCTGATCCATCCCGCCGGCCGGGCGAGCCTGTTCAACCTTACACCTCTGGCATGAGTCACATTTTTGGACAAAAGGCGCGACGTCCGAGTATAGCTAAGGCCAATAGTACCGAGGAGTAACTCAAGCGCAGCTCTTGTGTCTCCCAAAATGAATCAATGGAGGCTCAGAATGAGAATGGAAGGTTCCCTTGCGGTGGATGATCTCGAAGTCGTACCCTAGAAGTTCGAGGGACCACCTTGCGCAAGAGCGGATCCAGAAACTGAATTTGGTGGGGGCGATTCGAAAAGTTATGAAGGGGCTACTTTTCAATATCTGCGTGTATGGGTTATATTTGCTGATACGATACAAAAAACAAATCAAAAAACATGCGTGAAACTTGCAATTCAAGAACCTTTGGTGGGGGCGATCGCCCCTATCGCCCCACCGTGGATCCGCACTTGACCTTGCGAGTCCTTCGGCGGGGTTTCGTAAGTTACGCAACCATTTCAAACTACTATTGTCAGTAATCACCTTAAAATGGAAATTCTACAGATAGTTTCGGGATTTCCTAATCTCGAATACGACTGCGAGACTATCCCTCTCCGTCACCATATAATTACGCTTGGCAACGGACATGGTGCGGCTAGCGAAGGCGATAACTTTTTTCAGATCATCCTAAACCAGTGTCAACACTTCTCTCAGACCAGTAGCGTTAGCGTCTATCTGAAGGTGGAAGGGGATTTCAACGACGTCTCGGAAAGAAGGGCACGCCAAAATGGGTGCAGAGGTCAATGCTTCTTTCAGCCAATCGAATGCTTTCTGCTGCTCTTCTCCCCAATGCCACTTGACATCTGACCTAAACAATCCAGTCAAGGGTTCAGCGACCTTAGCAAATACCGGAATGAATCTCGTTTACCAAGATGCCAAACCCATGAATCTACGAAGTTGTTTAACAGTACGGGGAGTAGGATAGGTGAGCATTGGAGCTATTTTATCAGCGTTTGGTTTCAATTCCTGTCTGTTAACCACAAAACCTGAATATTCAACCTCGGCACAAAAAAAAACACTCTTTTCAGGGTTAATTGTAAGTCCAGCTTCGGAAATTCTATCAAAGACCTTCTCTAGCCAAAGCAGATATTCTTCAAAAGTCCCCGTGACCAAAATGATGTCGTCAACATAGGAGCACGCGTTAGGCCTCATCTCCGGAGTGATAATTTTGTCGATCAGCCTTTGAAAGGTGACTGGAGCCCCTGTCAAGCTAATCGGCATACGAAGAAAATGAAAGAGTCCTCGACCCAGAACCACAAATGCCGTGAGCTCCCTACAAGACTCATCCGGGGGAATCTGATTGAAGGCTGATCTAAGAACGATCATCCATATAAACTGAGCAGCACGAAACTGCCAGAGTATGTCCGACATGAACGGAAGGGGATATGCATCTTTCTTCGAGATGGCATTTCATTTTCTAAAAAGCAAGCAAAGTCGATAATCCCCATTTGCCTTCCCAGCCATCAATATCGGAGCCGACCATTCACTGAAAGATTCAGTGATGCCACCCTCGGCAAGCATCCTGTCGATCTCAGCGTACATGACCTCCTGCACCTTCGAAGAAACTATTCGGTAGCTTTCTTTTATCAGCGCGTAACCGTGGATGTCGATGTGATGCTTTATCAAGTGTGTCGCTTTTAGTTGGCCTCTCCTCTTCGGAATTATTTTCTATATCTATATCTGGGTCTATATATGGCATCTAAATCTCCTTACCATATCGAAGTCCGGACTGCGCATCGAGACCTAAAGCAGACTTGGTATCCAAGTTGGTGGCAACCCTGACTTCACATTCCTTAGTAGTCCCATCGATAGTCAAGGGTAGGTCAACCAGACCTAATATTTCATCTCTTGTATCGTTTGCCATGATCATACAAGTCATCTACTGAGGACAAGTTGATAGTAACTTTAAGGTGCACTCTACCACGTAACAACTCGGTGTGTAGGATTCCGGCAATCTGCTCATCAACGGTAACAGCAATCTCAGGACCGAAAAATGTTCGTATATATGCCTGATCAACTAGTATTGCGTCGAGGTCCAATGCTTTAAATCTATGTTTAAATTCTTTGTTAACGCGAACCGGAAGCAATGGGGATGTGCCTCAAACTAATATCCTTGGTAACTTAAATGGAATTGTGCGACGTCTCCTGCTTCAAATCAGAAAAAGTAACAACAGGAACCGGCAGGGAACTACCCTCCCCGAGCAAGTTACCGGGATGCACAGGTACGTTACTCGTCGCTTCCTGTTTCGAATCAGAAAGAGCATTCACAGGATACGGCGAGTAACTACCCTTTTCATGCACAAAATCTTTAACAACGAGAGAAGTTGGGCCCTCATCCGCAGATGCAACATATAATCTGAAATGAGTACTTTTAGAGGACTTGATCCATAGAACGCAATGGTCAGGTGGCGCACTAACACCCCTATATTCATCTGAATCGATCGAGGCCAAAACGAATGTCTCAATGGGCGCAGAGACGTCTAACTTCGTTTTGATGGTCCCTTGAGGCTGAGAGGCAGCAAGGACCGGTCTGACTGCTTCCCTTCTCTGTCTCCCGAGCATTCAGGACAAGCCTTAAGGGTAAAGCCCTCCTTCTTGCAGCCAAAGCAAATTAATATCCGGAGCAAAGCGCAGCCTTCCTGATAATGACCTACCTGTCTATACGTAAAACAAATGACCTCGACCTAAGCGTCAGGATTATTATCTTGAGAAATTGATTGTGGGGTAGTAGAAGTGGGCGTAATTGAGCTCGGCTGTCTCCCTCTCGATTGGTTGTTGTTAATTTTGCCCCCGTTGCCCATACCGCCACCACTGTTTCCACTTTTCTCACCACTACCATTCCTTCCGTTATCGCTGAAAGACTTAAATTTTCCCTCGGAAACATTTTCCGCTGTCTGAACGGGCAAAACCGGCTCCTCCTCCGCGATGGCCGATGAACTATTCTTTTGCGACATTTGTATCATCAGGTGACGGTACGCGAATTCTTGGAGGAAGGAAATTTCGGGGTTGGGGGTGGATTATACTCTTGAATAGTTGTCCATTCTTTTTCCCAACCTCTAAAAAGTCGCCAAAGTTCATAAAAGGATCGGTATTAGGAGCGGCAAATTTCCCTATAAGATTCCGGCCTGAGTCGCCTATGAGCCCAATCCAATTGTTCTACTGTCGGCACATCATCTTCGAGTAAGTTTATTAAGCCCTCTAGGTTAGTCAGGTAGTCATCAATTCGTTCGTCTTTCCCTTGAGTCCTAGGATAAATCTGTTCCCTAACGCGTCTTTCAAAATCGTCATTTTCTAATTCAAAACCATTTTTCCAAGGTCCCTGGAACTGTTGATATGACGGGGAGAAGGACTAAAGCGCGCTAATCTCTCGTAGTTGGTACTTTCGCGGTTCAATTCATCACCGAGTTCCAGGTTGCGCCCTCTCAGAAGTCCCATGCTCATCAAATCTCGAAACTCAGTGTTAATTCGGCTACCCTGTCGACCGGGGGAATCCCACCTTTGCGTTTACCGAGTTGTGAAGTCTGGTACGTCAATGTGGGGAATTTCACTCAAAATGTGCGTTAACCCCATTCCTCTCGTGACCTACTACGTTTTCGGAATCCGAGGAGTCGTCTATTCTAATCGTTTGTGTCACAAGGCTCCGTTGGGGGGTGAATCTCGGGATGATACATGTTTGGGCTCGGTAAAGCTCTGACTGAGTGGCCTAGGCTTCCGGGGAACGAAATGTGCTATCCACGGTCAAGGTCACCGGATTATTGGTAACTACCGAGGTCGTCGCCCCGTCAGCAGACAAATCTTCGTCTTATAAATCGATAGCTTCGGTGGTTAGAGTTGTGACATCTGACGCGCGGGATGACATCCCTTTATATAGTTTAACCCCCTCCCTTAAGAGCGAGCATCTTCTTCTTTTCTTCGAGTATCGCAATTGTCCAATTGCAGGGATTCTAATGCTCCAGAAAGTTGATTATCGTTTAGATCATTAATTAATCTTTTTAAATCCCGAAACATGCCCACATCGAGTACCGAGTCCAAAAACGCCATGTTTGAAAATTCAGTGGTCCCCACAAAATCAGGTGGTTATATCTGATCGATTATGCTCAGCAACTAAATCAATTCGTAAAATAAAATTTTAATCGAAAACCCGAATGGTATCGGACGGAACTCGGAACGAAACAAAAAAAAATGTCAAAGTTCAGTGAACGTAACATAAGGTCAACAATTATGAATTCATAGAGTGAATAAATTACAACAATAAGTCGTAAAATAAATCAGTAAATGGATTATAAAATAAAAAATTTTACGAATCACAGCGAGAGTAGATATAACTAGAATTCAGGGTGCTCAAAGCTGCCAAAAGGGAATGCAAATAAGAGTTCGTGAAGGCATCAAGCGCTCCAAGGCGTCGAAGGTTGAGGCGTACACTTGTCTCGAAAATCAGTAGCCCAGCTCCAAAACTCTCATTTGGACCCATTTTAATTTAAATCTTAGCTCCAGTCTTCATTTAAATTCAAATTTATTTAAATTCAAATAGCTCACATTGGGACCTAAATTTTCAATTACCCGAAAAAAAATGTTCAATATTCTTAAATTGGTCGAAAAATGAATTAAATACATGTCTAATAATTCACGGTAACTCTTTTTCGGGATCTTAATCAATTTCTCGCTCAAATTTTCCAATTCAGAATTCGAATTGTCACGTGCAAAAAATGGGACAATTCCCCAAAATTCCAATTTACTGAAAATTATTTTTTACATTTCTCATCAGCGCGCAAGAATAAAGACGTTGTCTGGATATTTTTACAACATCTGGTAACCCTCGAAACGTTGAGCGCCATTTATAAGCGCGTGCTTACCACAACGCTTCACTAATGGCAATCGGAAAGAATTTAATTTTTAGGCGCCAGCCAGGACCCGAATCAAAAATTAAAAAAAAGAGACAGTATGGAATATTTAGCCTGGCATAATTTCAATTTATAGCGAAAGTGACTAGGAATAAGAACCGGACAGCTTCACTGAATCGCAGGGGTGGTTCTTCAAATCACAACGGCAATTGTGTTTTCAGTTATATCGTTTCAGAACATTTATTAAGATAATCGGAAATTGAATCTTACAGTCATATATTTTTCGACATTCAAACGCTGAACTAAAGGGGTAAAATACCTCAAAAAAAGTAGGAAATCGATTAAAAGGAAAGATTCGACTGATCCACGTGGCCGGAGGCGCGGAAAACTTTACATCTGGCCACTCGAAATCAACCCGTAACACAGAATTTGATGACGGAAACTACGCAATGGCTCGACTACCGAATGAATCAGTCCAGTAATTAAAAAAATATATTGAAAATGAAAAATAAAAATAAAAATATATAATAATAATAATAATAGATATAAATATGACAGTAATGTGTCGAAACGTGGCTGAGAAACTCAGGAGCCTGTAGTTGAATCAAGGAGTGTTCGCATTCAAGGCGCATTCACATGCGTCAAGCTTTTTTTGACAAACAAATGTAAACGTAAAATGGGCTCTACTGAATTATTGATAAACCCAATCCATCGAGTCTCGACTCTCGGGAGATCAGGATCCTTGTCAAAATGATGTTGTGGTTAACCCCAATATTTCACATGCAATCGGATCTCTTACCATGTAAACAAAACATTTACGGAAGAAATAAATAATATAACTCTAAGGTTATATGAGTCCTCTTCGAGTTGAGGTGTGGCCTTCGTTCTTGGTTCCTGAAATCGGGTGTTTCTCGCGAAATTATCCTAAGTAAGATTTATTTTAAAGTGACAGGCACGCAAGATTCTACCTTGTCACACGGTTGAGATTTCTTATCACATTTTTGGAGCAATGAATGGTCTTTTTTTATCTTAGAGACCAAACAGCAGGAGACTGGTGCCCTCACTGTACAACACAAACCGATCATAACTCGTTTGGTTCTAGCTTGGTTTTCATACTTTCCTTTGCATGATTGGAGTTTGATGGGACTGAAGTTATGAATGAACACTCCACCTTATGACGATTTAGCTGTTCAATTTAAATATGATTTTATATACTTATAGAATAAATTTCTCGCATCAAATTGTAGTTGGTTGCATAATTTCAACAATGAATAATACAAATAAAAATGTAGCCTCCGATAAGATTGACACTTCTGTTAACGAAAGGCATGTCATCGGAAAAATTTCAGGTGATGAATGGAGATTGTGTATTTGGAATGGTAGAAGTGTAAATGATCTTAAGGGAAAGGAATTTCGGGATACAATGCGCGTAAGTAAGCTAGATGTCTTATGCATACCGGCAACAAAGAATAAGGGATGTGAGGTAAGAAACATAGATAACGGACTCTACAGGGTACCATATGTATACTTGGTGCAGAGGCGAAAGCCCTAGTATCATTCACTTTGTTGTAGCGGATGAGAGACTGAGAGGGCTTGTAAGGGATACAAGAGTTATGAGATGTTTCGAGTGCGGAACGAATCACTGCCTCTTAATTTCAAAATTGAACGAAGGTCAAGGGTGGAGGAGAAGAAGAATTAATAATAAGTCGAAGCAGACGCGAGTTGGATTAGAGAATTTGCAGGAACCAGACGTACAATTGGTATATAGTTGAGCTAAATAAATATTGAGGACACCATGAAGAAGACTTGAAGACTGAATTAGACAATAAAAATGTACAGAGTGCATGGATAATACTACGAGATAGCATTTCCAAGAGTGCATCTGAAGTGTGCAGTACTGCGGTTGTAGAGAAGAAAGGCTGGAGATGTTTGGTGGAATGAAGAAATCTGCGTGGCTGTCAGAGAGAAAAAGCAAGCGTACTCGAGAGTGCTAAATATTAAAGGTCTTAGCGATGAAGAAAGGGCTACAATAAAAAATGATTACAGGAGTGAAGACAGAAGAGCAAAGATACTAGTTGATGAAAGCAAGGATAAGATCAGAATGGGAGAAGATAAAAAAATGCAAAATGATCATGAAGAAAATAATTTGCGGAATGGGTTATGAAGATCAGGAGAGGGAGTAATAGCCTTGAAATAGTCGGAATTAAGAATGCTGATGGTGAAATGGTATGCGATTTATATAAAGTGATTAAGAAACTAAAGAATGGTAAGGCTGCTGATGTGAATGTTATCACCGCTGAAATCAGATATTTAAATTGAGACAGATCATGGAAAAAAGTTCAAGAGCAAACAAAAGAGTTTTATGTATAGCAGTATCTGAGCTGTAATTTGCAAAGATTCCTCACCGGGTATACAAATTTGCTGGAAAATTCAGCCACAAGACAATGGCAGGGAAAACCATGAACAGAGATTATAGTATAGTAGATATACCGTATACTGGTACTGTTTTAATGGCGGGCTATTCTATTCCCTGCTTAATAGGACCATAATAAAAATAGGACCAAATAAAAATTTGAATTTGCACCCGTTCGATTAAGAACATTTTATGTTTATTTAAAATTACTCCACTGTTAAGACTTCCAGTTTGAAATAGAATAGTTGTACAATCTGTAAGTATTCACGCACACAAGCTTTTCCAATGATAAATTATACAATTTGTACTATTTAATTTTTAAATAATGTATAATTTTCGAGGTCTCCATATTGAAATTAGTCGATTTAGAAGCTCAGCAATTTGAAATGGTTTTTATTTAATAATGATCAATGTTTCAATGGTTTTAATTTCAAATCATAAATGCTTTCGAATCTGATGAAAGAATTTTCGAACCCAAAGAACTTCTCACTAAATGAATGAAAATAAATCATAAAATTTTACTTTGAAACCCTTTGAAATTTCATGAAATGTATTGGAATTGCACAAAATCTAATTCGGTCCCCTGACATCCTATGAAATGCATTGGAATCCCATAAAACCTGTTGAAATATTGTGAAATCTCTTTGAATACTTTGAAATACTTAAAAATATTTTGCAATCATTAAAAAACTTCAAACTTAAAATGTAAAACTATTTTCTGGAAATCATATCCCTTCTTCAATTATCATTTTGAGGAGTCTGAAAATTATAAAATTTGTTAATGCCTGTTCAGTTACCTAAATGTTTTTGCAAAGCTTATATCGACACTTTTTCAGGGTCCCAAAATGAAGATCAAGTTCTTTAACAACATTAATCCAATAAAGAAAATGTGAAGCATTTTTAAAAATTGCAAACTTAATTTTTCTAAAAGTTTTAGGAGTTGTTGTGAAAGGTTCTGGTAGATGACAAAAAGGCTTAAAAATGTTCATTGTGACATTTTTAAATTCAATGGAAATTATTAGGAGCATGACTTTAAAATCTTCAAACAATAACAAATGACATCTTTTTACCATATTGAGAAGTTTCAGTCGAAGTTTTTAGTAGATGCTAACAAGATTTATAAATGCAAAAAGTTTGAGGATTTTGAAAATGTTCAAAAACCAGCAAAAACCAGTCTTTTGATAGAACCAGAAATTTAAGTGCAGTTTTTAGCACATGACAAAAATATTTCTTCTCTAAATATTGCTTTCCTTAAAAGGAACCTTGGAAAATTTTCTAAATGCATTTAATTTCTTCAAAATCTCTGAAAATCTTATGAAATTCCTTATATCAATTAAATATATCAACTGAAATCTATCAATATCTCTTGAAATCCCTTGAATCAAAAAAATTCATGCGATGATTTGGATTTCATTTTTTAACATGGTCAGGAATCCACCCATTGTTCATTTGCCGTTTTTGTGATTAAAGCCCAATTTTATTTTATCAGATTGCTTCTTAGTTTATTTCAATCACGATTTAGGTGTGACATACTTGTATTTACAATTGCACACTAAGGAAAACATAAAATAGTGAGAAATTGTGATACGGAAAAATAAAAATTATGCACATCACAATACAAACACGCATACGCAAAGCCCGTTGTGAAAACTGACTAGGACCGAATCTTATCAAAAAGAATAAACTTAGCTGCGGTTGTCTGACACTTGTTTTCGATGCTTTTTCTATTTTTCGTTGAAAGAAGAAAATGAATTTTGTCATTGACTAATCTGATTTAGCCGTGTTTTATTTAATACAGTTTTTTCCACATTTATATTACGGGGATCTTCAGATTTTAATTAAACATAGCTCATTTTGACCGTTAATAAATATTCTAGAATTTCATGGAATTCAAGTTTGCAGCTAATTTCGAATTTGCTTATGTTAGCTTACAATTATTTATGACTGAATACGTTTATATGAACAAAGAACTCTGCTTCTTTACAGTATAATTTTATAAATCGATGAATTCGATCCATTATTTTTGGAAAAATTATAATTCTAAATACTATGCTTTTTTCAAATGACAAATTATAGAATTTTAATATTGAATCTTGAAATACAATCTAATTTTCTAAGGTTCTTGGATTTTCATTAACCAAGATTAAAAATATAAACTATTAAAAAATCTATGATTGCACAAAATTTTCAAATATTAAGAGTTTCAGAAGTTTTAATCAGAAGATCTTAAAATTGACAAATTTAAGACACTAATTTCAAGAATCAGAAAATTTCATTAGAAGGGAGTTCAAATTTTATAATTTCTCATCAAACCGTTCAAAATTTAACAATTTTACGCGACGAAATTCCGTTTCTCGCGACAT
>JAUMHM010000016.1:2260465-2273604 GCA_032362435.1 Melikaiella ostensackeni
CGTGTGTACCCCTCGACGATCCTTAGAGCATCCTTGAGATGCTGTGTCCCAGAAGCATAGATCTTCAAGTCATCCATGTAAAATATATGAGTGACCTTATGCTCGCGATTATTAGGTCCTCCGCAGAGGTATCCACGAGAATTGCGTAGCGCGAGAGATAGGGCAGAAGTGTGATGCAAAAGAGGAGAGGGCTCATGGTGTCGCCCTGAAAGGCGCCCGCCTGGAAGGTGACGCTGTTAGTTGTCATAGGATGTTTCCCAGATGAGATAGTAAATTTGGTTTTCCAAAGGAGCATCAATTTCTATGTGCGACTCTTATCAACAATGTGCTGCATAATAGCAGCTATGACTTGTTTAATTTATGATGTTGGATCCTTAGTTCGTGAGTGAACTTTTGGACCCTTACCGTAAAAGGCTTACCCGATGTTATGTAGTTAATCACGCAATGAATACGGGGCGCGTTTTGTCTAGCCCAGCCAATCTTCTTGTTCAGTTGATGCAAATGCCTTTTGGTCTTTTGATCTATCGTCGGCTTTACTCTTCGATTTGAATCAGCTAAAGCTCTTTCCGCATCATGAACTGAACAAGTGATGGTCCAGAGGTCGGACTTCTCTGAGAGATCCTCACGAAGGGCGTCATCTATTTCAACCAGATCTTGGGGCTTAGGAGAACCTGGATGTTGATGTTTCTCGTCCTGAAATCGCCAGTATATCTCAGGGGATGCCTGTTTTCCGCGGTTGGTCCTAATGTCGCTTTTTGTTCTTTGTCTGCGACTAGGAAAAGGGTTCGTCCACCTTTGCAGAGCCCCGCTTGCAAGGATAAGGCTGCATACTCCAGGAGATCGCCCGGTATCCCAGAGACACCGTAAAGGACACCTCACCCAGGTGCCATTCAGCTTTAGGCACGGTGGTTCACGCCATAGCTTGGGGTTTTTTCCTTCGGGACCATCCCTGGACAATTGTCCGCGACTGCTCATTAACTTTTGTAACCGTATTCAGCAGATACCCTCGCCTCCGTTTCAGAAATTCAGGAATCTAGTAAGTTTTTTGAAAAGGTAGTACAATATGTACTAAATGTATTACCTTGACCAAAAACATAAACTCAATTTGAGGATGTTTTTTTTCGGAAAAGACAGTACAATATTATACTAAATATACTACTCGAACCAAAAACATAGGCCTAATTTTGTATATGTTTTTGGAGAAGATAGCAGCCAGATAGTAGAAAGGTGGTGGACATCGCCACGCGTAATTTTATGCCGGCATCGATAGGGATGAAATAGGAAAGGGGGAGGCTGTCGCGGAGACTCTGAAGACTCTCGCGAGAGGCTCTGGAGGCCCTCGTGGGAGGCTCTGGAGGCCCTCGCGGGAGGCTCTGGAGGCCCTCGCGGGAGGCAACATGGCACATAGAGCAATATGTCACGTGAGGTAATATAGCACATGTAGTAATATAGCGCATGAAGTAACATGGCACATGAGGTAATTTGGTACATGGGGTAATGTAACACTTATAATATTAGGCCCAGGTTTGATCCAAACTCACGGGATTGATGGAAATGGAGAGTACAATATACAGGCATGAATGAATAAGTAAATAACATAAATGAAGTCAGAAGTGATGGAAAGGGGGAGGCTCTAAAGGCCTTCCCTCACGGCAGACTCTGGAGGTTAGGGTAGTATATTTGGAGTAATATAAAACACAGGGTAATATGGCGCTTAGAGTAATATAGGACATGGGGTAATGTGGCTCATAGGGTATATGTTTTTGGCTAGGGTAGTATATATACAATATCTTACTATCTTTTCCAAAAACTTACTGGATTCCTTAATTCCTGAAACAGCGGCGGCGGTGAGACCTTTTTATAATATAGAGAGATTATATTATATTATTATATATTATATTATTATGTATTGTGTATTATATTATTATATATTATATTATGACAATTTTTTTAATTATATTTATTTTATATTTCATTATATTTCATTTTATTCCCTATGATTGTCTTTGTGATCGGTGCAGAGAGCTGTCATGCTTGAGTCGCCCCATGTCCTCAAGACACACGAGGGCTTCACCGGCCCGTCATTGTAATTTCATCGTACTCTGTAGCCACCCATCTCACGGTCGTGAGGTTTGGCTTCGGTGCTTTTTTTCGTAGCGCGCCATATATATATATATATATTTTCTTTGAGAAATTGGTCAAACAACCACCGCAGGGTCCCCTTGGGAGTAACTGCTATCCAGGAAAATGACTCTCTCACCCTCACCGTATAAAGTCAGATCGAAATCAGTGATCCCAAAGGTGTGACCTCTCCAGCTCGAAATATTCGTGAAACAGCTCGAAGTGTGATTGTTCGATGAGTATTAGCTGAAATACCAATATAACTCAATATATTTTTAATTTTTTTTCTAGAATTCACTTCTTTTTGCTGAAGAGATGGAAAAAGCGATACCCGTCGTTGAAAATTTGCTCTTTTCCCAAACTGTGGGTGATGCAGTTGAAGCATGTGCTTTGCTCGGAGTTGCTTACCAATTTGAAATAAAAGGAGCTGATCGGGGCGTACGTAAAGCATTATACCAAGTATTTGTCCGCGATCAATCAGTTCGCGACAACGTGGCGATTGTGTACAAAGAAATATACCTTTGTGGGAATGAAGCTGCTCAGTCTTCGCGGCAAAAAGCTTTAATGTCTGTGAAGAAGCTGATTAAATTACTCAAGAGTTTGGAACCTGGGCAAAGTCCAGCCCTTGCTCAATTGATCATAGCTTGGCGATCGAAAGATGAACTTACTGCCGAAGCTTTACAAGTAATGTATAAGATAATATTTAAAATATATTATACGAGTGGTCAATCCTCCTCGCCAAATATTTAATAATGCGAATGTTATTTAAAAATTAAACACGTATTTACCTACATTGTCTCTTTTTTCAGGTCTTGTGGGAGAAGTTTACGATGAAATTGCCAGATACAACACCTAATAAAAGTCGAGCAGCGTTAATGCTGATAACAATGGCAGCCCAAGCAGAAACGGGAATCGTGATTGGGAATTTGGACATTCTTATCAAAGTAGGATTAGGTCCTAGATCTAAAACGGATTTGCTCTTAGCCCGCGACACCTGCAGAGCACTTTTACAAATAAAACAAGAGAGCTCCGATATTGAAAAAGCATCTATAAAGTAATTAATAAAGGAATAAAAATTCGTGTCGTAGTTACATACAATTTCAATCATTTCTAACGATGTTTTACTCCATAGGTATACTAATGATCACGATATATTTCAAGAACTATTGGTGTTATTGAAATCTAGTTTTGCTTCTGCAAACGAAAATGGGTACATCTCTTTCGCAACTGACGCCATAAATGTTATTTACCACGTAAGAATTTTCACTTTAACTACTGTGATTTTATTTGCTGTCAATTCTTTTCTTAACTATAACTGTCAGTATCTCTCCTCTTTTAGTCATGTTTTAATTCTTGATTCGTTGAAGAATGTCACTTATTTGCACTTTTAGTTAGCTGATCAACCAGATCACTTGGCGAAAACGGTGTTACTAGAAGCAGCCGAACTTTTCAATAAAATGAATGGGGAAGACAAGAAGTTAACTGGAGCGATACTGTCAAGATTCGTGTATTTGATTGGGCACATTGCTATTCGACAATTAGTACATTTGGACACCGTTGTTTATAAAGAGCTCAAAAGAAGAAACGCATTGCGTGATAAGAAAAAAGGTACGCGGAGCAGAAAAACTTTCGGAAGGTCGATCTTGAATTCAACCGATTCTACACCAAGCTCTGCAAGTGTAACAAGACGTAATAAAGAGGTAGACACACTTTTGAATTTTAAGAAGTATTAGAGTAATGGTCGATTGAGAGAAATAGGATAAACAGAAAATTTTGAATGGCAAGTGAATTATTTCTTGACTTCTCTTGATGTGGCATTAAAATCGATGGGTCTAAAAGAAAATATGCAATTCACGGCGACAGATAAAAAATACACAAATTAATTTTTTCGGATTTTAAGTTTTCGTCAGAAACTGTTGCAGCTTGTTGAAAGCCGTGATGGAAATGCCTCAATTTTTATATTCATTGATGTAAGGCGAAATAATTAATGAAAAAAACAAAATCACATTTCGAACGTGGATTCCTTGATGAATGTACGTAACTCGGCTAAAATAGTCATGACCCTAACCGTGGCACCACTGTTGCTGTCTGATAATAATTTTAAACCTATCCTCAAGCAAAGCAATATGATGATACAGTTTCAGCGGAAAATGTAGTCCATAACGTCATGATCGCTTACAGAAAGTTGATGTTAAAATAAAAAATTGTAAAGTTCTATCAAATTTGAGGTGGCACAAACACCACATTATTGTAATTACAAAACATCAATAAACTGTTTTAAACATAAAGTTCAGGTAATCTTTCATTTTGCAGCGATTACATGATCCCCTAGAACACTGTATTACTTCTGAAATTATTACACTTGAACACACTACGAGTTGCGTAGTTTGTGCCTGTTATCATGAGGTACGTATTTTGTATCTGTCGCCGTGAGTTAAGTTTTGTTTTAGGACCCATCAAAAATGATTGTCTTTGTGCTCGGTGCTATCGTAGGTGCACAGCTATCACTGGTTCTTAACCTCAGAGCCATACCCGGGGGCCATAAACATGAATGACAGAGTAATAAGACTAAAGCTACTGCTCGGGCTGAACGGTTCGGTGAATCAATCGGTTGAAAATTCTGAAATGTATATATAATAGAAAATTGGTCAAATAAACACCGCAGGGTCCCCCCGGGAAGCGACTGACATCCAGAGACATGGCACAGGGCCGGCGAAACCTTCGTGTGCCTTGAGGACACGGAGCAATCCAGGAATGACAGCTTTCTGCATCTGCAAGTGCGTCCGCATGTTTCTGGCACGCGGGTATGACATCTCGATACCTCTCCTCCTTTTCCTCCTCCTTGGCTGTGATGTGGCTGTCGGTCGGAGCCGAGAACTCGATCATGAACATAGCTCGTCTCTCTTTGTCAAGGAGTACGATGTCAGGCCTCGACTGTTCAATAAGGACTATTGGCAAGAATTTAAAGTTCTAGAAAAATCGGCACTTCTCCTTCTCGACAATTGACCATGTCTCCTTTGGAGCGTGCATGACATGCTCTGCACGTTTTGCTGAGAACATCTTGACGCAAAATGCGGTTATGGTATGCTGAGGTTGACGTCTGCTCTCTTCACCCACGTTTGTAGAAGTGGCAAATCTAGGTGGAGCAATGCATTATGCTCACTTCCGATGTTAAGATCCAGACCAAGGGTCTCGGCTGTCTGCTCTGCGGCTTTATGAATGAACGCTCCGTTAACAATCAACTCGTGATTCCTGACCATTGTCAGGAAAGGATCTCTTCCGTTTACGATGATGTGAGCTGTACCCAGGATAATTTGGTTATAAAGACATTAGAGATTAAAAAGTCTGAGCCCACCTTTAAGGCGGGCACCGTAAATGCATGGTCTTACGTGTGGCGATGTCGAGGGCCGTGAGCTCATGCTTCGTCCATGGTACCACTCTAAACGAATAGAGTAGAACCTTGTAGAAGACTTATCCAGCCCAGGAGACTGCAGGCTTATAAGTTTTCTGAACACGCTGTATAAGATCTTTATAGGTATCCTGAACGACAGGATTGTTCGAACAATTGGACCTGTGCGGAGAGAGATGTACGAACAACGTGGCTCGAAAAAACGCGTAGAGCAGGTTGTCGGGAGAACCTGCTGATTGACACGAGCGTCTGCAAAGACGCTGCATTCTACAAGCGCAATCTGTCGATGGTCTGGATTGATTAGCGGAAAGTTTTCGATTTAACCTCCCATAGACTTATAATCTGCCTGTTAGAAAGCTTGAAGGTTCATCCACACATAGTGGGATGCATAGAGAGATTGATGCCCCTTTGGAAACCCAAATTTCCTATCTCATGTAGAAAGCACCGTGTGATAATTATCAGCGTCACATTCCAGAGAGGCGTCTTTCAGGGCGACACCATGAGCCCTCTCCTCTTTTGCATCACACTTATGCCACTATCTCTCGCACTACGCAATTCTCGTGGGTATGTTGGCGGCGAGCTTCGTTATCGTGAGCATGAAGTCACTCATGTAGTTAATATGTTTGACCTAAAGATCTATGCTTCTGGTACAGAGTAATTTAAGCATGCTCTGAGGATCGTACTCGTGGATGGGGGTGTTACAGACACCTTGGCGCTGGAGAGACCTACCTATACCTAGGCGTGCCTGAAAATCGCATTCAGGTTATAACATTAGTGAAGGAGGCTCTCCGATGCAGATACAAGCGACGTTGAACAAGATACCTATGCCTGACATGCTTGTTATCCCTGTTCTATTCTATTCGTTTGGAGTGGTTCCATGGACGAAGCATGAGCTCATGGCCCTCGACATCGTCATGTGTAAGATCTTGCATATGCAGAAGAGTTTGCATATCAACTCTTCCGTTTCGCGTTGGTATTCGTTCAATTTCGCGTGCCAGGACGGTATCATTTCCACCTTAGCATAACGTAGCCGCATTTTACGTAAAGTAATTCTCAGCGATAGGTGCAGAGCGTGTCATGCACATTCTGAGCACCTAGGACACATACTATCCAGGTGTCACACGTACGTGGGAACGACTTATGTCCACAGATACAATTCGGCCCTAAGAGTGCTTTACTACCATCTTTGTCGCTCTTACGGTGCTGGTCAAGACCCTATCCTGTCGAATGCTCCGAGGGAGATAGTGTCAACTGTCAAGAACGAGAAGTGTTATATTTTCTGGAACTACAAGTTTTCGGTAATAGTCCCTGTTGAACACTCGAGGCCTGACTGTTCTGCGTGACTTCGAGAAACGAATTATGTTCGTGATCGAATTCTCGGCACCGGCCGTCAGCAACGTCACAGTCGAGGAGAAGGAAATGGAGGAGAGGTATCGAGAACTTATGAGGGAGCTGCGGCGATTGTTCTCAAAATATTTGGTTAAAGTGATTGTCCCTGCGATCGGTGCTCTGAGAGGTGCGAAACCATCCCTGGTTCAAAACCTCGCAGCCATACCCGCTTGCTAAAAAACATATCAAGGCACTTGCGAGATGAATGCAGAGAGCTTTCATCCTTGGGTCGGTCCGTGTCCTCAAGACACACGAAGGTTTCGCCTGCCCTTCATTGTAAATCTTTCGTACCCTGTCACCATCCCTCTCACGGTCGTCAGGCGTGCCATAGGTGTAATTTATCGCAGTTCTACTGAGAGTCAGTGTCATTTTTCTGAGTGGCAGTCGCTCCCGGTATCCCAGTGTGCCCCTGGAGTGGTTTGTGTAACCAGTTTATATATATATATGCACTACGCGCGCGCGCGCGTGTGTGTGTGTGTGTGTGTAGTAAGTCAATTTCATACCAGTCATAGGGAAGCGTAAGTGCGAATGAGACACTGGTAGATGGCGCATAAGATCGTCTCTTTCGTACTCATGGAAACGAGGATCTGTTCACTGAGTGAAAATTAGTGAAAATGGTATTTCAAAATGAAGAAAAATTTCTGACGATCCAACAGATTATAAGAAAATTTTCCAACACTTAGAAAATCGTGCTTACTCTCAGAGAATCACGCAAATTCTTCTTGAGTCAGCGTGCGGTCATTCTTGAGTCAGTGCGGTTCATTTCAGTTCATTTGTATTCTAAAGAACTCTCCGCTCATTTAGCCAAGCGGGCCTCGTTGCGGTATCGATCGGGCGGTAGCTTGCCTAGCCGCACGACCTTCCCATTATTAGAAGATTAGAGCCGGTTGAGAGAAATTAAAATGTTGTAAAATATTATTGAATCAAATTTTAATTGGCAGCATTAACTTCGTTATATTATTACAAGGAAATCAAAAATAGATAGTTGAAAATCGGTTTATGTCTTCAATCCCAGTTTATCTTTAGAGATTCCTGTTCTTTTATCTTAATTTTTAACTTCTTTCACAAATTATTTGGGATACTCATAATAGTCTGGCACAAATGTTTTCCCTCCATGGGTCCTTTAACTGATTGAGAATGGAAGATGTGAAAATTTTAATAATTGTTGGCTGAGATGGGGTGCAGAGAAAGTTTGTTGCAAAACTTGTTTATGCTTTTTTTTCGTAAACTATGGGTCAGATGCAAAAATTCGTAACAGAAGTTTTGTGCGTGTTACCATAATCTAATCAATTCTGAAAACGAACCTCCTAATTATCCATAAACAATGCATAAAAATCGGATTTTATAATATACTCTTTTTGCGTTTTTTGCAGAAACTAACAGGCGGACAAAAAATTGCATGCGACAAACAATGTTTATTTTAATAACACCTAACAGTTTCAAGAACAATTTCATTGAAATGTCGATAATTGTAGGAGATAGAGCATGATTTTCAACAAAATTTTAATTTACAATATCTAGAGAACGGTCATGAATTCGCGATACAACCTCATACCGTCGGATTCAGGAGATCATTCTACACAATATCTATTACAAAAATTTCATATCGGACTACTATGTTTAACTTACTGATATTTATCCATTTTAGGCGTAACAAAAAAGGTTTTAATTCATAATAAGTTAATTATTATATTAAAAAATAGAACTTCAACAAAGAATTTAAAAATACAATGATGCTTTGAAAATTTATCTGAAAAAGATTCTGAAAACATTTTCATTGTCGTAGTTAAGAATCATGTTGGCTGGCATTCCAGTGAAGCAGAGCCTTTTATTGTTCTATGCCCGGCGAGATGCCTGGCTTATCCGTCAAATGCGGGAGGTAGCAAGTTTAGGCTTCGACTTCTTACAAAATTTTGAAAGTAAAATCGGTAAAACCGAGGGTAGGATAGTTTCGAACTCTTATTGGATTTTTCGAGGGACTCTTCAGCAAAACGCCTATAACGGTTCTCTGAAATTTGTTTATTGCAGTAAGCCTTGTGGAGGCTCTTTTCCAACCATTAACACTCAGTCTCTCTTGAGACCTCTGTGCGTTTCTGAGCCTCGTTGTTTGCATTTACATCAGACTTAAAAAATAATATTTTCATTTAGTGTACTGCTTTGACGGTGCTTCTGTTTGTAATAGTGGTGAATAGCCGAATTGACATTGAAAGTGTACCTTCGCAACTGTTTTCTTCTTCAAATGGTAAGTACATATCTACTCTCGTATATACCTAAATGTTTTTTATCGTTTTTGTCTGGTGCATGTAGTCCTTAATTTTATAGAAGTGATTTTCGCCCTAAAGTTTATCACTTTATTTTCACATCTTATATTTCTACGTATGTACCGAATAAATACTTTTTTTGCAATGAGTTCATATTTTAAAAAGTTCAAGATAATGTTTCAAAGAACAATGTGGGATTTTGATCTATATGTACAATGTTATTCTTAGATTTTATAATTTTATGTTCTGCATTCAACTTGACTTTTATTTTCAGTCAAATAGTTGTAAGATGGATACCGACCACCCTCACAACCGCCAAGCCCTCGACCAGGCTTCACATCAAAATCAATCCTCGACGGGTCGGAATAATTTGAATCTCGGTTTTAACATGAACCTCGACACAAAAACGAGAAGAGAAATAATGACGGCTCACTTTTGGACGAGACTGGAAAATGATCTGGGTACTTATATAGAAGATCACATCAAAAATATCTTGAGCTTAAATAACTTGGCGAATCCTTTGTTCTTCAAAATAATCACAGAGGATACTCTAAAAAAGTCAGAAACGTTTGCGAAAACTAAAATGCAGCACTGTATTTCACCGGATACAGATCGGTGACTTTATTATGGTCCTTTGTATAGGTCACCAGAGAATTTTGAATTGGCGATAAGCATTTAATAACAGAGTGCAGTACGTGAAAAATTTACCTGTGACGTATTTTGGAATCGATAAGTAAAGTTCTTCAAACTCCTTACACGCATTACCAAATACCTCGCCGGATACAGTAGTTCGAGAAATGCACACTGGAAAAAAAAATTTAAGCGCTGCGATTTTAACTCAGTTAAAAATAATGTAAAGTTTTCAAATATAAGACAGGATTTAGTCATTACGATGACTATCGAACGGAAGTTAGATAAAAATTACATTTCTGCGGGACTTGCGTACGTTGCAAAAGTCTTCTGCCCTGAATGCAAATACCGTACTCAACTCAAGAAAAATGTAGACCTCAATTCGTCGTCTCCTACAGAGTTTGACTCGACACAGTCTTCAGGACTTAGTGTAAATCCTTCTGAGAATTGTTTACTAACTTTATTAGGTTCAATTAGGTTAAGTTCAGCTGAGAATTGTTCACTAAGCTCACTAGATTCAATGATAAGTAATTCAATAGCAAGAACTTCTACGGGCGAGCCTACGAGTGCGGAGGAATTATAAGCCACAGCGACAACGAAAGCCGAACATTTCGCTGTGGAGAAAACTTTTCATTCGGGAAACCTTTTTGAAAAATCGTATCGAAAATAACGATCAAAATACTACTGAAATAAATACACATAGGAGGAGGTAAAAAGAAACATACAAACTCTTTTGTGTGTATCTATTTCTTGTCGGGGTAGAATGTTATGCGAAAAATAATATGCCAACTTGTCAATGCCTTCCTTGAGCACAGTTAGTCGTAAGTTGAAAAAATACAGGTTGCAATATTGTAGAAGGTGATTGCAGATCTAAAGATTTAAGACTATTTTTAGAAAAAAGAAATTTACTTCTAAGAGTATGGTTATCTGAAGATGCTACTCGAATCACTCAACGCATTGAGTACGATTGTACAATAAATCAATTATTCGGTTTTGGCTCACTATTTAATAATGATGTAATGCCAATTTAGTTTTCTTTCATGGCTAACTCTGCTCGAGAAATACAACAACATTTAAAAAATTGTAAAGTTGCTAGTTTAGCCTATGTCATAATTGCAAAACCATTGGCGAATAATTCTTCCTCCTTTCGTCTCTTTTTATATGAAACAGATAATTTATTGCCCGCAGACGGCGTAAGTAAAAGGTTGAAATATATAATCGATCAATTAAAAAAGGAGGGAATTTCTGTAACGGGCTTTTCGTCTGATGGCGATTCTAGGTTATTTGCAGCTATGAAAGTGAATTCTAAGATAGGTGTGCACCATTTACAGTTCGCGATTATGAACAATGATATGCCTTAAATTTTAGAGTTTTTAAATTTTGAAAGTGTCCATTTAATATACAGGTACATTCAAGATACTGTGCACATAGGAACAAAATTAAGAACAAGACTTGAAAGGTATTTCAGATTACGCAGTTAATGATAACTTCATAACTTCTAATACTTACTTGTGCGTTGAAATTAATGCTCATGGTATTTTGAATGCAATTTTTCGCCTTAATAAATAGGACGAATCTAGAATGTCCTTCTCAACCCACTCACCTCTACTATTGTCAACTTTATTTTATTGGGAACAATGCACATAATTACAAGAATTCAGTTTCAAAGTGATACTTCTGTAGCTGACTCAGACGCGGTTGAAGAAGGGTTTTAATTTACACGCACAAATGTTAATTTCAGCAATAAAGGATTTGTCAAATGCAGAATTGAACTTCCAGAAGCTGAAGAAATTCGTGTTGAAGCAAAACGAATTTCTTCAGTTTTTCAGAAGAAATGAAATGAAAGAAATGTTGCTTCAACACGAATATCTTCAGCAGGTTGAAATTAAGCAGCGACAGATTATAGAGAGTGTGAGATGCTGAAGCTTTTAAAAAAGTCAAATTAACTATGATTGGCGATTGCATTAAGGAAAAAGACGAAATTTTAATGTTTCGGATTGGTGTCTTTTTAAAGTTCCTTAAAACGGAGGTTTTTATGTAGGAGTTGTTAGGTTTGCGTACAGTAACAAGAAATCGTGGAAAGAAACGGAATATTGTTCTACTTTCGTAAATTTCTTAAGCATGACAAAAGAAGTAGGTGTACTCTGCTTTTGGCTTAGTGTGAAAAAAATAGAACTTTGAGACCCTTAAAAACAGAAATACATGGCTACACAGACGTGAAAAATTATTTAGTGACTATACCGCTACCAATTTTTGCGGACGATGGTTTAAAGGTAAATTCAGAAGCTCTAGATTACGTCTCGTCACATTAAAATCAACAAATGTTGAAATTACGATTCTTAAAAGTAATTGAAAAAATATTTTATGTCATTTCAGTTCAAATTTATAGGGATTGTAACTTATTATAACAAGATTACGTGCCTTATATACATGTACAATATATGTATTTTGTAAGTACACTCGAATCTCGCTATAACGAGGAGCTCGGGTACCAAAAATCTCGCTTTAACGACAGCGAGAGGGGTCCCCACCAATGGGATGTTTAATATGTTTGAGTGCTTGGGTCCCCACCAATGGGATGTTTAATATGTCTTAGTGCTTCTGTCTCTCAAGTTATGCACAGAACGATGCGCAAATGTAAACTATGTGATCACGCTTAAATAAATAACTCCTTCTTTTCTACTTTATGTATATTATGTGATTATAATTTTAAATGGGTATTCTTGATTTTTATTTCAAGTCAGAACGAAACTAAACTAAATTTCTAAACTTGACTAAAGTTGAAAACTTGAAAATGTGACTAAAATTATTGTTAACCTTAAATTTAATTAGAAGTATGAATGTCCTTTCACAAACCTTTTAAGATTTGTTTCCATAAAATTGCAGACTTATTTTGGCGCTTTCAAATGAACCATAACGGTTTATTCGAAAGCGCAAAAATAAGTCAGAGTTCATAACAACTTTCGACGATTATTGAAATTTGTATTGTGATAGGTGATTTTAAAAGTATTTTCAGTTCTAAGTAAAGTCGAATTATTTATATTGAAAGGAATACATTTTATCTTATTGAAAAATTAAAAAACTGTATGTAGACTTCTTTTTTCAAGCATGCCTTTGTGTACATAGAGGAAAATTGACTAATTTTAATACTTTATCGGTCTTCTCTAAACACCCTTAACTTATTTCTTATTAATCTTTCCATCTAATTAAATATTTCTTTTTTTCAAGTTTATTACAATACACAAATAACCTAATTTCCTAATTTAGTCCGCGATATTGGCGACACGATTTTAAATAAATGAATTTTGACTTCAGATTCGGATTCAGCG
>JAUMHM010000016.1:2273704-2285379 GCA_032362435.1 Melikaiella ostensackeni
CTCCTCTCAAGACCGAAGGCTGTTATGAACCCAGGGGACGAGGTGGACCTCGCTCTGAATTCACGGATACCTCCACGAACCTTACCCATTTGCGGGAAGTTCGAGATTGGTGCTCCGCGGCGGAGCAGCGGCGCGACGACTGGGACCTCCTTCGCTCTCGTCCCAGTTTGGCCTCCCACTACCTAAGATCTTTTTAGTGGGAGTCGCTGGCGTTTGCGCAATCTTACATAATCCTGTCTGTGGGCAACGCTTTTTATATATTTTCTTCTATGTTTAGCCCTTTGCCTACAGACAGGCCCCTTAATGTAACGCGAGGGTTACAATACTTTTGTAATATGTATTTTTTATTAGTATTTAATACTGAAAACTGTACATAAAGAAGTACCATAATTTTGGTATACAAAGGCAAAATATTTAATTTGCTAAATTAAAACATTTTTGATCTTATTTCGACACTTTAGGGCCATTTTTTATTTCAAAAAGTCACTGGAGTATTATATTCGTATATTTGAGATCCCAGCAAAAAAAAGCATTGATACGAATTGGGAATGATCAACATGTTTCGAATGCGTGTGAATCCTGTTTTCTGATTCGTTAAAACGAATCGAGATGCATTTAGATGAATTGAGACAGCGCGAATGGAATGCATGTGAATTCATCTGAATGCGTGGTCAAGGTCAATTCGAAAAAAAATTAATAAAAAGTGCATGCGTCGAGACTCGAACCGGCGCTCCCTCGTGTATCAGCCCAGAGTACCCTCACTGAGTTACGAATTGGGGTGAATTCGTGTGTGCCTTTTACTCTCCCGAATTAAGACGCATTGACCAATGTTGAAGCGTTTGCGTGCTGACGCATTGACGTGAATTCGTTGACTTCAAACTTGTGCGCCGTATTTGTATGTATAGAAAGATTCAAAATTGAAATACCGTCTTGTCGAATTTACACGCATTGACACACTGGTCCAATGCGTCATTGTCGCAAAGCGGGATCCAGCTGATCGAATCGAAAAAAAAACCAATCCGGCGTGGCGCGCGTCAACTATAGGATTTCCTAATTCAATGCGCGGGCCGATCGAATCGAATAAACCGATCCGAACTGCGAGCTGGGGCGCGTCGATTTTCGGATTTTGAACATTCGACGCGCGGTAGAATTGAATGGAATAAATCGATCCGAAAATTATCGCGCGTCGAGTCAAAGATGCCACGTTCGATCCGACAAAATGCACACGTGTAAGCTTAAGTATAATTGAGGCAAAACTTGTGGGAAAATTATTTCAAAATTTATGAAATGTGATCATGTACAGTTCACCTTAAAAATTCGTATTACACTTCTCGCGATTAACCCTGCAAGTTTCAAGGTTGGAGAACTATTATTAGATTAAACGTATTCATTTTACCTTCATTCTTCCAGTTGAGTGCAATAGAAGACAATGGCGAGGAGGCTTTAGAAGGCGCTTCAGCAGATGATGCTGATGCTGATTTCATTAACACAGCTCTTGAAAACGAAATTCTATCAGAAAACGGATTTCTCACTCAGTTTGTGTAAGGATTAATATTTTTAATGAATTTAGTTTGTGAATAATACTGTACATTAAAACGAGATCGATGATTTTAGACCTCTTGTCGTCAATATTTGTCAGAATCCAGAGAAGTACAATGACGAAAAATTACAAACCTACAGCGCTCTTGCTCTTAGCAAGATGATGACAATAAGTTCCTCTTTTTGTGAAAGCAACCTCCAGCTTTTAGTCACGATTCTAGAGCGATCACCTTTCCCTGGGATTCGAGCTAACATTCTTATTGGATTGGCGGACTTAGCAACGAGATTTCCCAATGAAGTGGAGCCCTGGACGTGTCACATTTATGGACGGCAAGTACCCATATAAAACATAAATTAATTCTTAACACGTTCTAAATGTATTTAAAATAATTCAACATTATAAAGCTAAAAAATTGTATTTTCTCCATTTCCATCTGAGTTTTCAACACAATTGAAAAAAGTACTGTACAAAAGTTGTAGATCTAGAAAAATTACACCTTTTCTTTCGAATAACTTTTTACCGCACCTGCGTAGAAAAGTTGATTTTTTATGCCTGTAAAGCATGTTGTAAATGGCTTTTTTATCACACCTCTATCATAAGTACGATTTTAGCGCCTCCAAACGATCATTAAAAGAGCATTCATAGGCCTAGACATTTAAATGGTTCACTTAGGGTCCTAGACTTGTAAAGTAATGACGTACTGTGATCTCATTCGCTGATTGGCACTTATAATTGCGTTGTGATAAAAAATATTGTATGACACACGGCCCCTAAGTTACTTTGCCCTCGTATGATTTCAATACTCGCCATCGCCTCATCTTCGCTTCGCCTTGCCTCCGGCTCGTATTGCAACTTCTCACAGGGGAAAAGTGCCACATAGGGTCCTTATATCATAAATAATTATTTGAGCGCGATTGTACACCGAGCTCTATGTGCGTGTGCAATGGCGCACGAATTTTGTCTGAAAAGTCTATGAGTCTGTGCGCACGGGCATTTTGATCAGTGAAAACTGTCATGTGTCATTACGCACGCGCATTTTTATCAGCGAACTTCTTCTCTTTCTTTCGTTGATACTATACTTGCTTAAAATACAGCTTTGTACCAGGGATCCATATTAAAGAAACTAAAAAATTCAGCTTAGGATTGCTAAAAGGTTTCTAATTATAAAGACTAAGTTAGAATTTATGGAACCAGGACATTTAGTTGCAATGTTTAGTACTACACTTAGAGAATCTAATTACGAAATTATGAATTTAATAATGTAATCTTGTGTGTCTTCCACATTCGCGTGAGATGGGCATCTGAGTAAACCAGGGCACAACAAGCGGATGATTCAGAAATTGATTTTGAACTGTCTATCTAAAAGTAAAGGTGGTCCTGGAACTCATTCTCCACCGCGTTTGTAAAATACTGTGCAGAGACGAACTTTTTTGAACTAGTCTGCTTATCGTTAGGTAAGTACTAGGTGAAAATAAGAGGTCTTCGTATAGGAATTCATATTGGTGATCTGTGTCTGATCTACGAATCCGATGTTTGAAATCTTCAACAATTTCTAAAGCATTCAAAAGGACGAACTGATTTTTCATACTGCTTTTAGTAATTCTGACGCGTTCAGATAGTGCTTGTGACATATTTGGGAGTGGGTGGTAAAAGTCTGAAAAGCATCTAGTGACGTACTTTTTTGCTAAGTAACAAAATCTTTTTTTGAAAGGAGGTTCATAGCATTCTGCCAACATAACGTTGATACGGTTGCTGCCTCTGTAACCAAGGACTAGTCATAATGCTTCGTTACGGATTTTTGATATTTTTTAAAAATATTTGTGGGACGCAAAGATAAAAACGTGGGATCCGTATTCCAGACTACTCCTGATGAGGTAGATGTAGACCGTCCTAAGGGTGATCGGACCTGCACCCCAGCAGGTTCCTCTTAAGGCTTTTAAAATGTTTTAAACTTTCCAGATTTTGTCGCATAAGTATAGTGTGGAATTAGGCTTATTTCTATTGTAAAAGGTTTAATGAATATAGGTACACCCAAAAGTATATCACTCAACTATAAGCCTGTGCTCGCGGATGAGGACCTGGAGAGAAGTGTCAAGAGAAGCTAACACAACTAGAACGTCCTGTACAAGACTGCCCTCTATTGGCGGAAATTTAATCCGAATCCTATTATACAAAAGGCCTTTGGCCCTTCGGCCAATTTCATGCGTAACCAGAACGCTAACTTAGTGTGTAGTCCCTAGCCCTATTGGTCAATTCAGTCGACCATTGATATCTAATGTAAGTCACAGTAGATTCAGCCAATCAGCTGTCGAGAGCAAGATACAATAAGTCGATAATGTAAAAAAGTCTTATTATAAAAAAGACATGCATTTCTGCCAAGATCATGCGAAACCATAACGCGAACTTCATGCGTAGTCCCTAAACCCTATTGGTCAATTCAACTAGCCATTGATATCTGATATAAGTTACAGTAAAATCAGCCAATCAGCTGTCGAGAGCAAGATCAGCTGTCAAGATTCGATAAGTCGATAATCAAGTAGGCGTAAATTTCAACGGAGTCAACATCTCTTGCCTCGGATTCATTCGAATTGTACTGACGGAACAAAAAAAATTAAAAGGTGGTTTCGGATTCAATTGGACTGAAGTTGGTGTTCATACGCGGATTGATAAGGATTGAAAAGACTTTTTGGATAAGTCGCGGATTCATTTAGATTGGGCACACGGATTGAAAAGGATTAAAAGTCGCTTGGGATATGTCTCGGATTCATTCGGATTGAGAAGGAATGTAAGTTTGTTTCGAATTGTTGTGGGATTCATTCGGACTGGCTTCGGATTCACTCTGATTCCTTCGAACTGGTTTCGGATTCAGTCGGATTTATTTGGATTGAATTTTCAAAGGTTTTACGCATTCAAAAGGATTGAAAAGTCTTTCCGGATGAACCTCGAACTCATTCGGATTGGAGGCACGGATGTAACGCCTAGGACCCACCGGTTCACCATTAATTTTGCAATAGACATGTCTGCAGCAAATTGAATTGTATATGAATCCAGCCAGTTGCCAAGGGACACCGATTTGTTTAAGATCTTTCATAAGAATTCGGGAAATGACATTAGGAAGAGCACCTTACGCATCCAGAAATAGGCGTGCGAAAATCTGGCCATTTGCGAAACCCGAAAAAATGTCGGTTGACACAATAACGAGATTATCAGCACAGGATCATCTCTGCCTGAAACGAAATTAAGCAGGAGACAGAAGTTGATTATGTTTCACGTATCTCGAAAGTCTGTTGATGAGGAAATCGTTTCATGCATTTGGAAAAGAACCGGATTGATAAATTTAATAGCAAATATTGTGCAAAGTTTTTTGAGAACTCCTGGAAACTGTAAAAATATATTATAATTGATTTTTTTTCTAAACCCGAGAAGGATGTAGTTTTTAGCGATGTCAAGGTGATGGAAAGCTCTCACCTTGTAAAAGGAGCCTCTAGGAATTCATTCCTGTGAAACTTATCAGGGAAAGTATCGAAGAAGACCGTTGGTGGAAATAGTTCCTCCGCTAAAGCAAAGGGGCTTTTGGTTGTCTCTGTCACCTGAAAAAGATGCGTTGGCTGTTTGGGTGTATTTATTTTTTAAACGTTTTGTAAGTCGCCTGTGATTCTTGAATGTTACCAGGGCAGCCTTCCCTTCTTCGACAAATGCTTCATATTTGGTGTTACAATGTACGGATACAGAATTGAAAAAACTTGTTGTCGGAGATCGAATCAGAGAGATTAGAATCAAAGGTGGACCAGTCAATTCGTTTAAGATTGTATTTGTGAGAGGAGAATGGTGCGATTGGGGTTGAGACGCCCAGAATTGACACCAATGGGAAGTGATCGTTACCTAGTGAGTCATTGCAAACTCCCCAGGAGGAGATATTGAAGAGGTTTGGAGAAATAAAAGTTAGGTCGACGATTGAAGGGTGACTGTCAATTCTAGTACGATAGGTAGGTTCACCTGTATCAAGGGAAATCAAATCCGTTGATCTACAGCAGCGCAGAGCTGTAATCCATGATTGCAGTTATGAGAACTTCCCCATAGTGAGTTATGACAGTTAAAGTCACCCGTAATGAGAACCGAGCTGGGATTTTGACTTTAAATTGATTTAAATAATCGCGGCTGTTCGACAGCCTATTTGCTCTGCGAATGTTGAAGTCTTTGATTTTAAAATTTTGTTTTGAGTCCGGCTGTAAAAGGTCTCAGACAAAAGTAGAATATCAAAATCGTCACGGATATTTGAAAGGTCGCCCTGTTTGTTGAAGGTACTCTAATAATTCTATTGAACAATCTTTAATCTATTGAGCTGAGCCATCATGATCAAATAAAGATTTATTTAGGACACTGACACACTGTAGGAGTCTATTGAGCACATTTTGGCTTTCTTCTGATTCAAGGGAACCAGAGGCTATAAGTTCTACCAAGTTCACCGAAGCAGATAGGGTCGTGTTAATGGTAGAGCTTTTAGATCCATTACATTTTAATTTGAGTTTGATCATGGGGTGGAGTTAGAAGGACGGGGTTTAATATTGGGTTTGATTATGTGTGTTTCCAAATATCTTAAGATGGGTGTCTTGCTCGTAAAGGGGTAGAACCTGCAGATACAGTTTGGGAATAACGTTGCAAGGGTGGTTGTTAATGAGGGGCGAACAATGAGGGGGCAGAGACGTCGATTAGTTTCGGGAGCATCAAAAAGTTCAAAGTTCGGATTCCACCTTGAACTGTAGGTCCCCTCAAAAGAGTTTAGTAACCTCTTTAGCGTATTTAGCGTTGAGAAGGGAAGGAGTTTGCATATTCAGCTCCTTTACCATATCTAAGGTTGGACTTGTTTTCTTTGAATGGGAACTTGTATTCTGTAGCAAAGTCGTGGAGTTCTTGCTGGAATAAATACTTGGGACATTTCTTGTATGCGGAAAAATGGATTTCGCCACAATTGACGCATTTTTTTGGGCTATTGAGTTTAGGGCAAGGAGCTGAATCTGTGTGTGTTTCTGTAGAGCCACAGAGCTTGCATCACGTACCAGACGTACAGTGTTTGGCAATATGGACAAATCTGTGGCATTAATACACACAACTTGTGCAGGTGTACAGGGGTCGACTGGGAACAAGGCCATATAAATGGAACTTTTTTCAGGGAGGGCAGTACCTTCGAATGTGATCACAATAAACTTGGAGGAGACCGATTTGTTTGCTGGGTTTCGCGATCAATAGTTTTCCTATTAAGACGGAAAGCTCTGACAGCCTTGGTCTTTCCTCTTAAGGAGCCAAGAACTTCAAAGTTCTATACGATCTCTGCTTCTGAGATCTCATGAAAAAGACCACAAATAACACCCTGATAGGTGACAGTACTTTAGGGGACTAAGATGATGCAGCCCTTGCTTTTTTAAGAGATTTTTTCTATAAGGTAGTTAGCTCCTTTTGGAGATTTAGCGATGACTCTTAACTTGCCAAGGCCGCTACTTTAAACGTCGCTGATTAGGCCTACGAAGTGTTTTTGGAGAGTTTGACTAGTAGTATCAGGGAAAAGATCTTTCTTAAAGTCTTTGAAATCAGGGTCGCGTTGTACAATGATTGGGCATTCGCCTTTCTCATACAGATTGTATTTCAGTTTTTGTTTTTGTTGGATAGTTAGGGAGGGTAGGGTAGTAGGGAGGAATTCGACGAAAATTGTGTCTCAGGGATTGGAATCAGTATTAGAATCTCCGATGTCGATGTCCGAAGCTAAGTCCTCAATTTCGGTATTATGAAGAGGTTTCAGGGACACTGCGTCAACGACTGAGTCAGGAATGGAATTTGTGGTGCATTGCTTTTCAGCAAGCTTTCGCTTCTTAGCCTATTTCTTGGGCAAACCTGGTTCGTAAAACTTCGTTGCAAATGTTTTGGTTTTCAGGGAACATAAGAGCTTTCGCGCCATTTTTCAGATCATCCAAGGTGTCACCTACATTTGGGACATGACCTTCCCAAAAATTCCCCCCACCTCCCGAATCGGACTGTTTTTCATTACGATAGGATTTATATGCCTCTGCAATGTTTTGAGGAAACTTTATGTTTTAAAGGGACAAGATCGGGCTTACGCTAGAGGACGAAATTTGAAGCACGTGGCTGGCACTCTAAAAGTGGCCCTAACTGATTGGCGAATAGTGGTTTTTACCATAGACCCCAGGCCTGGCAGGATTAACCACTCTATGGTAAATAAACTACAGCTTTTCACATAGGGCGGCGAGAGCTAATTACTCACATAAAAAAGCAGACTGGATATATTTTTATAAAGATTCAGTACCCCGCACAAAGAATACGAACCTCCAACGACCTTCCGACCCAGAATTTACAAATGCTCGCCTTATCAGCGAACAGTGATGTGCGTCGTTGAGCATACGTACTTCGAGCAACCCGGGTATATAGCTGGCTCCGTTCTCAGCTGATCACATGACTTAAAAACGACTGGTTATACAAAAAAAAAGTCCCAGAACAGATAAGGTGTAATATTTCTAGATTTAAATCTTATGTATCGCACTTTTTTTAATAACGTTGGAAACTCAAATGAAAATTGAAGAAATCTCAATTTTTTTTTGTCTTTAAGACCGTTGCATTGGTTATAATGTTTACCAAAATATTGAATATTCTTTATTCACATCAGACTGAGGGACGACAGTGATCAGGTTCGAAGCACTTGTGTCCGAATGCTGTCCAATCTCATCATGAGAGAAATGATCAGAGTCAAAGGAAGAGTTTCGGAACTAGCCCTCTGCATTGTGGATCCTAATCCCGACATTTGCCACAACACCAAACTTTTCTTCAAAGATCTTTCTCAAAAAGGAAATGCGCTTTATAACGTTATGCCCGACATCTTGTCTAGACTTTCCGATCCTGATTTGAAGCTGGATGAAGATGACTTCCAAGAGATCCTAAAGTAATTATTAAAACTAATATGTTCTTGTCACAAAAATCTATTGAAATGTTATCTTACCAATTTTTGTAATTGATTTTTTTCTTTTTGCAGATTTATTTTAGGTTTGCTCCAGAAAGAAAGACAGATCGACACTGTTATCGAAAAGATTTGCGCTCGATTCAAGTTGGCAACTACAGAACGTCAGTGGCGAGATCTTTCATATTGCCTCTCGCTTTTGCAGTTTAATGCAAAGAGTAAGCATCTATTTAACTTTAATGCATCAAAAATTATAATGCGTGAAACTGCCCTAGTCTCTGCTTGTTTATAAACAATCCTTATTCAAAAATACAAATTTTCTTATGATTTCTATAATTTGAATTGTTCTTGAAATGTGTTAATACATTGACGAATGAATCAAAATGTGATTTAATATCTCAGTACATGCAACATCCCCCATTATTTTTAAGTTTATTTTTTTAAATTGCATTGAATCTTCTTTCAATAGGTATACGTCGACTTATCGAAGGACTGCCTCTTTTGAAAGACAAGATTCATAACAAACAAGTGCTGAAGGCCCTCACCTCCATAATAGAAATGACAAAGAAGAAACCTGACGCGAAAGCTGCTTGCTTGGAGTTGGAAGAGAAGATCAATGATTTATTAAAGGCAGAAGAGCATGAAAATGACGGACCTATTTCTGATAGCGAAGCTATGCCTCCTCCTCCGGTCCCACCTCTCAATAGAACGAAGAAGACAAAGCAAAAAAGTACCATTGAGCATGACGATTCTACAGATAGTGAAGATGAAGGACCTTCGAAATCCAGTAAGCAATATGTGAATCATTTGATTGCTATTATTTTTTTCACCCGTACATGTATCTTTTAAGGTCTTTAGGCCTTTAAAATGATGTCTCGACCTCTCTGACGTACCTCCAGCTTTTCATCAGTAACTGTGAACAGAAGAATGTTCCCTGAGTGTGCAAAAAAAAAAAATTTCTTTGAATCGGCTTGTCTACTACTGTCCTCAAATTCATAGGCAGGTACATTGTTAGACAAACCAATTTGAAAAGAATCTTAGCACCTTCTGATATGAAGTTGTACAGCTTGATGGTAAACCATATAGGAACGTAAACTCGGCAAATGAAAACAGCTAGCATGATCAGCTCAGAGCAAGGATCATCAGTGGCAATGTATTTTCTCAAAATTCTACTCGCAGTATTGAGAAGTCTCGAGTGCACCATCACTCCAGGATTGATATCGGCCAGATTATCTTGGCATTTTTATGTTACAATAGCTGTCCATATCTTACGCAAGTATTGTTGATCAGTACCAAGATCTGCAGAATCGACACTCAGGACTTCGATTAGATCCTGCTCTATGCCCTCATATGATATACTTTGGAAATTGTAAATAATATGCAACATTTTACAGTTTTTGAGCGATTGTCCCACAGGTCCCAAAAACGCTTTTGGACGTGAGGTTTTGCCGTCTAAGCTTTCAAAAACGTGCGAAGCTCAAACTTACTGGTATGCGTTAGGCATATTGACCACTGTAAAGGTCTTGCTAGGAATTTTTCAATTCTCGTGTTGATTCCGTTTTTACAACCAGTGTTTACAACGGTACCGTCATAGCCTAATACGCAAAGATTTTGGACATCGAAAGTAGGTCCTACTGCTTTTGAATCAGTCGTAATTAAAAATTCTAATATTGAGGTAGAAACACCTTTTGCATCAAAGGATTTCGGTGTAAGAGGTCCTATATATTGAGAACCTGGTTCTTGTACAAGAGCTATGTGTCCTTCTTGGATACATACATCTTTTTCCGGCTTTTACTTTGGTTTGATTTTTTCGTCTATAATAATATAGTACTTCAAGATTAATATTTTGAGGTTGTGAACGCGTTAAATCTTGCGCATTTGGTTTCTGCTTCTCCACATTTTACTTCTATTAACTATCGGAGACAAGTCATCTTTCGTTAGTAACCCATGGCCTCACAAAGTAGCCGTTACAATGACAGCTACAGCTATGTTCGGAATAGCATATCGATCTGTTTCTCGTTTCACTGATGGCAATGATGGATTACCTCATTTTACACCTAAAGAGCTGTACGATAAGTTGGACGTACGATGTCTCAGGGTATCTCTGAAAGAATGAAGATCGAAATAAACCAATGTACAATATTTATGGCATTTTTAAAGAAAAATGTAATCAAAATAAAAAATTAACCAATCAAGCTTTTTAAGGGTTGAAACTGGTTATTCATATCATTCATGGAGCCTATTATTATTTAAAATAAAGATTGCTCACTTATTTTGAAATATATATATATATATATATATTTTTTAAATTCGGTTTTTTTATCCATGTCAAAAAAGGTTGGTCCAATAGAAAAATACATTGAATAAAAAAGATGTATTTTTTAGAGATCTACAAGTTTTCTTTGCACACTTTTTCAAGACAACCAATAATTTTGAGGTAAATCAAGAAAAACATGTTTTTTCGGGTTTTCCGGGCGATTTTGGTGTAATCAGCTAGAATTTTTTCTCATCTGAACCAAATTCTCCACAGTTGCTCGTTAGATAAAAAGAAAAAGAATAGGACCCCAGGGTCTTTCATTTTCAGAGATTTGTATTTTACGCTACACTCTACTCTGCACTCGCTTCCCATACTTCCGCAAACATTTCTCAGGTGTTAACCATCGACACGTTTCACCTACTTTCCAAAGTCTTCAACCTCACCAGGGTTTCTGGAGCATATGGTGTTATCAAAAGTATTTTTTCATTTCAAAATCGTAAAACCTTTAATAGGAATCACCACATCTAGTGATGTGAACTTTATGCAAGTACATTTCCGGTGATCAAAATGTTTTGCTCACAAGTTTGACTACTAACGCCATCTGGCGTCGTATATGTTACTATGTTGACGTTTTGCTGGGACACTGTAAGAAAAGTTGGTGTTATTTTACATAGTATTACGATGGAAATTATATGACCCCTACAGTACATAGTAAATTTACGAGAGGATGCGTGAATAAACTTGACTCTTGCGTAAAGAAACGAACGCCACTGAAAAAAAACATACTGTCATGTAAACTGTGAGCTCCCGCAATAGTCTAAGAGCCAGCGACACTGGACTTTGCGTCATCGCGGATATTGATAAAAAAATTAGGAATGATAGTTTGCATGTAGGGTAATAACGAACCGCCATGCTGA
>JAUMHM010000016.1:2315166-2332064 GCA_032362435.1 Melikaiella ostensackeni
TTCTCAAATTGCAAGGATAGTCCTTTCAGAAAAAATTCTTACCTCTAATTATTTCTTTCCTTGAATATTGAAAATTTTAGGGGTTCGCTGAAAGTTCCAAGCGAAATATTATACTTGTAGAATTGCTTAGTGACGTGTTGCCCCATAAATTCCTTACCCTCCTGCAGTGCAGCGCATAACATATAGTGATAGAGAAGGAGAGAGAGGAGAACCACGGAAAATAAGTCTTGAAATGTTTTTACTAATAATTATAATTTATAGATATAATGGATTTTGTGGCTAATAGTCAGCGTGCGACCCTGGAAACCACCAGTTTAGTTGGTACCAGTGCTCCTAACGATGACTTCGAGCACTGCTGCGCATGCGTCAATAGGAGTTATTGGTGGAGAATAGAGAACTAAGAGAATATACATTTATTCTCTTCTCTCTACCATTGACGAGCTCTGCTTCGTGCATGCGCAATAGTCCTCGGAGCCATTGTTGGGAGCATTGGCTGGTCCGTCGGAAAGAGATCCACTAAACGACCTGTTACAGTGAGTTCTTTTGAGAGAGCCGCAGGATTCAAGGATGGACTTGAATGTGCTCCCATACCCTCCTGCCGAATGTGTGAAAGGGCAAAGAGAGTGATCTCGTGTCGTCCCGGGAGGCGTTCGGGTCGGCTGCTGGAAGGACTCTTTCGCTGATGTTGCTCTTTTGTAGATCTGTCTGCGTTGGAGGAGCAGCGATCAAATGTGGTAAGGAAAACTCTCATTCAGAATTTATTTTTCTTATTCTTCATTCAAGTCGGAGCATTTAATAAGGAAAAGCCACTCCTTTGTTTTCATGAATTTGGAGCACCCTTAGGTCCGTTTCCTGAATCCTGCGGCTGCTTCGAAAACTACTTGATTCCACAGATCGTTTGGTGGATTACTTCCCGTTCCTAGGCTAGACTCGTAGGAGGTTGCGTGCTTTTTTCGGTTGCTAACGGTCGTGATGTGGATTCGACTGAGTGTACCTTTTTATTGGGGTGAAATTCGTGATAGAAAGTAATTTTTTTCATATCGAGTACATGTAATTCGTTATTAGTAGGTTCATGACCAGTCAGGTACATGGGCGTTAGCCCAATAATAACGTAGACACGAACACGATGCGAAAAAAATTAGTTTATAACATGAATTTCATCTTTTAAAAAAAGGTACCCTACGCCGAGCAGCGTAACTGAGGTTTTCAGCCTCGCTGTGTCGCACAAGCACTGATACTATGTGCGGAACAGTGATATATATGGTTCAATTTAATTCAGTGGTGAAAGCTTCTAATGAGTTGAACGCCGTCGAGTTGATACCATCAGAAATAATCTACTTATCTCAGAAGACCGAGCAATGGAGATTAAACGATAGGTTGAGTCGGCGGGAAAAATGTCGATTTTGAATATGTGCCAAGTTACCTGAACCTGCGGAAAGTGTGACGCTCTCTTATTTTACTTTATTATTGCAAAGTAAGAGCAATGTGCTAACAAATAGAAATTGAATTTGAGCAGAATTAGGTATATTTATTAATGTGCAGCTGCTATTAAAAATTTGGAACTTATATTTGGGCATTCTAGACATCTGATCTATCATCATGATCTACCAATCGGAGATAATCCAAACCAAATATTTCTGCGTCAAGTTACCTACCGATTCTAGTCTTGAATGCATGTGTCACATTAGTCGCAATGTAAGTAGGGTAGAATGAAGAGTTTTGTACGTAAAAATCAATTGAATTTACTCGGAATATTAAACTCTACAGTATGCAAAGAACTCTAAAGAACATATTTCACGAAAAGTTCTATAACTTCAGGTAATAGGAGCAAGACAACCAAAACTAACTTTTCGCCTTAGAAATTAAGAAGTTAACCTTATAAGCTCAATTTTTTCCATAATATAACATAAAACATGAATATATATATTCTGGAACAAACTCCACTTGTCGACTCAATTTACAGTATTTACAAAAAAAGATGACAATTATCGGCTTAATTCGAGGGGTGAACGACATATGGCTTGATTTTTTTTAAAATGTCATCTTAGCTTAAAAAATTATCTATTTTGGTGGAAATTCGTGTTTTTCAATCGAAAATTAATCTTCTTGCTTGAACATTCATCTCTGTAGGTTAAAAATTCAGCTGTTTTGTTCAAAATCAAACTATTTTGTGAGAAATTCATTTGTTTTGTCGAAAAGTCAACTATTTTGTAAAAGTCATATTTTTGGTAGTTTATTCAACTGCTTTGTTCAAAATTCTTTCTCTTGGATTGCACGATTTTTTTGGATTCAATATCAACTCTTTTTCCGTGTATATGTCGGTTAGACTGAATGCCGAACTAAATGCACTTCGTGCCTGTATTTATTACTATTACAATTTACAATTTTGCTTTTATAAGACTTTTATTACTCCTTTATTTCATTATACTTACTTATATCATTGAATATAAGGCATAAATCACAAAGGTAGCATACCCATTTGATTGAACCTTCCTTCGACAAATGTATATTCCGGACACTGCCGTGCCAAAAAAAAGTAGAGAAAACTTTTATATTTAAAAGTGAAACCACTGGTAATTGTAATTTGGTGATTTTGAATTCTCTTTAGTTAAAGCTTCTTCAGCTTGAACAAATACATTCTCATGACGTGTCTTGCTCTTCGCACAAGATTACAGTATGTGTAAAACGCGAAATTTCCTTCATTATGTTGAAACCAATTATAATAAATTTATGTTATATCAATTTATACAATCCAACATTTTAAAGTGATTATCTTTATTCCTTATGAAATTAGATTAATGTATGTAATTTTTTTTTCAACTTCACATTGGATTTGTTGTAAATTTGTCAAAAAAGAGCCGGAAAAGAGGCAGTTGGAAGTTTGTTTTTTAATAGTGAGTCTTTTTGTTTTCTTTTTTTAGTGCGAAAGAAGGTCTCATAAGAAAGTAGATTTCATTTTGATAAAATTGAGCAATAGAAATCAAATCATTCATATATAGTATATTATTTAGTATACAACTCATCAAATTGAAAATGCATGCATCGAGTTTTGTATTTCTCCGAGGTGCGGTCTGCAGATTCTCTCTCTCTCTCTCTCTCTCTCTCTCTCTCTCTCTCTCTGCAACTCCCTCCCACTCAAAGATTCCCAGGAGCCTGATTGATGGTACTGCTATTACTACGTTCACTGCACAATGGTATCCTTAAGAAGGGTCTACCTATTTAGAAGTTTTTTTCCTCTTCAGGAAAGCAGAAATGTATCCTTTTAAGGTTGCGAATAGGTTGACGATTCAACAATACCATCCCGCTGTGACCTCGCACTAATACAAGAAATAGCTCCGTCATCTTCAGTTGCAGCTTAGGTTAATTGTTATTAATGTATTGAAATTTACTTTTATGTATGTATGCTCAAAACATCGAAGTATTTATATAATATATTTTTGAATTTTACAATTGTTTATTCCAAAGATGTCGTCATTGGAAGTCAAGGATAATGGAGCAGATGCCGCGGGGAATGAATATAAAATCCCGGTCCGCTGCATATTTGCGCCAACTTGAGCCCTGGCACACCGAGTTATTCGTTTAAAGGGGGTCCAGAGCTTTCATTTTCATCTGAAAACGTCTCTGTCAGGCCGGTCTGTGGGGGGTAATCGCCAAGGTGGTGCAAGGCACACCTATATTTTATGAAAGCACTAATTTTTCTCTACAATACTATTATACATTCATGTGCAGCGGAGGTACCGGGTGTTTTGGACATTATTTCGATCGCCAAGAAGCAAATTTATCGTACCTGTGCCGGGCTAGGATCCGACGCACCTTGCGCTTCTTTAACGTCCACGTGTAATGTTTAATTTATTGTGACTTATCACGGCCCTCATCATGCAGTGGGATGTTGGACTATTCGGGTTGTTGCTGGCTCGCTAGCAAGCCCTCAAATGTTGGAGATCGGTCGCGCATCGACCTTCCTCGATCTCCGTCGAACTTTCCCGCGGCATCGCGCTCCCTTTATCACAGTACGCGTGAGTGGAGAAGCACCGCGTTTGCGCATTTCTTTTGTTCTATTTTATTGTTCCGTAATACATGAATGTAATGCCGCTTGCTATTATACAGGGTAATGTAGATATACCTTACAAGGGCTAATCTTAACTGAAAAGAAATATTTTGGACGTTTTGAAAAGTATTGTTTTTCGAAAATATCAATTTCGATAACGGCCGACCGTTTGGCAATCAACCTTATAATTGTTGTTGTTGTTTTATGGACGGGCGGAAAGCCCCATTAGGGCTCCCCTGGCGCTCAAGCTATAAAGCCTATTGTGCCACACCCTCAACTCTCGCTCTGAGTAGTTGACCCCAGACCTCCTTATGTGTATCCTCCCAGTGTATCCATCACTGATCGCGTTGTAATTTCCTCAGGTTCCATAAAATGGGCCCCAAGGGTTTGCTGCCTGAGGCTAGCTAATGCCGGACACTGACATAATACATGCAGGGATGTTTCAGCATCCCTGCCGCATTTCCTGCATTCTGATAGTTCAGGTGGTTTTGCCCTGTGAGCATCTGAACCACCGTCCTTATATTGTTCTTTGGTGAACCCAGGATTTCCCTGGCTCTGTCTATACTGTACGTATGACCCAGGATGGCTTTTGCCTGTCGGCAACCCTGAACTTGTTCCCAGTATTCCCGGTGCTTTGTTCGGATCCAGTTCCTGATGGCCATGTCGATGCAGCAAAACGCTAGTCCCAGTACCGGTTCCGGCCCTATGTATTCACTTGCGGCACCACATTTTGCCAACTGATCCACCTTCTCATTGCCCTTGATCCCTGTGTGACCAGGAGCCTATATGAGAGCCACTTTATTCTTCTCTGCAAGTTGGTTTAATGCCATTTTGCATTCCCAAACCAGCTCAGATGTTACGTCTCGTTCCCCAAGTGCAGTTAAAGTCGCTTGGCTGTTGGAGCAGATCGTGATCTGCCCGCCAGCCACGTTTTTTTCTAATAATGTCTCAGCACAGCGAAGTACGGCTAAGACCTCCACCGAAAAGACAGTAGCATACCGCCCGAGCGGAATCCCTATCCCCCTCCTTCTCTTGCTGTCATAAATTCCTGCTCCTGACCCTCCTTCTCCTCTGGAACCATCCGTATACCAGATTTCCCCTTGGAAGAGAGGGTTGCCGTTGGCCTTCCACATATATTTGCTTGGGATGCAGACGCGGAAAGTTTTGGCAAAATTGAACCGTTTTGTTATTTCGTGTTGCCTCATCCCTAGAATTAGCAATATACTGATGTCACTTGGGAGCCTAGTGTGTCTAGCCTCCTGAGTCCATCTGTTTACTCTTGCCAGGCGGTCCATTGCGTGAGCCGCCTTCGCGGTTATCGCAACATGTAGGGGCTCTTCACAGAGTATGAATCTTATCGCCGCAGTGGGCGTAGTCCTCATTGCTCCCGTCAAACCCCTGAACGCTAGCGTTTGTAATCGTCGCAGCCTGTCCTGCATCGTTTTAATTTCCGCACCTGGCCACCAGACCACGGCCGCGTATGGGAGCCTTGTTTCAAGGACAGCGGACTAGATTCATGCAAGCCCTAAACCCAAGTCAACCCAAAAACTCTCCTGCACATCCAAAAACTCATAACAAACTTCCTGCATCGGGTCTCCAGGTGCTTTGCTCATTTCAGTTAACTATCTAGTATTACTCCCAGATATTTAACCGAATCTGTAATCGTCAGCCTCCCACCACAAAGTACAGGAGCGTCAACTTTCGGCACTTTGTAATTTCTCGTGAACATGACCAGGCTGGTCTTTTCCGAATTAACCGAGAGCCCTGAGCTATTGCACCAGAGTTCTTCGATGCGCAGCGCTGACCTTGCAAGACCCATCAGCGTATCAAGATGAGCCCCCCTAACTAGGATTGCAAAGTCATCCGCCTACCCTTGGGTATAGTAACCCTTTTTATTCAGCCTACGAAGGAGGCCATCCACTACAATGCACCACAGGAAGGGTGACAGGACCCCCCCCGTGTGGGCCCCTCGTGGCGTCATTCCTCTGACTGGGCCTTCGCCCCATCTGTTTTCGAGTCTTCACCGACGTAGCATGCTTCCTATCTAGCTTACCAGCTGGTCTGGCACGCCACACCTCGAGGCCTCTCGACAGATGATATTGCTGAAGGCTCCCTTTATATCCAAGAAGATGCCCACAGCATACCCCTTCTGTTCCAACTGCTGCTCCAATTTCGCCACAACAGCATGGAGCGCAGTTTTTACCAAGCAGCCTGCCTGAAAGGCATGCTGCCCTCTATGCAGCGGAGAGGCTACAAGCACATCATCCCTTATATATCTCTCGACCAGCTTCTCTAACGCCTTCAGGATAAAAGACGTTAGGCTGATCGGCCGGAAATCTTTCGCAGCAGTGTAGCCCTCCCTCCCAGGTTTAGGAATAAAGGTCACCCTGCCGTTCTTCCATGCCGATGGCACGTGTTTTTGGGCAATGCTTGCCCTAAATAATTTCATCAGTGGAGGGACGACGCACTCCATGCCCTTCTGTAAGATTGTGTGGCGGAATCATAATTTCTTCCCGTAAAGCTTGAAGTTTTATTAAATTGGCCCCTGATTCTCGATCGACCAGAAATGAGGTTCTCGAATTGCGAAATTTTGGGGCGTTCAGCACAACTACGGGGGAATCATCTAGCTGTTTCGGGACGTGAAGACCCTGTGGAGTTCTGTACTTCCTTCACAATTCGTGGATGCTCCTGGAATTTCGAGCTCATAGAGACATCCTGCTGATGAGCTGAATTGAAGTTTAAATGTGCCTGATCCTTGCTTCCAGAAAGGACAGGCGATGTTGCTTGTGGAGAATTCGCGACCTTTTCCTTTGTTTTAGTATTATCGTACGGCATGTACGGATGATATGGATATGGAAAGGGGTATCCTGGGTACGGAAAAGGTGGGCATGGATAACCAGGAGGGTATCCTTGAAATTGTTGGAACATCTGCGGCGGGTATGGCGAATTCACCATTAAATTTTTTATGCCAGGTTTCTTGTGACCACCTTTCCGCTCTGAAGTGAAAGATTTGTCCTTTTGAGGAGGCCATGGGCTTTTAGGTCTCGCATTGTCCACTTTATCCGTGTCCTCCGGTTCTTCTTGGTTGTTTTTCTGTGCTGAACGGTAGGTGGAGACCGATAACTCTGAAATGGAGTTATACTTTTTCACTCCTTCGACATGTAAAGCATACTCGTATGCTTCCGCTAAGTCCTTTGGACGACTCGTATCCACAAAGGTCGCCATTTCGTCCGGAAGTCCGCGAATTAAAGCCATCAAGGCTACGTCCTCAACTGGTTTAATCATTAGTTCGCTTTCCTTGATTCGCACCGAATTATCTGTGCCTTTAACACATTCGTCCGTGTATTTTTCTTGCAAAGCATGCTTTGCCCGCTCAACAGCCCCTGCATTCTATCGTGGCAATCACTAACCGTTTCTTGTTCTGTTTTAGTAAATTTCATAATTTCTTGAAAATACTATTGAAATCTCTTGGCGATTGCAAAACGTTTCTTCAAATGTTTTACTAATTCGTCTACATTGGTAAATCTTTCGTCCCTCACACTTTCTCTCGCGACGCCTGTTAATTTACCAAGTACGACCATAATAAAGGGAGCTTGGTTATCTGATAGTACGTCAACTGCCCCATCAACTATGTCCTGCAAGAACTCTTTTAATGGGATGTTTTTTCCGTCGAATTGAGGGATGTGGTAGGTGGCCTGTTGTAATGTGATCTGTTCGGGAAAAGACGACATTGCTCGTGTTGCATCAAGGTTATGCTGTGCCCCGCCCGTGTTGATATTGGGATCGAAACCGGGCACATGGATTCTGTTCAATTCCTCGCTCCTATCTTTAGTCACCATTTTGAGTCTGACTTTTCTTTAATACCTTATTGAATAATAAAAATGAATACCCTTTTTGGTATTTCTTCAATGAGCCTGAATATAACTACACCCGTCTTTCAAAAAGTTCTATTCAAAATCACTGGTGGACCGTGCCGAAAGCTGCCCAAGTTTTTCTCAGCCTCTTTTGTTTTGGCTGTGATTGTGACTTTTTACCTGCGCGTCTAGCAGATTTTTTTAGGGGTACCTTAAAAACATTAATTTGTTCAGCCATTGATTATTTATTGGCAAAAAGAAACCCGTCTTGTTGTTTAATAATCCTTAGAATTTTCGAGATAATTTTCTAACCATTGAATCTCGTCGTCCAAACTTTCAACATTGTTATTTTGTGCTACTGAAGCTGAGTTTTGTTTCCCGACTAATTTCCGTATTTCATTTCGAAGTTAGGTTCACTTAGGGTTCACTTAGTTTCTAGCTGTGATCTTTTGGTAGACGCTGCTAAATTACGTGCGATAGCTCGTTCGTATCGTTCACGTACTCTTCTCCCGACACGATGCTTTTTTCTACGTGCTGTTTTGCGGGAAGGGGAGAGGTTTAGGCATGCGATGCACTTCTCTCTCTAATGCTCACTTCCCTGTGAACACACTCTATCACATTAAAATGCATACATAGAAACACACGCTATCCATTTCACCTCACACATGTAATCGTTGACAAAATGGAAATAAGTTTACACTCTAGATTGGAATTAGGTATTCAACTTTTCCTAAGACTGCTATTAGGCAATTACGTCATTCTAATTAAAGAATTATTATTATGCTGCGTAAGACCCTTTTTAGTACAACTATGTAGGCCGAATGAGGCCTTACTATTAGTCGCTAGATTTTACTATCAAAGGATTATTAGCCTCCAAATAATAGTAAAATTTACTTGTAGGTGAGCTAAGGCACTAATATCAATTCAATAATTCACTATTTATCGCACGCCTTTCTAATAGTCGAAAATAAATTTCACAAGGAAATTAAATACTGACATCGATTGTCTCGAGTTGAATTTCCGTAATATACTTGACCCCGCGTGTTCAATTGGATAAGTAAAGGGTAATGATGCTTTGCGAACCACAACGCTCAGGAAAACCAGGAGCTAAAAATAGCTCAGATTTTGGTCTGATTGACGCAGGACGCAAAGTTTTATTAACCCATAGTTGACATTTCAGGAAATAAAATTATAAACTTCGCTCATAACGTGATATAAAAAACAGCTCAAATTTGTAATCACTTTTATTAAGCTTAATTCAACATATCAATTTTTGAAGAAACGATGGACGTTCTAAACCCAATTAAACCAGAAATAAAACAAATCGAAGTTAAAAGCAGCCCAGGCTTTGATTCATCCTGGAAAAACTAAGCTTGTTACTATATAGTTGGAATTGATCTAATTTGTAATTTTTTTAGTTGAATGAAAATCAAGAGCTAAAAGCAGCTCATGTTCCAATTCAACCTTAGAGAAATTAAAATTAGATTAGAAATATCTAAAATAAAATTTAGATTTTAAATGCAATTTGAATGAAAAGCAAGGGCTGAAAACACCTTATGTTTTAATTCAACTTACGCAATAGAATCAGAGTTGAATTTTCGAAGATAAAAAAAAAATCAAAGCTCAAGTCGATAATTAAACGAAACGAAGGGCTCAAATCAGCTCATGTTTTAGATCGAAATTGGCAGAACTAAATAAAAATTTAATTTTAGTAAGGATTCTGAGGAATATGATTGAACTGAACAATGTTCCGCACTTGTACATAAAAGTTAGAATTTTCCAAAAGTTTAGCACAATTTTAGAACTTCATGGAAATTATCCGATTTGTAATTTTTCAGCTAAATAAAAATCAAGAGCTAAAAACAGCTCATTTTTTAATTCAACCTTGCAGCAATTAAAATTAGATTGGAAATATCAAAAATAAAATTTAGATTCTAATTGCTATTCGAATAAAAACCAAGAGCTAAAAGCAGCTCATGTTTGAATTCAATTCACGCAATAGAATCAGAACAGTATGTTCGAAGGTAAAGAAATCAGAATTCAAGTTTCTAGTAAAAAAAAAACGAAGAGCTAAGAACAGCTCATGTTTTAGTTCGACATTTGCAGAAGCAAATACAAATTAAATTTTGATTGGAAAATTCTGAGGAACTATAATGGAATTCAAAGTTCAATTTTACACTTTTGACTCGATTTAGCGTTTCCAGAATTTAACATAATTTGAAAAAAAACTTTAGCCTGTATAGCAATTTTGGCCAAATTAAAATTCACTGTCGAAAGTTAAACCGTATCTTCTTGTGAGCTTTTGAAAACCTTTTTCATCATTTTTTTTTATAGGTCTGACAGATTCAGGAGCTTTTTAAAACAATTTCCGAGTAAACAGTAAACAGGAACGTGGCAGAGGGTGAAAAAGGGCCAAAATACTATCCTACCGCTGCCACCATCAGCTTGTTACGTACGAGATAATACTTTTGTTTTAATGAGAACCTGTGAAGAGCCTTATACTGGAGAACCTCATACTGAAGGCCCAAGCTGCCAAATTTATATTGATAAATTTGTTTAATTTTGTGAGATCGCGAATTCCATCTTATAAATCCAAGATCTTCCTTTTACTGCTGCCTATTACTGTTTATTAATCTCGAAGATGAAAAGGGTTTTCGTTTGAATAACTAATGCACTAAATCTAGATTATACTCTAAATTTATTCAAATTAAAAGAAAACCAAAGAGAAAGTAGGTAGTAGAATTCCAAAGAAATAAAAAAGGAACAAAAATTATTGCATGTTTGACTTACTCTAACTTATGACTACCGTCACACTTCGATCACGAGAGAGAGGGAAGAAGCGATCAAAGATTTAGTGATTTGTTTTTGGACAGGATGATACTTGTAAGTTTCACACCTATCCCTAGACCGTCGCACTTCGTAGAGAACTGTACTGGGCCCGATTCGCTGTTTCTATTCTGGGTGCGCTAAGCTGGTTCGCAGAATCGACACACCCTTCACGGTAGGAAACGATCTCTGCTAGTTTTTGAATTTAAGTAGTTACGCGTCTGTACGTCTTCATGTCACTTAAATTCGTGTTCTGCCTTCCTTTGACTAAAGATCAGAAAGTGTTTTACGTCTGTTTGTAGATCTGTCTGGGAAGGTTAATTAAATATGTCAAATTAGGTCCGATGATGTTGTCATTTGATGCCGTCCCGGTTCGTCCGAATTTGCTAGAAATGTGGGTCCGTTGATGCCGTTTGAATGGCAACGTCCGTTGATATCTAGTCAAAAAATGAGGAGTCGGGTTGGTGGTACCATTTGAAAACGTCGTTCCTGGCCAATGGCTAAGTTTAATTTTTACTGACGTCGCTGCCCAGCTCAGTTACGCATCGAGTGCAGACGGGCAAGAAAAAACCGTTTTTTTCTTACGGATCCCTTAGTACTTCTTATCGATACAAGAAGTAGTGAAGAACTGCCAAAAGATTTTTGAGTGCGATCGCCTCGTAGGTGAAAGTGCATGGCCAAGAAGGGCATTTTTGCAAGCATTGCTAATTTTGATTGGACGGTCGTTGTCAGGCGACAATTTGGAAGAATGCTATGGGAAGGTAAATAGAGTGATAACTGCTGACTTTCCAAAATTGCTGACCTTTGATTCTCTTAAATTAATATGTTATCATTTTCTTTTGCAGTTAACTAAATGTCGACAAGTAGTAGTTTTGAATTTAGTTGATTTCAATATTTTTATAAACAATCCATTAGCTTGAAAAGATAAGTTCGAGAGTATTTTGTAATAATAAGAAATTAGTAATTTAACAATAATAATTTAACCACCATAATTAAGGGTTAAATTATAATGTGTCAGATTGCTGTTGGGAAAGATCATTTGTTTACATCGGAAGGAAGTTGGAAGGCCAGAAAATGCACTCGCACCATGAGTGAGTCGTGGGTGTAGTTGTGAATAGCTGCATGTGGCGCACGGTGTTTGTATACGTGCTCTCCTCGCGACCATTGCATTGTCGTCTTTCCTCGTTCCTGCTCTTACAGCCTCACACGACTGTCTATTCTATCCTATTCTTACTTATTGGCATGGGTGAAAGAAGGTTCACGCCGGCTCACGTGTAAAACTGCTTACATTGCGCATATCTTCCTGGCGGAGTTAACTTTATTCTTGAAGGAAGTTGATACAAAATTTTAATTATGTACCACGATGGTTCGTAATAATTAATCAGACAGTCAGTTAGTCCATGGCTATGAAAAACTAACATCCTTTTGCTAATTCTATGTTTTAATAACGACTTTAAATCTTGAATGTCAAAAAGAATAGCAATAGGCATCTTTCTAGAGTGCATACAGCACAACGTCTTAGCTTAATGGGTTCTGTATATTGGACGGAGTCTATGGAGTTATTGACGTTACGTATTACCGGAGGTAAGGTGGGCGCATTTACCAACCTAGTTTTGACAAAATGAAATCGCCAATCTTCCACCTCATCTGTGAAATTTATCAGTCTGTATCAAACGCTGAACACTATATGCGCAGGTATAGAGGGCACTCAGTGGGCACTTCAAAAAACCAGATTAGATATTATGTATCCGGAACGAATCCACAGATCACTATTCCTAGAACCCATGCATGTTCTCACATAAGGAGGAATCTGTATTGAGCATATTCAAGTTCAGCACAAGTCATGTTGGGGCTTAGAGAGATTGATAACGATTCGAATTCAGTATGCGTAACGTGATTAATCTATAATTACTGAAAAAAGCGGGCGACCTGTCTTGCACCCTTACTTATTCAAACCAGGTCTCATAAGGACCTACATATACTTATTGAACAATATATGCAAGGGCACTCAAGCATACAGTCAATCAGTCTGTGGTCCTGGAAAAAACAAACGTCCTACTACTAATACTATGTATCACTAACGACTTTAAATCTCTAATGTGAAACAGAATAGCAACAAGCATCGTTCTAGAGGGCATGCAGCACAAACGTCTTATAGTAATGACTTCGGTATATATAGGAAAGAGTCTATAGTTTTATTGACGTTACGAGTTAATTATTTTGTATTAGAAGCTGGACGCTGTGTCCGCAGTTATGAAGGGCATTGAGTGAGCATTTATAAAATCATATTGAATATTACGCATCCAAAGCAAATCCACTGACCACTATTCATAGATGCTGAAATATGGGGATTCAGTATTGATTATATTTAAGTTCACTACACGTTATGCAGAATGAAGCGAGGATGATAACAATTCGCATTCAGTAGGAGTGATGCATTTAATCAATAGTATTTGCCAGCGGCGGGCGACATGGCAAGCACCATTACATATCCAGTTCGGAACTCGTAAGGCCCTATATACAGGGTGTCCCAGAACTGAGTGTCTGGACTTATATGACTATATAAAGAAAATAAACCGAAACTTCCTTTGGAAAAAATGTATTATAGTTCTAATTTTTGAGTTACGAAATGATTAAGCTGACCAATCAGGAGCGCCGCACAGAAAGTCTCACGTGTGTGAGAGGGAGACAACGCTGTGTTAGTGACTGCTGCCTCACCGCTCGGTATCCCCGCTCTAAGAGCCCGCTGTACGTTCGACACGGTGCAGTGCTATGCGGCGCTTCTGATTGTTCCAGCTTAATCATTTCATAACTCAAAAACTAAAACTTCAAAACATTTTTGCTAACGGAAGTTTCGGTTTATTTTTTTTTATAGAGCCATATAAGTCCTGACACTTAGTTCTGGCACACCCTGTATACTAATTGAACAATATATGCCTGGATTGGTTTGCGCCTATATGAATCAATCAGTTCCATGAATGGCTTCGAATTTTCAATGTGCTGGAATGTCCATTTCAAGCATAGTGGTATTCAATCGGTTTCAATTTTTTAGAATGAGACCGACTTCTTTAAGGTTAGCCTGCCATTTTGACATGATTTTTTTAAACCTATAAATTATAAAGATATTTAAAAAAATCATGCACAAGGCTACAAGATTCCTTATGCTATTTGAGTTCTAGAGGATGTACGGCATTGTCTGTGAAAATATAATTACGAGTAAATTTCTTTTAGAAAGCAACCAGCGACAATCTGGAATTCTAGTGACAGATATGCAATTCAGAAGGACTTTAGAACCCATTCAAACAAAACCGAACCGATTTTTATTTCCTAGTTTTCGGTCATAACTCGACAGACCGCTTTTCACAGAACCCAACAATATGCTCGCATATGGGAAATCCATATTGACAAAGCCAGGGATGGTCCCGCCGGAAAAACGCCCAAGCTAAGGCGTGAACAATCGTGCCGAAAGCTGAATGGCACCTGGGTGAGGTGTCCTCAAACAGTGTCTCTGGGATACCGGGCGACCTCCTAGGGTATCAGCCTTACCCTTGCATCCGGGGCACTGCAAGGATGGACGAACCCTTTCCCTATCTTTTCGTGGGAACAACTATGACAGCACCAAACGCAGTTGTAAATGCGGTTCAAAATAATGGAACGCACAGAGCACCCGACGGTCGGCGATGACAGATCGGCGAGACGGTCGACGTCTTGAGTGGGCGGATCGACTCAGAGATGACTTGCTGGATTGCTACGATGCCAGCATCATCCTTGTTCGCAGGAGTTACATGGCGCGCCTGCACACTCTGTGGTGCCAAAAACATCCACAGCTTTCGCACGTTTCGCAACAGAGGCTGCGAATCCGCGCCAACAACCTCTTGCAAACAGGATATATACGCTGAACGCTTCCCCAACCGCTGCGAGAACAAGCCGCAGACGAAAAAGTGGAAACGGCATGGAGACCAACTGCGGAAATCAGGCATCCCCCGCGAGATGATGGCGTTTTCAGGACGAGGGGAAACATCAACATCCAGGTTCCTCCTAAGCCCCAAGATTTAGCTAAAATAGATGACGCCCTTCGTGAGGATCTCTCGGAGGTTTCCGACCACTGGACCATCACTTGTTCAGTTTATGATGCGGCGAGAGCTTTGGCTTATTCAAATCCAAAGGTGAAGCCGACGATAGATCAAAAGACCAAAATGCGCTTGCATCAACTGATCAAGAAGATTGACTGGGTTAGACAGAACGCGTCCCGTATTCAGTGTGTGTTTAACTACATAAGATCGAGTAAGACTTTTACGGTAAGGGTTCTAAAGTTCGCTCACGAACTGACGATCCACCACCACACGCTGAATACGTCAAAGTTGCTGACCATGAAGTAGCACATTGTTGACAAAATACAAGTGTTATCTGACGCGAGGAGAATACAGAAGAGGGAGAAATGGGTCAGGGAGAATCAACAGTTCATCGCAGACGCATCGCGCCTTTTGAGCGATGCTCCTGTTTCTGTCAATAATCCGCCTTCGTCCGCGCATGTAGAGACTTTTTGAAGAAAGATTTACGAAGTTCAACACCCATTGCATGAAGGCGCCTACTCCGCAGTGGCTGGTGTTAGGACTTTTGAAGAAAGGCGACTTGTCTAACCCCAGAAACTACAGGCCAATTACTCGTCTGAACACGTTGCGTGAGACCTTTACAGCTATCCTGAAGGTCAGGATTGTTCGGACGATTGGACCTGTATGCGGAGAGATCTATGAACAGTAGTAGATACAAGCGTTTCGTTTGACAGATGTGGTCTTGTAGTCTTTCGGCGTTGAACAAGATATCTGCAAGTAACATGCTTGCCGTCCCGGTTCTACTCTATTCATTTGGGGTAGTTCCATGGATGAAGGACGAGTTCGCGGCCCTCGAAGTCCCCACACGTGAGATGATTCATATGCAGAAGAGCTTTCATATCAACTCGTTCGTTCCGCGCTTATACATCTCACGTCGTAAAAGCGGACGCGGCTTTCTAAATATCCAGTGTCTTTATGACCGAATTATCTTGAGTACAGCTCATATCGTGGTAAATGGAAAAAAATTTTCACCTGAAATTGTTCAAAAACCACGAAACGATTGGCAAAGGAGCGTTCCTTTTCAAAGCAGCAGAGCAGGTGGCTGAGACCCTTGGCCTTGATCTTTATATCAGAAGTGATATAAAGATTGATAAGAGTGATATGAACTCTATTATGAGCCCGAGTAAAGCAAGCAGAGGTCAACAAATTCTTCGTACAGCTCCACGACAAGAAAATGCACGAAAACTTTCACAGAAATGTGAGAGAGCAATCCTTGTCGATGGAGTTACCGTTTACTTTTCTTAAATAATACAGGCCTGATTCAGGCACAGAGGGATTCATTTCCGCGTGTCAGGACGGTGTCATCTCCACTCTGGTATACCGTAGCCAAGTCTTACGTGAAGAAGCTCCCAGCGACAGGTGCAGAGCGTGTAACGCACATTCTGAGCCCCTACGGCACATACTATCTGGGTTTCCCACTCACGCGGGAGCGACGTTTCTCCACAGTCACAATGCGGCCCTAAGAGTGCTTTATTACCATATATTACCCCGCTCTGCCGAACGTTCCCAGAGAGATAGAGTCAATTGTCAAAAACGAGTTGTGCAAAATTCACTGGAACTTCCAGTTTCAGTTCAAAGTCCATATTGAACACTTGATGACTGACATCGTGCTCTTTGATAAAGAGAAACGAATCATGGTCGTGATCGAATTTTTGGCTCCGGCCGACGCCAACATCACGGTCAAAGAGAAGGAAAAGGGGGAGAGGTATCGTGATAGAACTTCACGATCGACAAATGACAGTCGACGCCTCTTCATCAAGAAATAGTTTCACATTACAAACACAGTAGTTCTACAGAAGAAGTTCTGAATGTACGCACGTTAGTGCATATACATGTGAATCATCGAAGCTTCTAGTTAGATAGACGTGCGAGCAGGGGTGGATTTAACGTAGGGGCTACCGGGGCAGCCGCCCGGGTCGGCAAATTTTCGATGTCGTGTCAAAGCCGTCCGGTGCGCGTGGTTACTGCGCATCAGGCTACTTCTTTTTTTGTGCGAGTGAGAAAGCAGCAAGCATAATTCGGACTGATTTGACATTTCGGGGTAAACACAACACTGAC
>JAUMHM010000016.1:2332164-2345427 GCA_032362435.1 Melikaiella ostensackeni
AAAGAGATGCAAAAACATAAAACTCTAACAAATATTGTTAAATAAACAATTTTAAAATGTAATATTTTTTCGGAACTTCGCCTTCAGTTCAGCTCACTTCCAAAATTACTTACAATTAACAATGGTAATATTTTCCTCTATTTTATAAATCATTTTTTTCCAACATATAGTTGAATGACATTCTGTTTAAAGATTTATTAATAATAATTTAATGACACCGTGTAGACTTTGTAATGAGTACTGTGCGTCGCGTGCTACAGGCACGACAAGATATATACTGTTGCGTCGTTTTCCACTCACGTTACGAATCGGTTCAATTCGAAGACATTGGACTTTCACATGCTTGCCGATTCACAATTCAAAGATACATTGCTACGATTCGAAAAAATTCAATGCAGCCAGTTCAAATCGAATTTTTTCGAACAGAACTGAGCGCGTCGAAAGTCGACAGATTCGAATTTCGAACTGATCAGTTTGAATCGGCTTTTTTTAAATTGAACTGAGCGCGTCGAGAATCGATAAAGCCGACTTTCAAACTGCTCAGTTTGAGTCGGATTTATTTTGACTTTTGAACTAGGCCAGTTAAAATAGAATTCTTTTCGATGAGAACTCAGCTACGTCGATTCGAAAAAAAAATCGATTTGAACCGAATAATGCACAGTTCTATTCGAAACCCTTCCATCAGGGCGCTTGCCGACCTCTTTGGCTTGAGTTTTCTACATAACAATTGTTTCTTCATGTTTTGTATATCATCATTCGAATATTTCAAACGACGCATTTTCTCATTTAGATGAAGAAATAAGTTCGCTAATATTAGGAATTAGATAGGGGACATGCAATTAGATTCTTTCTAAAGATTAAGCTCTAATTATCACTAAACAAAAATGTTTTGTAAGCGTTTTTGGCGGTGTCGAAATCAAAAATGTTACCCTTACACCAGCGATACTCAACTTTTGGGACAAACTGTACTGACCAATTACGATTTTTCTATACATCCGACGTGATTTTTATTAATTTAACCAGATTAAAGAATCAGTTTTAAACCAAACATGTGATTTTCAGATTTTCGCTTTATAAAATATAAAAATGACCGACTTTAAAATGTGTAAAAATATAAGATAGACACTCTTTTACAATGTATTATAATTTTTTACATGAAGAGTATTGTCCGATGTAGTTTTCCACATAGGTAAACGTATCTGATAGTCAAATAATCTTAATCCTATCACCAAACACCAATAAATAACTAGGACATTAAGACTAAAGGTTACTGAGAATTTCCCATATCTAGTTTCAGTAATAGTCAAATATTTATAGCTGTATAATAAATTATATTGATAAATTCCAGATTCTTTATGTAGATAAGCGCCAAACGCTTCACCCGACCGATTTTAAGTCAGAATTTGGAAATTGAAAATAGCGGATACAATAGGGTGGTCCAAAATTTAAAAAATTGTTATGAATCGATTAACAGTCCCTATTAAGGAGTTTTTTGGGTCGATGATTATGAATTTAGAATTAAGAATTTAAAAATTCAAAACGGCGAATCCAATACTGCGATCAAAAAGTTAAAATCCCTTATAATTCGATTAACAGTCACTACTAAGGGGTTTTCCAAGTCGCTGATTGCGAATTTAAAGTAATAATTTGAAAATTCGAAATAACGGATCCAATACGGTGGATAGGATGATAAAATAGGTCATGATCCAGCCAAGCACGGCTAAATCGGCCAGTTATACTGCCAACTAAAGCAAGATAGGCCATGATCCAGTGAAACAAGGTAAGATAGGATAGTGAATCGGCCGACTAAGGCAAGAAGGCCATAATCCAGCCAACCAAACCCAGATAGACCAGTGATCCGGCTAACTAAGGCGTGAAAGCCAGGATTCAGTCAACCAAAACAAGATAGACCTGTGATCTAACCGACTGAGTTGAGGTCATGATCCATCCAACCAAGGCAAGATAGGCTACTGATCCGGCCGACTAAGGCAAGAAGGTAAGTGATGCAGTGAATGTCATGTTTTATCCTAATTTCTTGAAGTTATTTAACATATTTGTAACTTTTATTTTTCATTTCCTATGAAACCTTTAATTGCTTTCTTGAAACTCATCCATGCGTTTTTTCAAGGCCTGACACTGCCTTTACAAAATCATCGTCCTTCATAAGCCTTTCAATATCAGGACCAACGAAACCTCCTTCTTTAATTTTAGCTTCACTTAAAGATGGACATTTTTTAGAAAGATACTGGAAACATTCAACTTCTCTATTTAGAGCTTTACTAAACTGCTTCATTAGTCCTAGTTTTATGTGCAAGGGTGGTAGCAGTACGTCCTTCGGATCAATTAATGCTTGTTCTATAATATTTCGTGAACCTGGTTGAAGAAACCAAAAATTAAAAACGCGCTCCTGAAAAAAGCACCATCCAAATGTTTTGCATTTAGTTTCAAATCAAAAGTTTCAGTGTTGGACCGCCAGTAGTAATTGAAAAAAAAACATAATGCCCTACACCAGACCTACCCAGCGAAGAAAAATTCCCAACCAAAACACATGTGGCACTTCCAATTCCGTTTCTTCTGAAGGGCTGGAGTAGTGTTAAAGTCATGTGGTCATCTCTCGATCTGGTGACGTAGTCTACTCCCGAAGATACGAAATATTCAAAGAAGGGGGCGACTTTACCACCACTGGAGCTCTTCAGAAGAAATTGAAGTGGAAGGGCAACATGTGCTTCGGTCAGGAATTTCTCCTCGCTGGGCAGGTCTGCCCTACATGACGCAGCGTAAACGCACAAAACGATTCGGCTGAAATGATCTCAACGCTAAACATTTTTTTCCTGATTTTGATTCTGGGATGTCTCACAAATATGTTCCAATACAAACCAAAATCTTTCACTTGACCCATTTCGAAAAAATCAATTAAAATTTTTAAAAATCGCGATTTCACGTTTTTCTTAAAAATTAAACGAGATACGAGAAAAGGTCAAAAGAGTGAATTTATTTCTTGGAAAAATATCCATTAAACAGGCATTTTACTTTTTTTTGTTAAACTTGAATTTTTTTCAACCAAATTTTTCGAATTTAAGAGAATAAAACAATTCATTTTAACAGTTTTATGTGAGTTCAAAGCTCATTACGTTACAAAATAATTGATTCATGTTGAGGAAAATAAGAAATTTACAAAATAAAAATAAAGCGAGTGTAATTATGCTCACAAAAACTGTAGCGGCTACCTATGAGTACAGTAGCTCACATAGTTGAATAAATGTGGTGAAGTTTTTAATTTTACATACTAATGAATAAGTTATGTCCTTTTTTTGTAGGATAACACTTGCTTTACTTGTATTTTTTAAGTTTCTTATTTGCCTCAACGCGAATCAATTATTTTATAACGTAATGAACTTTCTGCGAAACTTTTTGTGAAAATAACCATTTTTTCCCCTCAAAATCGAAGAATCTGGTAAGAAAAAAATGACGTGGATCACAAAAAAAGTAAAATGCCGTTTAATAGAAATGTTTTCAAAAAACAAATTTACTGTTTTGACGTTTTCCCGTATCTCGTTTATGTCTCGAGAAAGACGAAATTATGTTTGGTTTTTTTCTCGAGAACTACTAGAGGTCGCAGGCGAAATCTTTCAGAACTTCTTAAGCACATTTACACGTTCCTTTAACATAAAAAATGAAAAAAAATCTAGAGTGTTTGTTCAGAAGCGCGTTTTTAAATTTGGTTTTTTCAACAAAATCTTAATTTTTAATTTTTTGCTTTTATTCATTTAAAATTATATTTTAATACAAACCATTCCTGCCTTTGAAAATTAAAATCAGTCAAATAGAATCGAAGATACGGAATTTAAAAAAAAGTTATCAACAACTTTAAAGTCCCGTATCTTCTACAATTTTTTGAATTTTCAAAAAATACATGGAGAGGGTATTTGTTACTACTGAAGGAGAAAATCTGCTAAGCTACAGGTTAACCCCATTCAGTGATAAAAATTAGTGTGATAAAATAACATGAAATCCACGTTTTAAATCATGAAACTTACCTAAAAGTTTACTGTCCAACCGATATCCTAATTTTGTTGCTTGGGTCAGAGGTTGTGCTAACAGATTATATGGAGCTTCGTGACACCAGTCTTTTAAAATTTCCAAATCTCCTCTGATCATTGCTTCCAAAATATTTGGAATAATGTCTGTCTCACAATCTTTTAAAAACCGAACCTTGTCAAAATTCGGATCGATTTTACAAATCTCCGTGAGAGTTTCTGAGAGCTCAGTTTTCTGAAAAAGTCCTCCCACTATATCCGTTACTCTATCTGTGAGTAGTCTCGACGCACGAATCACAGGATTGTCCGACTCCTCATACTTGATTTTCCAATCCAGAACTTTATTAACATAGGGGTTTTTATCCTGAACAAATAATACGAACTCTTCATAAGTAGCACATTATAAAATCTACTAAATCGATCATTACAGTGCTCTCCCACAAATAGACGAATTGGTGAAAACGAAAGTCTCGCTGATAGCTGAAGTTTGAAGCCATAAAATGTGACACTGATGAAAAAGTTTCTATCGATTTTTTCACTACTTTACCCTGCGCGTGCAGATAAATCGCACAAAACGACATCCCGAAACTCGGCTTTTAGAGAAGTTTAAAGCGTGATGAGGGCTGGAGGGTCTCGCGCTCGGCTATTTGTTAGAGAGCATCAGAGCACTGTAGTTGTTACAATTATACCATACTTTGAAATTTTTCCACGACTGATAGAATTTAGAATCCTTATGCAGTTCCACACCCGTAGCTTCTGTGTTCGCCTCTACATTTTGTTGTGTGTTCAAGATTTCTTTCCGCTTTCTTAATGTCTTTAGGGGTACATAGACACGACCTGTTTTGTGAATTTTTAAAATATATGTATCGTCGAAAGAAAAAAAAAGAAAGACAAGTGTTATGCAGACCTTGAATGCCGTGCTGGTCCAATTCTTTTTGAACAGCTTCTGCAGTCTTTGATATTTTTTTAAAAGCACCTGTTTTCCCGAGTGCCTGACCTGTCTCTGAAATAGATTCTGCTGCACCTTTAGCAGTTTTTGAAATTTCCACGCCAATTTGTCCCGCCTTTTTTCCCAACTCTGTTTTGCTCACTCCCTCCACTGCTTCTTGTACCTATTACATTAAGTTTATATTCATATTTATGAGTTCATTAACGAGTATAATCAATTGAAAAATAAAATCCAATACTATCTTTTACTAAGAAATTAATATAAATATTAGACTATACATTTGAAACTAAAAGAATTAACTCAGAAATAGGCTACTATAATAAAATAAAAAAATCTGCCCGCCGCATGGGCATAATCTCATCGCGCGCGGCTCGCTTCGCTCGCAAGTTTGAGCGCCCCTACTATCCGTTCACTTTACGGAGGCCTCGTCGAAACAGCTCCACATTTTTCAAAGTTTCACGGTGAAAAAAACATTGCAGAAAAATACATCTTGTACCATGATAAGGCTTACTTTATTGTGCATAATACAAGTCCACATTTCGACTGTCCCAAAGAATAAGTCACTAACAAAGTTTTCCGAAAACAGAGCGTATCAACTATATTCTACTTCGCAAGAGTGTCGTATTTATATGTAATTGTGATTGGAGATACGACAATCTAGCGAAGCATAATATAGTTGTGCCCTGTTTTTGGAAAAATTTGTTAGTGACTTATTTTTCAGGACAGTCTGCACGGGTATTTTCAAAAGCCGTTTACTCGCTTTCTGATTACGTGATTTAAATAATTTTTTATGGGGTGCTTCGAAAGTATTTTTTACATCCTTTTACGCTATTTTTATTATTTAAAACAATAAAAAAATTCAATTTTTAAAATAAATTAATTCTTTATTTAACTTTTTTCGCAATTTCGGCGTCTTCAATTTTTTTAATAGTCTCAAACGAAAGCTCGACTTTTTGACTATAAAAAATGTCAAGTAAATAAATAGACAAATTCAGATTTTCCGAGATAGAGCCTGCTGTAAGGGTAGTCCTCGCGCTTGAAGTCGGACGTCCTTTCCAGTATACTGCAGAACAGTTTTCAAGTATACCATTTTTTGGTATTATTCGCGTTGATTCAGAAATAACTAAAATTATCGAGAAAAAAACTATTTAGAAAAGTTTACCATTTATACTTTTTTTAATTAGTCATAAACCAGGGAAGTTAGTTCCCTGACTCGCTTCTTTTCCCGTTCTCCGAGCGCTTCTCTGTGCTTTCTCCTCGCACGCTCGTTCGCTCGGTTCGCTTACCACCGAAAGCGGTAAGAGATGAAGAATTGACGAGTAATGGATTTTGGCACATTGGCCATCCGTTATAATCAAATAAAAAGTAGAAAGTGGTTTCTTCAAAAGTAACAGTTCTTTCTTTAAAATAAATGATTCCTTACTATAATAAATATTCCTAATTATAATGATTCACCCGACAATAATTATTAATTGTTTACAGAAATTTATGAATTTATTATAAACAAATAAAAAGTAGAAAGTGCTTTCTTCAAAATTAACAGCACTTTTCTTAAAATAAATGATTTCTTACTAAAAAAAACTATTTCTTATTATAATTACTCATCCGACATTAATTATTGTTTGTACAAATTTATTTATTTGTTACATTACAAAATAAAAAGTAGAATGTGCTTTCATCAAAATTAACAGTAGTTTTCTCAAACTAAATGATACCAAATAATTTGAAATCAATTCATTTGAAGTTACTCAATTTATGAATTTGTATAAACAATAAATAATTACTTCCAGATGTGTAAGTATAATAAGGAATAGCTATTACAGTAAGGAATCATTTATTTTAAGAAAACCTCTATTAATTTTGAAGAAACTTTCTACTTTTTATTTTTTCACAACAAATTTTAAAAAGTTTAAACTTCTTTAAACTCACTAGTAAAAATTTCTAAACAGTTTTTTTCAATGATTTCAATCAATTCTGAATCAACTCGAATAATAAAAAAAGTGTGTACCTGAAAACTCTTCTGCGGTACACTACAGCGTGACGTCCGAGAGCGAGCGCGAGGATTCCCTTTACAGCCGACCCTGTATCTCGGAAAATCTTAATTTGTCTATTTTCGTACTTGACATTTTTCATACTAAAAAAGTCAAGCTTTCTTTTGAAGCTATCAAAAGAAATCAAAGAAGCCTAAATGCGTTTGAGGAGAAGCTAAGGGAGGAAAAGGGAGGGGAGTTAGCGAAAAAGTATTTGAAGGAGATAGAAGAAAGGAGACAGAGAGAGCGATACAACTAAGGAGATAGGGAGATGAAAGACGGGAGTTCTTTAGGGATAGAGATATAGGAGATGGGACTCGAGTAAACTATGAAGAAATGGAGAGAAGAGACAGGGAAAGACAGTCAATAGAAAGTTGGCAGATGATTGAGGAATCAAAATATAATAAATAAACATAATAAAAATGAATAAATAAAAAAAAAACAATATCAAGATTTAGATTGAGAAACGAGGTAAGGGAGGGGATGTATTTGGAAAAAAAGGAGAATAGAAAGTGAAGAATCTGTGAATGGGAAGAGGAAACATGGGAGAACTGGCAAAAGAATGTAGTGAAGATTTTTGGGGAGGAAAGATTGGGTAAGGAGTAGATGAAAGAATTAGAGGGAGCTAGAGGAACGAGTGAGAAAGAATGAAAAAGAGAATGTGAAAAATGGCAAGGTTAAGGTAGAAGTAAAGTGAAAGAAAAGGGAAGTCACTTAGAAGCGTAAAGATTTATAAGTAATAGTCATGTAATAGTATAAGTAGATTAAGATGCGGATGCGCTCTCACTCGCTCTCTCGCTTTCGTTCGCCTGTACCTCCAAAATTGCGCTATCGTAAGAAATACAAGTAAGGCTTCGCCTCTCCAGACCTTAATGCAAATCCTCCACGTCTCTTCTTTCACCCCTTCTACACCATATTTCAGTACTTTGTACTCTACGCCATCCTCACCTGTTGCTTTATTTCTTGTCAGCCTTGCGATCGCATCATTCACCTCCTCCCAGCTAATATCGTTTCCGCTATTCTCGTCCCCCGCCACCGTCTTTCTTTATTCACATTTTACCCTATTTTCCATGCCCCCTGGCAGTCTCTTGAAATACTCCGTCCACTCGTCCATTCCGATTTCCTCATTTATGTCCTTCCATCCACCTCTTTGCCTGTTTATCACTTCCCATTCTCTCCCTTCCTTTACCGCTTTCTCGACCTCTTCCATGTATCTTTCGTTCTCCCTGGGTCTTTTTTCACTCAACATTCTCTCGGGATTTCTTTTTCTCCTGTTGAGTTCCCTTTTCTCCACTTTCTTACACTTTCCTTCATCCTGTCTTTACTTTCCCTACACTCGTCGTCCCACCAACCTCTCCACCTCCTTTCGGTCTCACCTCCTGCCTCACCTTATCAATCAATCGTTCAAGTTTTTCTAGCAGCGTATCTGCTCCTTCCTCTTTCATACTCCCTACCTCCTCATTTTCAATTTTTTTCTCTGTATTCTCGTAAGTTATCTTTCCCCTATCTGCCCATTTTCAGTTTCCCTTCCCCCATTCCTTTCTTCTTCCCCCTACCGCGCGAACATTTCTCCACCCTCCCTATCTCTCGCCGGCGTTCTACTCTTTGTCTACCTTTTTGAACTCGTTGCCCCTTTCCAAGTGCCTGGTGTCAAACTTTGGACTACGCACAACTAGCATGTCGCTCTACCTTATCCACCAAGCTAGTTTGAAACCCTTCTTCGTCTGACTCCTCACCTCCCTTGTCCGTCACTTTCTTTCGCACCCCAAAAACTTAACCAAAAAACTTACTCCCTTGTTCCACTTACTTTTTTAATATTTACGCGCCCTTGATACCGCACACCTCAACTACTTCTCACACCGCAATTACTTCTACCCCTGCCAGATCACCCAGTTTCTCACAGCACTTAACTTAACCCCAAAATCAACTCTGATCAACTTTTCTATTTTTTCAGTCACAAAACAACTTACCACCACTCCTTTCATTCACAATTGCACTTTCACCCCAGACTCCCTTACTCACAACACCCTCACCGTACTCACTTAAATCTCCTCTTCACCAGCCAAAAAATGATAGCACTCGAGAAAAACGTGTAACCTCTATCGGTACTGAAAACAGAAGCCTAATTACTGTTACTCTTATTATTACTCAATTTTACAGACTTTCAATTTAAAATTCATCAATTTTGATTATTTTCATGAAGATTTATTATTTTGGAATGTTTACAGTTTAAAATAATGTAATTTTGAACTTTTTTTTTTTGAATATGTAGTTCAACTTTGAAGATTTACAATGGGAAATTCTTCAATACTGAATACTTTAAATTGAAGAATCTTCAATATTTAATGTGTAAAATACAAAATGATGCAATTTTGAATGTTGCGAAGAAGCTAGCATGCGGTCCGTGTTCAGACGCGCCACGCGACACGGCGTGAAATGCTATATAAAATTAAATAATGCAAGCTTGAAAATGAAGACATTTCTCCGAAATTCAACAAGCGAAATGTTAAAATGTCACAGGTAATAAAAATGAGTGACCAAGAAAAAAAACCACCCAAGTCGATTTAGGTGATTTTTCTATAGAACGGGTGAATTAAAGATTCATTAATTTGTAATGTTTATAGTTTGAAAAATGTAATTTTGAACGCTTTTTTGTAACAGTTCAATTTTGAGGATTTAAGATTTAAAATTACTCAACTTTCAAGACTTACTTCACAACAAAACTTGAAATTTATTAAATTTTATAGATTTGCAATAGAAAATTTTTCAGATTTACAACTGAAGATTCATTAATCTGGAATGTTTATAGTTTAAAATACTGTAACTTTGAATACTTTTCTTAGAATATTTCAATTTTGAAGATTTAAAATTGAAAATTATTTAATTTTAAAGATATGAAGTTCAAATTCATTCAATTTTATAGCTTGCCTAACTAAAATCATGAATTTTTATAATTTTCAATTGAAGATTCATTCATTTGGAATGTTTACAGTTAAAAATGTTGTAATTTTAAACTTTTTTTTGGAATATGCAGTTGAATTTTGAATATTTACAGTGGAAAATTTTTCAATTGTGAATATTTTCATTTGAATCTTCAATATTCAATGTGTAAAATAGAAAATGATGCAACTTTGAATGTTCTTTTTTTGGACTAGTTCAATATTGAAGATTTAAAATTTAAATTTATTCAATTTTGAAGATGTGAAATTAAAATTTATTCAATTTGATAGATTTGCAATTCAAAATTCATCTTTTTTATGATTTTCAATTGAAGATTCTTCAATTTGGAATGTTGACAGTATAAAATAATTCAACTTTGAAAGCTTTTCTTAGAATAGTTGAATTTTGAAGATTTAAAATTGAAAATTATTCAAGTTTGAAGATGTAAAATTGAAATTTACTCAATTTTATAGATTTGCAATTTCAAATTCATCAATTTTTATGATTTTGATGCAACTTTGAATGTTCTTTTCTTTGGACTAGTTGAACTTTAAAGATGTAAAATTGAAATTTATTTAATTTTATAGATTTACAATTGGAAATTCTTTAATTTTCAAGATTTACAATTGAAAATTCATTAATTTATAATGTTTATAGTTTGAAATGATGTTACATATTGCTTAATCACATGTTCGCGTCCCTAATATCGATGCTCTTGCCTTGCTCACGAGATCTTCCGCCTCGTGAGCAACTTAAGAGCATTGGTAGTGGGGACGCCAATATGTCTTTTGTGAGCAAATTTCTCCAGCCTTGTCCAGGCCTGATTTAAAAACTTTACAAATTAAAGAACTGAAGCATCTACTGGAAAGTCAGCTTATTGATAATTTGCGGCAGTAGCGTAAGTTCCGAAATATTCATTAGAGATTAAAAATGATTTCATAAAAGTCTTACCTATAACAACTAAATCTGTTGATTTTACTCATAATGTACAATTTTTTTTTTAAACCGAAACCCGAAGCATGGTTGGGTCGGGTCAGGTTGATTAGTCTTCAGGTCATGCCGGGTTCGTGCTTTACCAAAAGCTCGAAAACTTTCGGGTTCTCGAACAGTTTCTGATTCTTATTATAATTTTTTTTCTTTAAATAAAAAATAAAGTTACTATAATTTCGGGTTTGTGTTATCATATGCCCTTCGACCGCGAATTTTTTTGAATTGGAAAAGAATCAACATATTCGAGCTACGCGAAAGTACGAAAAATAGAAAACTTTAGAGTTTTTAGGTTTCAAAAAACCCCGAACCGACCCGCAATTTAAAATACTTACTATACAAAGGAGCGTCCATTGATTACGTTCGACTTTTTTGGAATATGGGGGGAGGGGGGGTCAGAAGAATGTATGAACGTGTTGAAGTTACATACAGTTAGACTGAAAGTCCCATAAGGGTCCGACTTTGGTTCTTGCCTAAAATGGCCTTGGACACATGGCGGACCGACTCCTATGTCAACAATCAGAGCCGTCTGAACCATTTTTATGTGATTTTCGTTCGCAGTAAAAAATATTTATTCAATTTATTTAAATGTGTGTTTTGAAGGATAAACGCTGCTTCTTGTTTTCCTGCGACATTTTTGTAACACATAACCTAAACACTGAAAGCGAATGAAGCGAAGTGCGGACCGAGCGAACTGACGAAATTATGCGCTTGAGATACTGCCCGCTCTGTTAGTACGGTACTGGATGAGTTGGCTGGGATTAGAGTGCCGCTCTCTGTACTCCTTGGACCCTTGATCCTCCAACAAAATTTTCGGAATGATACATTGCGGAATGACTCATCAGGGACTTTCAATGTGTAATAGATTTAAATTTATAATTCTCCAAATTTGAAAGATTTCAATTTAGAATTGTCCACTTTCAAACTTTTCAAAGATCTAAATTAATTTGAAATCGACAAAAATATTACGATTTAAATATAAACTCGTTAAAATTTTACTAAATTCAATTGAACAAACATTCAAATTTAAAGCATCAATTGAAAATAATAAGTTTTGAATTTTCAAAATTTAATAAATGCTGAATGAAAATTGTGCAATTTCATAAGACTAAACATGAAAGTGTCCAAATTTTAAGCAATCAAATTTGAAAAAGTCAAAAGTTCAAGAATCAAAATTTGAAGGACCTTAATAAAAATTCTCCAAATACCAATGGTTCAAAATAGAAAATGTTTCAATTTTTATGATTTAAATTTCGAATCATCGAAAACCTAGAGATGATTATGCAAGAGGAGTTCAAATTTTAAGGATTCAAATTTGAAACCGTGCAAATTTTCTACAACGTAATATTCCAAATGAAATAAAATGTTTAATCTTGAGAATTGAGTTCAAGAAGCATTTTTTTTATTTTTATAAGTAAATTCTTAAGTTAACCTTTATTCACACTTTTTATCAAAGATACAGTAAAATTAAACTCATACATGAAGTTAAAAATTAACATTTAAAATTAAAATATGTCTCATATTCTCACTAACAATTATTCAGACACATCCGCTGTGGAAAACTCCGATGCCGTGAAAATTTCGAATTTGATATAAGAGTCCTCTTTTCAATTCCGTCCGATAGAAAGAGAACTCCGATCGGTTAGTTTCGAGGTTAGTTTAGGATGACTGCGTTCCCTGTTTTGGGACAGCAGTGCTCCCACATACAAGATACCAACATTGTACCTGCTTTTGAGACCACCGCTTACCGTAGAGTGGCGCTACCGACGCCTTGAAATCGCTGTCGTGCTGCGCTACTACTAAGAACGCAGCAGCCGTCCTAAATTTCTTTCCGTATGCATGCTTATTTAATAACGTGTATAAGCCGTCTACTTCTCCTGTACCAAGATTTTGTTCAGAATCACGAATTCTCTTTGGTGACACCACTCAAATCTCTAAACAAGAGTTATTGTCAAACTTGCGCAAACTTTCAAATGAGCTCACCGCTGGCATCGACCTGATCGCCAGTTGTCTCTTGAAAAATTGCGCGAATTTTCTCGTTGATCCGTTACATTTCATTACCAACTTAGCAATAAAGACAAATACGTTTCCTGATCGATGAAAAAAGGCTCGCATTTGCCCAGTTTTCGAAAAAGGGGATAAATCGATGGTTATTAACTATAGACAAATAGCCATACTATCAAACCATATAAAAAAAACTTCAAAAAAGTAAAAAAATTTTGGCGGGCTTACAAGACAAAAACCATTTTGTTTAACTAACAAACGGTTTTAAAAAGACATTACCTTTTGTTAAGGAGATTATCAATTAAAATTTCATAAT
>JAUMHM010000016.1:2349005-2363155 GCA_032362435.1 Melikaiella ostensackeni
GTTTGGTAACCGTGGGGGTACAAACGAAAATATTGAATGTACAAACAGTACAAACGACGTACAAACGTATGCAAAAAAGAAAAATGGGAAAATTCAAACTTCGGGGGGCTGACACGGAATTTTTATTGGCCTCTAGTTCGGTAACCGTGGGGGTACAAACGAAAATATTGAATGTACAAACAGTACAAACGACGTACAATTGTATGCAAAAAGAAAAATTGAGAAATTTAAACTTCGGGGGGATACGTGAAGTTAGCCCCCCGAAATGAATTTTGCCCCTAATTTCGTAACTAAGAGGGTACAAACGAAAATATTGGATGTACAAACAGTAGAAACGACGTACAAACGTATGCAAAAAGAAAATTGGAAAAATGTGAACTTCGGGGGGCTAACTTCACACGGGTGCCTCTTGTGCCATGAAATTGGCAAGGAATTTCTTCTTATACAATATTCATCTTACATTTGTCATTTCCATCAGAGCTCTTTTCCACGGAAAAAAACAATCCTTAATATTTTTAACGTTCTCTGTGCTGAAACTTCTAACCTGTTTTCCTGAGTTATTTCTGTTATGAGCGTCTATAATTTAACTGTACACCTGTCGCGAATGAGATGGCTTTTGTAATATCCCACTGATAAACATTCCCTAATTCACTCTGCGGTTGATACACAGATTTATTTAATGAATAAGTACGCTTTAAACTATCAATGAGTTCTTTGATAGCATGTCGAAGCATATCCCTTGCTTCTTTGCATTTTTGAATGAATCCATCTTCTGGGAAGTTCCCTGACTCTGACATTGAATACGAACTGCTGGATGATTCTAAATTTGATTTATTTGCTACGAGGGTTTTTAAGAAATTTTTCTGCGAATAGTTAAATTATCAGGCAAAAAACTTTGAAAAGCAGAAAAAGTTTCATATACTTTAAATTTTCGAAGGTATAATTCATATTACAATTATTATAATTATTCATATTATAATTCATTCAGGTGTAAATGTATATTCCAGAATAAATTGTATTTTTAAAAAACATGGAAATAAGAAATATATTCAAGAAAAATTTATTGTAAATGATCGTCATTGTTTTTCCGTTTCATATTTTTAGAAGCAATTAGTCAATTCGCCAACCTTTTTAATTTTCTTGCTTTATGCGAAATTATATTTTAATGAGACTTTGCTTTAGATTAATCCAAATTTGGCACTCAAACTTGAATCATTAAAAATTTAGGAGTTTCTAAATGTTTTGAAAAAATTTGAAAAGATAGTTGGGAACCCAAAAAAAATTTTGCCTAAATTAGATTCTTTCAATTCAAATAGCTTGCTTTCCTAGACCTACGCACCAAAAAATGAATGGTCTCTGTAACGTCCTATCGACATAATCATCTAATTTCTTAATTTGATCACAAAACCTATTGCTGATGAATTGAGGGACTGACGGAGTGACGAAGAGTATGTTGAAGAATATTTCAAGGTTTTCATGTTTTCAACGGAGATCCGACGCGATAGTGTTGTGAGCTTTAGAACTGGTCGTAGGTTTCAGACCTGTTACTTATATTTACGTTTCTTCCCTTCGATCTCATAAGGAGTTGTCAATACTGTAGTACTAGGGCCTGTTTAAGTGGAATAGGTCTAGTCGATAGAGTTCTGTTAGTATCTGGAAAACTAGTTCAGGTCCAATCAATAGAGCAGTATAAGCTAGGTCCTGCAATCTGCATCGACATTCTTCTTTGAGTGTGTAGGAGTGTCTTACAAGCAGGATGCGTTTCCGACTGCAAGAGGTTTGGGCTGCAGGAGTCAGTTGCACCTGGCACCTGCACAATCAAGTGTAGATGTTTTGATGCTCAAAATCCATCTGAATTTCTACCTACAGCCTGTCTCCCAACGATTCATAAGTACCTTAAAACTGTAATTTCAGATAAGGTTTACTCACATTGCGATGAGAAAAGCATCCTAACCGAAGAGCAAAAAGGATGTTGCAAAAACTTGCGGGGCAGTGAAGATCTAGTCACTGTTGACGCTGGCCATGACGCAAGCTGGAAAACATCATTGGCTTATATTGACTAAAAGCAAGCGTTCTTTTAGGTACCACATAAATATTTGCTGGAAGTTTCAAAACTTCACAAGTTTACGAAGTTTATTTCTGAGGTTGTTCGATGATGCTTTGGAGAACAAAAGTCAAGTATTTCAATCATGGGCAGCCAAGGATAACTAAATTAATTTGCATTACGACGGGTATCATTCAAGAAGAATACTTAAGTTGATTATGGTTCTGTCTAGCGTTGAATCTACTGAAGAAGACACTAAATAGTATGTCTCATGGGCTCAGAGTACATGATAACGAGGATAATCATCGACTGACCCACTTTCTGTACAAAGATGACCTGAAGCTATACGCTAGTTCAAAATAGAAACTGGAGCAAGTGATCCATGTCACAAAGCAGTTTTCCAGTGACATCCACAAGAAGTTTAGGGAGAATTAGGGACCGCAGAATTATAGGACAAGAACACGTCAGAACACGAGTCACGTCGATGCAATGGACGAGGGTGAGTCATATAAATATATGAGTATTATTGAGTCTAAAAACCATACGATAGTAAAGAAGAGCCTAATGACTGCTCTCACTACAAGACTCAGATTAGTTCTGAAGAGAATTGAGAGAACTCAATTCAGCCTATAAAATCAGGCCTATTAACACCTATGTCATCACTGTGCTCACGTACTATTCTCGGCTCATCAAATGGTCGAATACTGACCTTGAAAGGATAAACAGAACCATCTGCGTTGAATGAGCCAAGCACCGAATGCACCACAATGACTCGGCTATTGAAAGAGTACTTCTACCATGATATACAGGGAGTAGAGGCGTTGTAGATTTCAAACAACTGTGTATATCACACGTTATACAGTTGCGAGACTATTTCCACAGGAGGCGAGCTGTTGCGCTTTACAACATCATCTGTGCAGCAGATCTCAATTGCACGCCCGTGAACATGTCTTCAAAGGAAGCCTTAAATATGTCATATCCTATCATGCCATACCTTACCATACCATATAATGTCATGCCATTCCATGCTCTGTCATGCCATACTATACTATACTATACCATACCATATCATACCATACAACACTATAACCATATCATATCATACTATACTATACCATATCATACCACACTATACCATACGATATCATACTATACTATAAGATACGATACCATACCATACCATAACATAACATAACGTATATCATATCATATATCATAGCCATAGAGAAGTTAGAGACGCAATGGAGACAAAAAGCTATCCACAGCGAGCGTCCGTTTGGCTGAAAAAGGGCGTCCTGTTGACGTTGTTCACAGGTGCTGATTGTGTGGAGATACCAACGAATCCATCGAGCAGGTTATTGATGGTTGTCGCGTATGGCTCAGAGAGAGTATACGCACAGATATAATGCTGTAGCGAGCATTATACATCCAACAACTTGCCCTAAACCTAGGACTCTCAACAGAATGGATGCCTTTCTATAGATACATTCCAGTGTCCGTTTCAGAAAATGAAGACAACATCTTATACTCAGATGTTGCTATTCAGATGGATCATTATATCCAATACAATCGATCCAGCATCGTGATGCGTGAGAAAGAAAGGTGAAAAAGTTTATATCATCGACATTGCTTGTCCACTGAACCGTAACTTGCAGGCAACCTATAAAACCAAGATCCATTAGTACAGCGACGTAGGGCATGAAGTAAAGACAATATGGAGGAATGTGAAACATGCATTCATTCATCCTATTGTGATTTCGTCTACAGGCAATGTGTACGCGAGATGTACTGAACATCTCCAACATCTAGGAGTTCGAACTTGAAATTGAAGTCGTCTTTAAGCTGAAACCGGGAATCTTCCTGCACTTTGTATACTAGCAAATATCTCTTTTGGTCCAGTACCAGTAATTAAAAAAAAATCTCATTTCTCTGACTTGAAACAATTTTTTGGGACCAACCCCGATACTAGATTCCGTTCCTACTTGAAATTGTGAAATTCATTTAAATTTCATTGCATTAGAACGTGTGTCATTGTCAATATTTTGTTCAATTTCTGGCATTGGCCCAATGACGCATGTCTTAGTGTAATGGAATTTAAATAAATATCCCAAGTCACTTTATCCCTGATTGTATTGACTCGGAAAAAAATCCAGTGGCAGAATTAGTATCATTTCCTTGAAATTTTCGGAATTGTCAAAGTACGAGAATTGAAAATATTCCTAAAAATGTATGTAAAAATGTATCATCATGTTAGATGGGATGAGGAGAGTTGTCAATGTTTATTTTTGTGAACGTCTATTCATGAGGAATTTTTTTTTATTAATATGCGTCTTTCAGTGCTTTTAAATTGGTTTTCGATAATTTTCCGTGATCGCGCACTGTGTTAAAGCGATTTCAGGAGTTGAATGATTCCATGTTCAGGGAGATGTGTCGCTCTGTCTTTTAGAAAATAAATTAAAGCATGTTTTGGTCAAATTGACACATGCTTTTTTTGAGAAGTGAATGTGTCCATGTGCCCAGATAGGATTACTTGCCGTAGTGATTTTTGCTGATAATTCCCCATTGCTGCTCCTGTTGAGGGTCAAGCGCACTTAAGAAAACCTCAAAGTACCTTACGGACCCGGCATTTTTGCCGGGAAACCGTTCATTTACTCTTAAAATCTCTAGTAAAATCGGCCTACTTAGCCTTTTTCCCCTGGGCTACGAGCCTTAATTCAGCATGAATGTACCTCTTACTTCATTTCTGTAATGTGACCCAGCCTTAATCTGTACATCCATGAGATTATTCTCTTCCTCCTCTTAAACAATAATCTGAAAATACTTATTGCATCATATTACTGACATTTAAAGAACATAAGAATTTTTGACCAACTTCTAAGTCAAGTAAATATTATTACAAAATATTTTAAGTCTGTCCCTCGATTCTCGTGATTTTGTTCTTTATTACCGCAAATTTTTCCTTTCAAATTAATAATTATAGTTGAAATTGAATTGCAAAAACACAAATATAACGCGTATCATTTACCGCAATATTCTATGAGATCCAACTGGTAATGTTGGCTGTCTTTTTTGAAATTCGATATTAAAACTGAAAAGTGCATTTTGACAATCGAATCGCTATTTCAAACATTTGTGTATTTATTCTTTTCTAACTTTGGCACAGAAGCCAGAGACGTCTGGCGATTTGCAGAAATTACATTTATCATAAATTACTATGTCTTGGACTCGTGTTTGTTGTATAATGAAACAGGTATTTAGGTAAATTTATTGGACGCAGATATACGTGCCATTAAAAATGTGTCTACTCATACCAGTATTGACAGGAATTGGGCAAGCTGAAAAAGGGGGACCAATTCGTGTCAATAGTGGTACAAATAGCCACTTTCTTCTCACAGCATTATACGAATAAACTCTCCAAATTTTATTTCGAATACTCTATGATTGATTCAATTTTTTATCATTTAATCATTTTCGGATCATGTAAGTGTACGCGGTTTCTCACCGAACTTCCAGCCTGAAACTCAGTCCTCATATTTCAAAAACAAAGTGTAAAATTATTTATATAACACTAGCATGGTTTCCTCGGTTTGCCGTGCGTATTTTGGAGCAGCAAAGTACGAGTAAGTCTTTCTTGGTGGGGAGGTACTTCACCGGCATAGGCAGAGAAATTGCATTTTGACGGCGTATGCGCATGTGCATTAGTTACTTCTCCTTTTGCAGGAAACGAAATTTTACTGGATGTATTTCTGAAAGACTTTTACACGATGATTCTACAAATTATGAACATTTTAGAAAAAAATTAAAGTGGGACCTCCATTTTCAAAGTTCACAAATGAATTTGACATTTTCTCAAATTTGGACCCATTTTATTTTATTTTTTGAAAATAGTCCAGTTAGAAACCTGAGAGTTTTTCCTATAAAAAAGACAAAATTCAGGAAGGCGTTTTTTTTGTTCTCGATAAATTGAAGGGCGAGTAACCGGACGCTCCGCCGGAGCTGTGGCCGCGCGGCCGTTCGCTAGTATCTTCACGTCGGGGATCCTCGTGGAACACCCTCATGCTAATTACTTGTGTTGGATAATATTATACGCTGTTATTTCAACTGCTCCTAGCACTTATAGGGTTGACTGTCATTCTTAAGCTACAAGTTACAATGCTTGCATTACAGTTAGTGTAAAATCGATTGGGAAATATGCTTTGAAAATTTAATCTATTGAATGTATCTGGAAGTGATGTTTTTGTCTATTTGGGTGATTTATTTGAATATGAGATTGATGGATTTTATTTTTTTACGCCTTTCTGTCTTAGCTCTCGTTTACTTCTCAGAATTGCGTTGGGGCGGATCTAGTATTTACTGTTCAAAATAGTCTACAGCTTGTATTTCTCAACGGATTTGGATGTTTTTTTAAAAAACAATGGTCAGCATTGGTTTCTTCTTCATATGTTTCATTATTCCTTTCTTTCCTTATTAACTTATTTCTCCATTCATTTGTTTCTTTATTCATTTGTTTCTTTAGTCACTTATTTCCTTATTAATTTGTTTCTTTATTCATTTGTCTTCAATTGTTTCGTTGCTTTGTCACCTCAGCCACTCAAGGTCTACTATCCTTATTTCTGATGAGAGAAAATACTTCTTCACGACATAATAACCCAAGATAAAATTTGGGTACATTATTTCCAGATTTTATCCGAGAAAAAATTTTTAAAGCAGGTTTGTCGGCGAAAATGATTCAATTTCATAATATTATTCTGTTGACTCCATTGAATCATTCTAATTTCAATAGTCAATTATATCTGCAGTCACAATATTCACTTTTTCCTTTCTTCTGTTTTCTTTTCTGTTTTTCGTTTCCGTCTATTTCGTATATTACATACTTTCTATGCAAGCTTTCTTCTTCAATTACGAAGAAGTGCTTTTCTCACGATGCGTCCTGAAAAAGATCGTGTTTGGAAAGATAGATGCATTAATCCGTTTCAAACAAGAGAAAAATAAGGGAACAACCCTGCGTTGTATTTCAGGCAATTTTCGTTCAAAGTTTGCAAACCTACCAGAAGAATCACAAATTTGGGCCGCATGCAGATTTGAACTCACCAACTCAAAAGCAAGTTCATATCTGAATTGTAACAATACTGCAGAGCTTTCTAATCAAGTTCAGTCAGATATTAACATTGCTGTTGACCAAGGTCATGAAATGATTCTCAATGATAATGCTGATGATGATCAGGTAGATGATAATAAAGTACTTGATCAAATTATTGATAAATTTGAAGTCTCTAAACATAAACAAGAAAAATTTCAACTCCTTTCACTTGCTCCAAAATCTTGTAGACTCAGAAGACTAATGAGAGTATTTGATACGTCAGAGCGGCAAGAAAAAATGTGAAAAAATTAGTTTCAGAACATGGAATTCTTATCCTCCCGAACCCAATAACAGGAAGAGTATTGCCCGTGAAAACTGAGACTCTTGTAAAGGATTTTCATGAACGCGATGATTCACATCAGAACACGAAGACCTGAAGATAAGTATTTTAAATTCCACAAAACTCAGACCTCGGCCTTTTGTTCTATCAGTAAGCAGTGGTACTCATGAGGTGTGCGTTTGGGTGCATCATGAGATTGTCAAGTTAATATTGAATGATGTCAATATTCAGCTTTTGACAGAGGATGCTGACATGATATTAAAGAATTATCACGATTGTCTGGATGCCCTGAATCTTCAAGTTCCTGTCATCTAGGTGGGTGTGACGACTGCCTAGGTACTGCAAATTCGAATGAAAATTTGACAAATGCTTTCGATGAACATGGAATCGAAGGAGTGAGATTCGAAATTTGGCTACAAACCGGCAGGTGTACTCTGAACGGTCGCGCGACCTCAGCTCCGGCAGAGCATCCGGTTACTCGTCGTTCGATTACTCGAGAACAAAAAGAAAACGCCTTCCTGGGTTTCAGCTATTTTATAGGGAAAATTCTGAGCTTTCTAACAAGCCTTTCTTCAAAAAAATGAAATGGGTTCAAATTCGACCAAATGTCAAATTTATTCTCGATTTTTGAAAATGGAGGTCAAATTCTGATTTTTTTCGAAAATGTTCATAATTTTTAGAAATGTCGTAAAAATGTCTGTCGGAAATATATCCAGTAAAAAATCATTTTCTGCAAAAGGAGAGAAGCTATATACGTTTGAAGAACAGGCTTCCCATCAAAAGTCAGAAAATTCAACCCCCTCTACTTTTGAAAATACTTGTCGCAACGTAAAAAAAAATTCTGTACAAAGTGCCATCCAATAGGACTCCGTTTAGCAAAATTTTAGGCCTAATCGGACGACTTCGTTTTTTGGGGTGGGCACACTTGGGAAATTTTGCCCCACATATGTAATTTAAGAAAAAAATGTTTGAAATCTCATTAGGTTTAATTTATGGAAGAATAAATTTTCGAATTTATTGCTGGTAAAGTTTTCAGACTTTTTAGAAATGTTACACATATGATTGAAATCGCAAAAATGTGCACATTCAAAATATCCTTGGACAAAATAGCCTTTGACATATCGCGGAGCGACTTTAATGTCAACAATCAGGGCCGTATGAATTATTTCCAGCATGAATACATGATATTAATTAATTTCAGTTTGTACAAATGTAGATTTTGGTTCGGTTAAAAAAATCTCTTCCCCTTCATTGGATTCATTTCCTAAACTAGGAAGAGCCATTTTTGAGTTTATCATCACGAAAAAATAAAATTTTTCAGTACGTGAACACGTGCTTGAAGATGAGTCAAAGCTTTTTTTTTGAAATGGGGAAGAAAGAGAAATATGTCCAACTGCTCAAATTTTCAAGTGAAATCATTTTATGAAAGGGATGTACAAAGATTGATAACATCCACAAAGGAAATACAGATCGGTGTCACTCTAAAAGTGGTTTTCAGGGAATGTTAGAACATCATCCCCTGGGTCATTGCGTTGATAAAAAAATCCGTGGTGCAAATCACTTTGATTACGTCAGAAGTTCTCTGATCTTTCTAAATAGCGGATGAAGAAAAATTTCTCAAATCCTTCAAAGTAAATCAGATCGGTGTCACTCCGAGGGTGGTTCTATAGGGTTGTTATAACATCATCCCTTGGGTCATTTTTAGAATGTTCAGGTTGTCGTTGTTGTTTCAAGTTGTTGGAAAAAAACCCGTGGTACCAACAACTTTGATTACTGCGGAAATTTCTTGATATTTCCTCGAATAGGATCCCTAATAATTATTTTAGAATAATTTCATTCTGGTCGTTATTCTTTATTGTTGTAACAAGAGCAGCCCTTACAGGACTGACCTTCTAGGAATATTCGACGTGCAACCCTGTATTATAATTTGTTAACTCTTAAGATTTTTTTGAGTGAGCTAGTACAACCCTACCGATACAAAATCACTGGGAATTCACTAAATATTCTCAGACTCAGTGAAGCTTCTGAGATTTTTCTCTAAAAGTACCCAGTTAGCACTTTTTAAAGATCCAGTAGCAGGCCTCATTAATTTGCTGAAGGCTCATAAACTTGTTTTTGTAAATATAATCGAAATTTTCCTAAATAGCAAGGAAGAACAGAGGCTGCCTTGAAAAATCATCTGGCTAGCGAACCAGTTATAAAGGGTTCTTGTAGTAAGCAGTGGCCAGATCTAAGAGCTTCAATTGATTTTTTTTTAAATTTCCAAATTAGAGATTCAAAAGTTGAGAAATCACAATCCACGGATTTTTACGATTACAAATATCTAAAATTTACTTTGAAAAATTCAAAATATATCATATTTTGTATGTATCTCGTAAACATTACGTGATACGTAAAAACAGATTTTATTTTTAGATTTACCATCAGAGGAACACTACTGTATACAAATATAAATATATGAGTTGTCACATATGAATATATACATGTAAGTAATTGAATAATAATTTTTAAAACGTTAGAAGGGATTAGTTTTATGAAGGTTTTATGTTAGCGAGGACCTAACTGCCTGTCGTGCATCGGTATCCTCAAGGTTGGACTGCCATCATTTGATTCGTAAAAAAGGACCCAAATGTCTAAGATTTTTTCTAGAGAAGAAATCATTCAAATAATACCTTAAATTTGACTGAAATCGACCCGAACTGGCCTGACGCTCAAGCACGCACAACTGCTTATACCGCGCTCCTGATCGGTCCAGCTCAATTATTTTATAACTCAAAGACTGTAACTTCAACCAATTTTTGAAAAAGGAATTTTCGTTTTTTTTTTTAAATAAAAAATCACGTCAACTTCTTTTACGCGCTCATTTTCAAAATTTTGTAGTGCTTTCCCTATACTTTTCACGTGCAGTTGGCATGTTTGCTCATTGTATTTTTAGGTTTTAGGGTGTAAAGAGTATTCTCAAAGTGTTTCTCTAAAGTGGAGGAACAAGTGTTGCGCAACTCAAGTATTTCAGGACTACTGAAATGACAACAAAATTCACGATGAATATTTTATTTGTACTATTTTTATGAAAAGTTCTCAAAATTGTGGAAGGCTCTGGAGATTTATAAGAGTTCTGAAAATTGTCCTTTTAAAAGGCGAATTTAAGGAGGCTTATGAGCTTGTTAAGTTTTTGTTCACCGTTGAGTATTCTTGTCACATTTGCATTGAATGTTTTTTTTCCATCTTCGAGACCAAACTGCAGGAGACTGGTACCCCCTTCAGTATACAACACAAAGCGATCAAAACTCCTTACAAATAATAATGTAGCCTCGGATAAGATTGACACTTCTACCGACGAAAGGTATGTTTCCGGAAAAGTTTCATGTGATGAATGGAGATGGTGTTTGGAATGCTAGAGGTGTAAAGGAACTGAAGTAAAAGAATTGCGGGATACAATGCGCATAAGGAAGCTAGATATTTTGTGTGTACGGGAAACGAAGAAGAAGGGATGTCAAGTAAGAAACATGGAGAACGGACTCTAACTTTGGTCAGAAGTAGATAATGAATCATATGGTACCCAAGGAGTCGGTCTGATCATAAATGAGAGAGCAAAACAACATGTCAAAAAGGATGAATGTGTATCACTTAGATTACTATGGGTTAGAATGAAAGTGGGAATCAGAAGAAAATTTATCACAGCGTGCTACGCTCCAGTTGATGGTGACAAGAGAGATGTGAAAGATACCATCTGAGACTCGTCAAATGATGTACTAGGGACTTGCGATCCTGGCGGAAGAATAATTCTACTTTGAGATATGAATGGCTGAGTTTGTATGCAACGTGAAGGTACTGACACGATAGTAATCCATTTCGGAGACCCAAAAACGAACGGTAACGGGGATAAATTGATTGGTTTATGCTTAGAAAAAGGCTTGTTTATTACGAACACTTGGTTCAGAGATAAGAAGATCCACATGTATACTTGGTGCAGAGGCAAAAGTCACAGTATGATTGACTTTGTTGTAGCGGATGAGAGAATGAGAAGGCTTGTAAGGGTACAAGAGTTATGAGAGGCTCTGAGTGCGGAACGGATCACTACCTCTTAATTTCAAAAATGAGTCTTGGTCAAGGGTGGAGGAGGAGAAGAACTAATAATAAGCCGAAGCAGACGCGCGTTAAAATAGAAAACTTGCAGAAACCAGAAGTACAATTGGTATATCGTGAAAAGCTGAATAAATACTTAGAACATCATGAAGAAGACTAGAAGACTGATTCGAAGAATAAAAATGTAGAAGGTGCATGGAAAATACTACGGGATAACATCTTCAAGAATTCATCTGAAGTGTGCGGTACTGCGGCTGTAGGAAGAAAGGTTGGAGATGCTTGGTGGAATGAGGAAATCCACGTGGCTGTCAACGACATAAAGCAAGCGTACTCGAGAATCTTAAAGATTATAGGTCTTGACGATGAGGAAGGGACTAGATTAGAAAATGATTATAGGAATAAGAACAGAAGAGCCAAGATACTAGTCAAAAATAACAAGGATAAAATCAAAGCGGGAGGAGATAAAAAATGCAAAGCGACTTCAAACGAGGTAAGAAATTATTTTGAAAATGGGTTAAGAAGATGAGGAAAGGAAGTTCTAGGACTGAGGTAGTCGGAATCAAGAAGTAAGGCTGCTGGTATGGATGACGTCACAGCTAAAATGCTTAAGAGCGGTAACGGATATTTGTTTGTGTGGCTGAACGTATTTATGAATGTGTGTGCTGTGCATGGTGAAGTTCCAAATGATTGGAAAAAAGCTATTATCGTCCCTAACTACAAGGGAAAGGGTGATAAGGGCGACTGTGCGGATCAGATATTTAACTTGATACAGATCAAAGAGAAAAGTTTGAGAGTAAACAAAAGAGTTTTCTGTGCATTTGTTGATCTAGAAAAATCTTTCGGTAAGGTGAAAAGATCTGAACTTTGGGAAGTTCTGAAAGAGTATGAAGTGTATGATTGGCTTCTAAGAGCAATAGAAGCAATATAAAATGGTAGTCAAGCGAGTGCAAGAGTGAATGGACAACTGAGCGATGGGTTTGATATTAGGCAGGGCGTTGAGCAAGGCTGCGCTATGTCCTGCCGGATGTTCAATATATACATGGACAAATGTCTAAGAATGGCTTTCTTTGACGAAGGAGGTGTTGATCTCGGGACAGTGAAAGTACGTGGACTGGTGTTGTAGATGATAAAATTGTTACAGCGGAACCAGCCGACGATTTGCAGAGAATGATAAGCAGACTGGATACCAGCATGAAGAGTATGCGTCTCAAGACTAACGCAAATGAAACAAAAATTAGCGTTTTCGAAAGAAGGGGTGAGAAAACAGTACACAGCATTGCCTTAAACGAAGAGAGGACAGAACAAGTGCTTGCACTCACAGTCTTATATGGTAGCGAGACCTGGACGTATCTAGAAAATGATAGGAGCAAAGTGAACGCGGTTGGCATGCAGTTTCTGCGGAATAGCTGCGGTAAGACGGTAATGAACAAAGTCAGTGAGGAGTGGGTCTCAAAGAATGAGATGCAGAAAGAACATTCTTTGACAAGAGTGGAAGAAATTTGCTGAGATGGTTTGGTTATGTTGAGAGAATGAGTGAAGAACGTTTAACGAATCAAGTGTATTGAGGTAAAGTGAGAGGTAGCGCACCCAGAGGTAGATCACAAAAAGAATGGTTGGAATGTGTGAATGAGACCCTGAAGAGAAGGAATATTCGAAGTCGTAAAAATACAACAACGTGCATGAAGCGATGCATAGATATAACGGGAGCAAGAGGTGTATCAAGGATGGGGATGCATGGAGAGCAATTGTTTATAGGAAGAAGAGTGATGCCTGAAATGAAAGATTTTGGATACTGATGGGCCCACATGAAGAGATTTTCTTAGTGGATTAGTATAATGACGTTGCGAAGCTCTTCACCTGGGTTGATTGCTAGAGAGATTGTTCAGCGACTCGTGTCGGAGTGGTGTTGTTGAACAAGTGTGCCGTTTGAATGAGCAACACATCCCTTATGTACTTACCCATACCACATAAAGTCCTTGATTCCCGGTAGTATAGCAAAGCTAGAACCGCTGGAGTTACGCTTACCCCGACAGGGATTTGGCTTAATGGTATAATAAACAATAATACCAGCTTCCTCCTCATATTATATCGTAATAGCTTATCAAAATTATTATAGTTCAGCAAATTCATGATTTTAGTAAAATGCTATTCTTATAGGTATTAGCTAGAGAAGCATTTTTTCACAAAAAATGGATGAAAATTATCTATAAGTCTACTTAAATTATTCTAAACAAAGTTAGATATTAGGTTTCAACAATTTTTTGGAATTTAGTATGTAGGATAAGCGACCTAGATACACAGTAGACAGCAAAGAATCTTTTTCCATTCAAGGAGCTGTGCAACAATCTCATAACGCCCGAGGAACAATGCCCACCAATCACTGCCCAAGAGGTTAAGAAAGCACTGAGGGGCACAAAAAACTTCTCCGCGGCCGGACCGGATGGTATCAAGAACTTCTGGTGGAAGAAGTTCACTTCTACATACCTACATCTGGCCCGGATCTTCACCTCATATTTAAAGTCAGAGACGCCCATTCCGCAGTGGCTGGTGTTAGGACGCACGGTACTCCTACCGAAGAAAGGCGACTTGTCCAACCCAAG
>JAUMHM010000016.1:2390902-2402633 GCA_032362435.1 Melikaiella ostensackeni
TTGGATGTAGGGTAGGATGGTGGTCGTTTTTCTCTCTCTTTCTTTAGTAGGTTGTGTTGACTTGTTTTTTTGAGTGTGTTTTCTTATTGCTTTGTCAATTTGTTTGTTTGTGTAATCGTTCTGTATGGCCTCTCTGGCCAATCACAGGCATCGTAGAGAGTATATATAAGAGCAACATAATCTCGAGCTTCAGTTCCAGGTTAGCCCTGAAGAAGTGAACTGCAATGTTCACGAAATGTCCGCAAGATATATATATATATAGTAACCCTTTGAACGTGGTAGATGAGGTTAACTTAATTGATAAATTAATTAATAAGTAATTATTTCATCATATCTTTCGCAACTATACTATAAGAAAAGGGGTTTCATCAGAGAAGAGACGAAATACCACACAAATATCACGTTTATTCGAATGAAACCTGAACTAACTATGGGATACAAACATTTCCTTACCCCCTAAGCTAACTTAGCACGCTAATAAAATCATTGGACATAAAAAAATATTTATTCGAAAATGAGGCTGGAGCATTTATCGATGACAGTCTCAATTTCCTCATTCCTACCTGTGATTAAATATAAGCTTTCATATTTACTACAATTGACAAGAGTCAATGTCTTTTCTCAATATTAAATTAACGAGAAGTCTTAATTTACTAATTTCTACACGTGATAGAACACGACTTTTCATATTTATCTTAATAGACGAATATCCGTGTCTTTTCCCTATATTTGTTTGGCAATCCTTCAGATGCTAATTTGTAATATAAGTGATTCACGTACGTTCTAATCGATATCGCTGATCAGGCGATTCTCATCTCTCATAAAATATTCTGCTCCTCATAGGATGCAAAAGATTTCAACTCTAAAGCAATTAAAACCCAACTCTCACATGGAGATACACTTATACTCGTATGTTTGAGAGTCCTACTCTAGTCAGATATTCCTTATCTAAAACTCTTCATTTATTTATTTATTTTTTCTTTTCTTTTCTTTTATTCTCTACGATTCCCAGAAAGTGGGTTTTACAATGCTCTATTCAATAGATAATCCTTATATAAGTTTTATTGTTATTCCTTTCTTTGTCCCTATGCATGATAGCACTGACTCTAGGACATAATGTCGTCTGATTTCAATATTAAGAAAATCTCTCCAATTTTTTTGTCTTTGCACGAGAATGATTCAATTTTCTTTGGAAATAGATTTCTTTGGAATCAGAAAATCGTTGCATCGACCAGGGCATGAGGCAGACCTCGCTCTTGTCGTCTACGATTTCTTGCCAGAAGAAAGGATTCAGAAACTTTATTTGTCTTTTAAAATTTTCAGGGAGAGATTTCTTTAACTAAGTAAGGAATAAGGTCAGTGGATATCCTTTATGGACATCTAAATTTTCTAGTTAGCGTTATTTATCTTCAATAATGAGGGTGTAAAAGTATTCACCCTAAGGATTATCAACCTGTTCTTCTGCTTATAAATCTATTAATTTGGAAACCTGGCTAAGGCTAACGTTCATTCATAAGGACACGGTCCTATGGCTATTTAGGGGGCTCTACCTGTGCAACGCTCTCGCACTGTCTCTAGCTATAGAGACTAGAAAGAGAGAGTCTCAGGAGCGATTTACGGCTCCTTTAGAGGAGATCCTCGCAGGAATTTCAAATATATTAGCTTTCTCGAAAAGAATCTCTTACACAGAGGATTCACGTCAATCTCTTTCTTGTCCAGTTAGGAGCTGACTCCTTCCTGCTTCTAAGAAATTGAGGCGATTAATCTGGATTGCACTTATGGAGAGATTCTCTCAAGGTTGAAGTTCAATTCCCGCGTTTGAACCTCAAAAGATCGTCCGAAAAGCGAATTGGAAGAATTAGAACAAAATTCTAAGTCCTTTCAGAGACCTCTTCTAATGGAGAGATGTATGGAACAGGGTAGAAGAATAAATCCTTCAGCCTCTTTCAAGGTACTCCCCAGTGATCTTTGCGGAACCTCTGCAAGCAACTCAACTGTCGTTTTCCACAGAACGATGTGTTTTATGGCCTCGCCCCCATACGTGTACTATTCGTGACCTTCTGACTAGTGGGAGTTGGTAAAGTCTGAGCCCACCAGGCCCTGGAGTTCCTGGTACACCTATAGAGCAACCACAGGTTTTTGAGGCTGTACATTAGGGTTGTTCTTCCCATGTGGAAAGATTCCCCGGAAAGAACTCCACGAAAATTCTACAGAACTTCCAGATGGAAATTTGGTTAACTCTCCATGAAAATTACATTAACTTTCCAGCTGCAAATTCCAGCCTGTAATGAACCCAGGAAATTCCAAAGAAACGCTATATTATCTTTACCTCTGACATTCGTTTTCTGTCTTTATTTCAAATGTAAGTATATTCATAATTATTTAACAATTCCAATTAGAAATTGTTTTTTTTCAGGCTTCAAACACGAATTAATTTTTTTTTTAATCTTTCAATATCAAAGACTTAATTGAAAATTTAAAAAATACAATTTCAACTTTTCGAATTTGACAAATTTGTAATTTTTTGATTTAAATGCTTTTTAGTTTTATAATATTAAGCGTTGAAAGCTATTCAAAATTCTAAATTTTCAAGTGAGTAGATACTTAATTCATTTACTGGGCTCAGAATTCACATACTTGAATTTTTTTTTCTAAAGCTTTAATTTTTAATTTTCCATTTTTAAGAATTTGAGTTTAAAATTGTTAAAATTTAAAATTTTTCAACTTTAGGAAACTTTTAGTTTCAAGTTGTTTGATTGAGAGCTTGTCACTGAAAATTATTACTTGGAGCTTTAAATTTAAAAAGTATATTTTTTTACAATTGATATTTAAGGGCATGTATGTACGCTTGAAAAAAAAATTGGTTGAATCAACAAAATTCTTGTTGGTTCAACCATAGAATATGGTTATTAGATGGACAACAAGATGTTTGGTTTTCTCAACCAAATTTTTTGGTTGTTTTAAACCATTTTTTTGGTAAATGGAGTATTTGGTTGATTCAACTAAAAAATTTGGTTGGATCCATAAAATAATTCGTTGAATTAACCAAAATTGATTCGATTCAATCAAATTTTCATGTATGTCCAAGAAAATCATTTTTTTTTTATCAAAGAAATTTTTTTTCGCAGTGTACGGAAGTTAACACTTACATGGTATTATATTCGACGGCTTTATACTTTGAGAAATGTAAATATTATGCTGGAATTTGGGAGTATGCTTTAGAATTTATAAGGGCACGTCTCTCTTACCCATTTGAAATTTTTTTTTGTCTGAATAATGAGATTTTATAAATTAAATTTTAGCCATAGCACTAAAGCTCTGTTCTCAGTTACACTCCAAAAGTTAAAAATTAGTTGAAAAAGAGTTTCATATCCTAGTAAGTCGTTAACTTATTCGTTCAAATCTTCCCCCTTCCCTATTCTGTATCTAATCCCATCCTATCCTTCCCTACCATCCACTCACTTCCCACCCCCACCCATTACTTTCCCTCCCCATACAATTGCTATCAACCCACGCTTTCCCCCTACATTTCCTATCCTCACGCTTTTCCTCTCCCTACACTTCTTATGCCCCCATGTTTTCCCTCCCCCTACACTTAAGTGAGCCACTCAGACATGTTCATATATATTCTGAACTATTTCCCAAAGTTTCAGCACAATATGTGCATTTTATAATTTAAAAACCCGCCGAATATAACACCATGTAATTAATCATGTGAACCCCCGAACCCGGTGATTAATTAATGAAAATTGTCAAAACTAACAGATATTTTGCGAATCTACAACATGAATCTTAATCTTTGTTTTCTTTCTCATAAAACAAGGTGCAGAGTTGATGAATTCAGATGGATCTGAAGGAAGCAATGGAAATAATAATAATAATAATAATAATAATAATAATAATAAGGCCGGTTATGAAAAAGGTCAATGTGGTTATCAAATGGTCCATAGAGATTCGTATGACCACGGTCGTATAAATAGGTGTGCCATTCTCGAGTATCGTTCAATTCTTTCAGAATGCTAGAATTGCTGACTTTGGAATGGTTGGCGTAAATCGGTATTCTCGAGTTGTAATTGATGGTTGGCATGCTTAAATTTTAGAAGATTTTGCATAGAGTCGTCTATACCACTCCAAAAGAGAAATAGAATGCTAAATAAGCGAGAAAGTGACAGATTTTTGTAAAACTAACTTCAAAACTTAATATGTCATACGTTTAGTAAGGCAAGTGGCGGATGAGAATATATAATCTGAAATTAACCTGAAAAAGAAATATACATCTCAAGTGAGAAAGGAAGATAGATGAATAAATTAACCATGAGTGAGGGAGAATAATCTACGAAATACATCACACGTAAAGGGACAGAATACATAGCCTAAAATAACCTTAAAAAGAAATGCATCGCAAGAAGTATAACTGTGAGAAGTGAAAAAACACAAATATAAATAAAATAGTATAAGCGCAACAAAGAATCTTGGAAGTTAATATTGGCTGCCATACTTCTTTGGTATTTCGCTGTAAAATGCATTCCATTCATAAAAAACAGTACATTTCACAGTATACACAATGTGTGGAATAAGAAGAATTTTTTTGCTAATTTTGTAGCAATGATATAACTAAACATAGCATAAGTATTTTTCTAACCTACCTTTTGTGTACTTTCCGTCAACAATAATCACGAACTATGGTAACATCGAGCCAACATACCCCCAACGTTTCGCTTTCTTCTGTACTCGCCACGACATTGGTCAATTTACCGCTCTCACTTGAAAATACACATCGGCAACGTCGCACAACAAACGGTGCACCACTTTTTATTTTATTTTGTTCGAAACCGTTTGGAACGTTGCTCCAGAATACCAACAGCGCTCTAGAAATTTCAGTGTTCTAAAAGACCGCTCTAAAATTTTAGCATGATGAAAAAGTTAAACGATACTCGAGAATAGCACCCCATGTCCAGAATCTCCGGTGATGGGGGCATTGGAGCGATGACTCGCGTTTTGAAGTTTTTCGTGAATCACATACTGACCACGAGCTCGAGCGTTGTGATCGGAGGGTAAGAGCTTGATGATGGCTGTGGTTCGGCAGAGGAAAGGAGTTATAAACCTTCCGATCGTCGCACTCAAATCTCCATGCTCGGTGGTCACTTACAGAAACAGCGTTTGCTTCAAACGCGAGTCAACCCCTCCACAGGAGATTCTGGACTTGTTTATATGACCGTGCGTACGACGACCTTCGTTTTTAAAAGGACGTCAAGCGGCAAATTTGAACCAAGTTCAACGCTGCATGTGTGAATTGCAGAAAAAACTCGAAAACAGTCCTATAAATAATCGTCTAAAGCTAAAACGAAAATCAGAAACACGTGTTTAATATTTATAACGAGTATGATAATGTAAAAAAGCGTGCTATTGAAAGTTGAAGTGCTTCTTTGAAACATGTTTGAAGAATGATAATTTTCCATTCTATTGACACTGTCGATTTTGGAAAGAGTGAAAGAAGTTCCAAAATTGACATGAATTGTGCTTTTTATTTTTTAAATTATTATGAATAAATTGTACTGATTGTATGAAGTCGGCTAAAGTAATGTTTTTATCATTTTAATTATCATAAATTATTGAGAGTCAGAATTTCGTCCTTAAAAATGTTGTTCAAAGAAAATGTCGAAACTTGAATCATAATTTTTACTATTGAATGTACTTTTTGTATAATATATACTCATGGTAAGAAGAGCAAAAAAATAAATAATACAATAACGAATGTACTTTTATAATTTAAATTTTGTTATGACTTTCATGATTCATTTAATAGTACGCCATAAGAGATGTAAATCATCCACACAGACCCCTGTTTTATAAGAAGCGCATAATCGTCTAATGTCGCAGAACTTTGAACATTAAATATTAAAATTGATTCTAGTAACAATTGCAATATAATATAAGAAAAACATAATGTCTTTTGATTAATTGATCTTTTTAATTAAAGTTAATGTCTTTAATGCCAAATATAATAACCTGCCGAAAACTTAGCGGTTTATGAAGTTTCTGTGCTAAATAGACACGATGCGGCATCGCATCAATGAGACGCATAATTCATTTCCGTTCGTATTTGAAAACATTCTTTTAATTGGTGAATCCTAATATATGTGGCGTTCTGCGAAAGCAATAAAGGGGCAATCTTTAGTATGGCGTGTATTTTCGACATCTGAGGCCTAAAACGAATGGAAGGTATAATATAACAGATGAAACATAAATGATAATGATGATTTCCTATGATTATGATTTCCTATCGAACACCCAAACTCGATATTTTTTGTCCGTGTTCACAAAAGCGCGAATATCTCACAAACTACGATCGACAAGCCGCAAACTGTTTCTTCCTGTTATTTATGAACTTGATAGCGTAATAATATCTGTATGTTTATCAAAAGGAAATAATATTGAGTAAACCTTGATTATTTTTAACTTATGTTACATGATTTCGCATATAATTCATTTCCATTGCGTGTTCCTAAACAAAGCCGTCAAACATTTTTGAATTATAAATCAGGAGTTCGAAAAATATGAAAAACTAAATGAAAATCTACTTTAAGCTTTTCATCAACCTGGTATTATTGAAAAAGGTATACACAATATTGGAAATGCGAAAAAGAGGTTGGAATGTACTGTTGCAACTGTTTTGCAACAACCTACATGATTAACAAATGTTTCTGATTGATGAAACATCTGACTATCTCCTAGTATTGGTGAGTTGCACAATTTTTCATCTTTCCTTAATTTTTTTCTTTTAGCAGAAAGATGCTGGTTTAACTGGCGTAGTCTAATGTAGGATCTCGTGCGCGCTATACACAGCAAAACTTTCATATCTAGTTTTTCACTCAATTCTTCATTTGTTTTTGATGCTACAGTACAAGAAAAATTTCTTCTTTGCAAAATGTCTTTCCGTGATATTTCTCGAACTCTTGATTCATAATTACAGCAGCTCTTAAAAGTTTCTCCGATGGTTACTTCAAGTTTCCCTTGGATATGTGACAAATCCAATCATCTGCGGGTTTCTCTGATTCTGATAAGGAACATGTGCCAACTCCAAGAGTCTTATCGTTTGAGCATCGCCAAGCGACGTATCCTGCCACGTATTTAAGTCCTTCTCGGCAAATTTTCTCAGTGGCGAGTGTTTGTTCTAACGCCTTCATAAGTTCACTTTCGTCAATCGAAGGATTGTAATTTTCTTAAGACGTATCTGCTTTAAGGAAAAGTATGGAGTTTCAATAAAAAAAACGTCATTGAGAAGAATAATTGTAATTGTTTAGACTGAAGAGTACTCCAATTGAACCATAAATTCCATTCCTCCAACTTTAATCCGTTTGGTTAATGCACAGGCACGATTTGGCCTCCAGGGGTAAATGCGACCATAAATTTGTAAATGAAGTCGTCTCTAGAAAGCGCCGCAAGTGGTGTCCATGTGGACAAGGGTCCCACTGACCAGTTCTTGTACGATGTTGCCGCGTCTTGCAATTTCCGAATTTCTACTTTCTAAATATCTCTAATTACCTGGTAAGTATCTGACCAGTAATATTGGGCAAGTCTTTCCTCAGGTTGGCAATTTGGGACATGACTCTCAAAAGTGAAAAAATGCCAAGTAGTTGCCCGGCAATATTGAGCAAGTTTTCCCACGGGATGGCAGTTTGACAATTATTGATTTGTTTCGTTAAGTAATTCATGGACGTTTCCTAACTGCAAGCATATACTTGGTTTTTAAGTAGAGTGATTGCGCCAAATTTCGTTCACCCTTTACATTTGAGATTGTAAAAAGAGTAAACAAATTTTTTATGAGCTCTCGATGGGCATGAGTTTTCTCCAAATATTTGTGCATGTATGCAGCATTTGCAACATGTAAGTACATAATATCAATAGGAGATAAACAAAATGCGAAAAGTTGCAAACTTGAAAATTCATCTGAGAAAAGTGTTTCTAATTTCTTCCCCCTGGAAAATGTTCGTAGCACATAAAATAATCCGAACGATCAATTTTTTCATAAAAGTTTACAGTTTAGTTTTACAATTTCAAAGCGTGATAGAATAAATTATTGAAGGAAACCCTAAAAAAGATATTGGTCGAACCATTCGTTGCAGATAAATTTTTTATTTTCAATTTTTTGTTTTATTCCTGAACTTTACCTTTAAAACCGAAAAAAAATCAATTCACGCCTGGAATTTCCACTATTCGGACATTTTTTATTTCAACTAGCTTCTATTTTCAAACTTTGAAATTAGGAACACATCTGGGGGACGAAATTTTTTATTCGCGTGTTTTTACTATAGCGACCGATCCACTAGACCACGCCAGCAATAATCACCAAAGTAACGCATACTAAGATACTACATTATGAGCCCAACAGCGTATTGTAACTGCTAACTAGATACACGTATTTTTCCGATTTGAGAAAAAAAATTCCCACGAAATTATGAATATTTGAATTTTGACTTCAATTTTTGAAAAAAAACACATTTTTTGATTCAATCTCCTATATTTTTTTACGTAACTTGTGAATTTCAATTTTCTTTTGGAATACTGATGAGTTTTACCCTCCGCTTTTGAAGTTCGTCGAAAAAGTTCAAAAAATTTCAAAATTAACAATATGGCGATGATTTCTTCAAAAATTTAAAAAGTCGATTTGAACAAAAAAACACACTTATATTTTTTTCCAATTTTTTGTGGGATTTGTTCTTCTATAAGGAAGACATACTTCGAGTTTTATGTGCGCTCAACAATTTTTGTGATCAGGAGACTTTTTTTATCATAAAATCGAATTTTCGCATTTTTCTCGAAAACAACGCTTACGAGGAAAATTCGAACATTATATTTTGAGGAAAAAACTCCGAGCCTGAAAAATAATTTAGCCAGCATAAAAAAGATAGGATGTTTTCCTATTGCAAGCAGAAAGTGTAAACAAATATGAAATAAGAATAAAAATAGATAGAATTTTTTAGCAAACCGCTTTTTTCGACTTTTGTAAACGTGAAAAATATATTTTCTGGAAGACCCCAGTATTTTATTTTTTTCAATATTTGAAGAAAATTCAAGTCAAAACAATATTAGTGATAATTTAAGGCTATTATAAGAGAATGCGAAAGAATTTAAGAGAAGTCAAGATTAATTTATCCGAAGTTAGGTCAAGAGAATTCATTTTGAATTCAAGAGAATTCAATAAATTCTGAAGAATTCAAAAGAATTGAAATATTTCATTATATTTAATGAATTTAAAGGATCCAAAGATATTCGAAAAATTCAAGGAATTCAAAGAATTCGAGGAATTGAAAGAATTAAAAGAATTGAAATAATTCAAGGTATTGAAAGAATTTCAAGAATTCAAGGTATCCAAGGAAAGAATTTAAAGAATTCAAATAACTCAAAGAATTGGAAGAATTCAAGGTATTGAAAGAATTCCAAGAATTCGAAGTATTCAAGGAATCCGAAGAGCTTAAGCAATCAATGGCTTCAAGGAATTGAAAGAACTCTAGGAATCGAAAAAATTCAAATAACTGAAAGATTTCAAGGTGTTCAAAGAATTCAAGGAATTATGAGAATTCCAAGAACTCAAGGTATTCAAGGAATTCAAAGGGCTTGAGCAATCAAAGAATTGAAAAAATTGAAAGAATTCCAGGAATTGTAAGAATTAAAAAAATTGAAATAATTCGAGGTATTCAAATTCAAAGAATCGAAAGACCTGTGAAAATCGAAAAACCTTGAATTCTTAAAATTCTTCAATACCTTGAATTATTTCAATTCTCTGAATTCTTTCAATTCCTCGAATTCTTTGAATTCCTTGAATTTTTCGGATTTCTTTGGATCCTTTAAATTCATTAAATTTAATGAAATACTTAAATTCTTTGGAATTCTTTAGAATTCATTGATTTCTCTTGAATTCAAAATGAATTCTCTTGAATTAACTTCGGATAAATTAATCTTGACCTCTCTTAAATTCTTTCGCATTCTCTTATAATAGCCTTAAATTATCTTTAATATTGTTTTGACTTGAATTTTCTTCAAATATTGAGAAAAATAAAATACTGGGGTCTTCCAGAAAATATTTTTTTCACGTTTACAAAAGTCGAAAAAAGCAGTTTGCTAGAAAATTCTATCTATTTTTATTCTTGTTTCATATTTTTTTACACTTTCTGCTTACATTAGGAAAACATCCTATCTTTTTTATGCTGGCTAAATTAGTTTTCAGACACGGAGTTTTTTCCTCAAAATATAATGTTCGAATTTTCCTCGTAAGCGTTGTTTTCGAGAAAAATGCGAAAATTCGATTTTATGATAAAAAAAGTCTCCTGATCACAAAAATTGTTGAGCGCACATAAAACTCGAAGTATGTCTTCCTTATAGAAAGACAAATCCCTTGAAAAATTGGAAAAAAATATAAGTGTGGTTTTTTTTTTGTTGAAATCGATTTTTTTAATTTTTAAAGAAATCATCGCCACATTGTTAATTTTGAACTTTTTTGAATTTTCTGACGAACCTCGAAAGCGGAGAGTAAAACTCATCAGTATTCAAAAAGAAAAATGGAATATTGGAATTAGATTAAAACTAAACAAGTTTAAAGAAAAAATTTGTGATTTTTTGAAAAGTAGACGTCAAAATTCAAATGCTCTCAACTTTGTGAAAATTTTTATATCTCGAATGGGAAGTATAGGTGTCGCCTAATTTTCTCAAAAAACAACACATTTCGTTCCTGAAAAATTCTGCGACTTCAAGTGTAGAACCTATCTGATTTGAAATGGATTCGGTCGGAAGGCTATTAGTTTTATAATATCAAATTTTGAAAGCATTTCAAAATAGTGAAATTTTTGAGAAACATAATCTAAATTAATTTACAAGGCTCAGAATTTATATAATCGGAATATTTTCAATTTCCAGGAACTTCTATTTTTAATTTTCCATTCCTGAAGACTTTGAGTTTAAAATTGTTGAAATTTGAAATTTTTAAATTCTAGGAAACTTTCTGTTTTAAGTTCTTCAATGCGGAACATCTCGATGAAAATTATTATTTAAAGTTTGAAATTTGAAAATACATTTTCATGCCAGTATAGAAAATCTACATTAATCTTTATTCACAAAGTTTGGGCGATAAAAATCTTCCAAACTTGGATTTAGTTTGTTTGCTCACCTTTTGGAATATGTCTTCGTAAATTGTTTTATTGAAATTTCGATTTTTCCAAAACCTAGACTATTTATATTTGAATATTTTTAATTTTGATAATTCCGCGATTGGGTTCATTTCGAATTTTGAAATTTCTCATTTTTTAAAGCTTTGAATCTGTATTTACTAATTTGAAATTCAAAGTTTCAAAGCTATTCAATTATTTTTAATACTGAAGATATAATTTTGATTTAGTTTTTTAATAAAAATTATTTACGACCAAATGCATTTCAAATATGTTGCTTTTAGAGGGTGTATATCTCCAGTTTGAGGAAAGAATTGTTTGCAAAGTTATGAGTAATCGAACTCTGAAGTTTGAAAAAAAAAAAACGCAAATTCGTTCGTTAAACCTTTATAACTTCTGATACTATAGTTCGTGTTGGTGGAGGTTACGCCTATTTGCAGGGTTCAAAATATTTTCTTATTGTTTTAATAAACTCGGAAATGTTACACAATTGCGTTTTTTATTAAACTTTCATATTTGTCGTTTTCCATTTCTAGAATCTTTGATTAATTAGTATATGCAGCCATGGA
>JAUMHM010000016.1:2402733-2420467 GCA_032362435.1 Melikaiella ostensackeni
ATTTTTCCAAGAAAACATAGAGAAGCAATCGAAATCTTAAAACACCCTAATAACATCAATAGGGACAATGGATATAAATCCAATACGATTTGGCTTTCCTTTCATAATCTCTTCAATATCAATAAGTACAAAAAATATGTGCCAACCGACTCAGATTCAATAAAATGGAAAGCAAAAGGAAGAACACAGCACACTCAATATAAGTAAAATTAAAGAAACAATTACAGTGTTTACTATTTTTTCTGAAACAAACGCGAATATCACTCTGAAAATCTTCCACATTACAGAATACACCTTTTTTAATTTTTTTTTTATATTTTAAAATGGTTCAAAATATATAAAGAAAGGCTCACCCTGATCATTTAGGTTTTTTATTTTGTTCTAGTAATGTAATTTCATTCATTTCATTTCAGCCAGGGCACTAGAATCTTGCTCTCATTTAAACTTTCAGGTAAAAATTAATAAAATCGCACTTTGAAAACAAAAGAAGAAATGAAATGGGCCAGGCAGACGTGTCCTTACATATTTTGCGAACTATCTCCAAAAATATCAGCACAATATGTGCAGTTTTCAAATTATGATTGTAAACCAGCTGAATATAATAATACATAATTGGGCATGTAACACCCTGCTTCATACCATTATTAGTAAAGAGGACTTATGAGATTATAAAATTATGTACATTAGACATTCAAAATGGAAAACAAAATTCATATATCTGATTCGAAAACAGTGCTGCAGCATGTGTATTAAATCTAATTTCAACATAAAGTTAAAATTAGTATTTCCTTAATCTAAGTATGCGCCTATTTCGCACGCTGAACCTAACCTTATTTCGTCAACGAGAGTACGTTATTTCTTCTGCTTTGGTGACGACGAGTGCTTTTTCTCCTGGGAAGGGGTAAGGATGTTAACCGGAAAGAATGTGCCAATACCTTCTTCTCTCCTGCAAATATTGACATAATTTTTTGCGATTCTTGCAGGCGAAATGAGGTTAGGCAATCCTCTCATTTTGGCCGGCGAAATAGCCGCCCTGACTCCTAATGTCTGCCCACGCTTTACTTGTGAAATTCAATTTCTTGAAAATAATAATTTTCAAGTTATGCATAATACGTTCCAAACATCAGTAATTCCAATTATAATTGAAATGACTCATGTTTGGTATACCATTGCATGATAAAAATATTATTATCAAAAATTGTTTCTTTTAAAAAAAATTGTATTGACAATTTATATCGTTCGAAATCTTTATGAAGTTGTTGGCAAGAGGACTGAGGACTTTGAAATGTTTCATCTTCAGGTTATGTCAACTACTGAAAACAACGTTTTGATGTTTTCAGTGAAGATAAAACAAAAATTACACGACATTTTCAAATACTTTTATTTCAGTGCGATAGTTTGTACTTACATATGAATGAATGTTCCTGCATTGCACTTTTATTCTGTATTGTGTGGTGCGAGGTACAACTTCGTCATCCTCGTTCAAGAATGTTTTTCTTTGTATTTTGTTTTGACTTTCACTCATTTTAACATCACAATACTTATGGATACGATATTTTGATTTCCAATGATGCGACGCACAGGCGACTGCGAGTGTGTCTCGTTTCAAATCTGGGATCACTGGGGCGCACACGTGCAGTCGCAACACTGTGAGAAGCTGTAGAACAAAGGAAATGATGAATTTGTAATTTCGTGATTGTCGGTGTAATTAGTTGTAACTAATTAATTAATATTCACGTGCGGTGTACTCGATCTCGATCTAAATATGGAAAAAATTACATCCCAATCATGGTTGTATATTTGATTTTGCTTAGATAAAGAATTTGACTACGTTCCTGGGCCAAGTGTCGCGAGCATTAAGTTTCGGGTAAACAAAAGTAATAAATACAAAAATTCGACGGTGTAGAGGAACAAATTGACTTGGATACGACTGTGTGCCACAAAATCAAGTTGACAGACGGCACGTCTTATTTCGCACAGATTTGCTTAACCGGAGATAAGTATTGTATTACTTTATAGATTCAAGGATTATTGCGGTTATGCTGGCCACGCTACCGGTTTCGAAGTTCAAACAATTTTTTCATCTGTATTATTTTCAGAATTTTTTTCTTTTTGTTCATTTATTGGTTTCATTGATCTTTATAACGTATGTTCTGTTCATCAAAGTCGTGTTACCCGTTCATGAAAAAATGCCTTTTTTAAATTTTTTGCCCCCCATGACTCCCAAAAAATTATATTTTAAGGTTAACATTTTCACCGTTTTTCATTTACATAGATGCCAATATAAAGTGCCAATATAGGCATGATACATTCATTGGCAATTTTTGAAATGAAAACGAAATTAAAACTATGACTTTAAAGTCGATACCTCCATAATTTTGGTAGATGTTAATTTTTTTAGGTACATACATTGAAAAAATTCAAATTTCGAATAATTTTTAAAATGAATTGGTAGATAAAAAATAGAAATTGATTGCTTTGTCAAGTGGCGAAATAACCTCCATTTTATTATGAATGCACAATATAAAATGAAAATCCTTTGCAAATGTCGCAATACTTTTAATTCAATGGGTTTTACAATGTTATTGTTCCTGATTAAATTCCAGAGGGGGGAAGGGGGGGGGAAATTTGAACTATACTCTTCAGGACCTTTTCATAGATACAATTCAGATACAATTACCTTCTCGTAGTACAATTCTCAACGGATTTTTATGGGTTTTTTTATAGAAATGACCGTAATTTGAAGTTTTCAGTGATAAAATTTCTTTCAAGACTTTCAAATTCATTACAACGGGTCATAAATAAATGTATAAAAAAAATTGTTCATAATGTTATTAACAAAATAATGAACGAAAGTCATTTTTTCGTAATATTCAATGATTAGCTATTCTAAATCTATACTTTTTGTATTCAATATGACAGATGTTAATGTGCGACTGCATATAGTTAACAATAGCTGCTGTTTAGCAATTATTTGAACATTCTTAGTAAACAAATGCACATTACGTCCGTTTATTCATGAGTAGGTTTAATTTTTTTGGAATCAACTATAATAAATGCCTTGCTAAAGACTCCTTGCTGTCATACTTTCCAAATTGCAGATGATTTATATTTATTGAAACAATTTTTATACAAAAATTAGTAAGAATTGTCATTAATGTGCATTTGTTTATGAAAATTGTTTATATAATTACAAATTTTCTGCCATTTGAAAAATATGACAGCAAGAAGATTTTGGCAAAACATTGACTAATTGATTCCGCAAAGAGAAATAAAGCGTAATCATGAAAAAAATGTCTTGCCAAAATGTGCATTTATGTATGAAAATTGTTTATATAATTGAAAGTTTTTGTTAATGTGAAAAACACATTAATATCTGTAACGCATCAACATCGCGCATTAATATCTTTCATATTTCATGCAACAGCTATGGATTTAAAGTAGCTAATCATTGTGAATTACAAAAAAAATTACTTTTGTTCATTAGTTTGTTTACAAGATTATAAACACTTTCTTCTTACTATAACCTACTGGAATTAATTTTTAGTTGGATACCACATTGATTATGACGTGTTTGAAGGAATTTGAAAGTCTCGAAAGAAATCGTATCACTGAAAAGGTAGACAAAACAAAAATGAACTTTGCTGTTAAATAAAAAATTTCGCTCTAGTCGAAGTAATATATCTTTGAAACTGTTTTCACTAAATATCGAGCAGACAGTTAAATTCTGTATTATATATTAAATTTAATTTCAGAGGATCATTCTGATTTATTGGAAAAAGTTGATAAATGTGAAAAAAGGTAAATATTCCACAAATGTCAACGCGATTTCCAAACGCAGAAGATCACTAAAAATCATACCTGTGATGAGGAAGACGATCACGATGAACAGGCTCAAGAGAAGGCATATTTATGGTCGAGGCGACCACCGCGAGTACTACTAAAAATCATTGCTTACTTTAGAACGTGATTACTTGTTCAATAAAGGAGTGATGAGCTCTAATGTAGATATTTTCGAACTGAAATTTATGCAACACAGTCTTTGAAGACTTATGTTTGAATTGAGCCCCTAAAAATTAAAAAATCTTCACGGGTTGTCGAGATACGACTAAAAAATGGCCAAACATGTCTGCCCCGCGTTTTAGTCGCTTAAGGAACAAGCCTGGTCAACAGCGGTGATCGCCGACTGAAGCTCGACGCAGACACGCGTGGAAATTTGGGTCATATCTTGAGAAGTCGTAAATATTTTTGAAGTTTTTCTGGCTCAAATTGAAAGTAAGATTTCAAAGATTATGTCCTGTTAATTTCAGTTTCTTCCCATAACTTTCCGAAGTCACAGCACGAGTTGAATTTGAAGAACAAAATCTTCGAAATTCTCGGCGATCACCGTCCTCCAACGAGTTGAAGTCGAGGTCCAAAATTCAAGAAATTCTTTAATTTTTCTCGCGTCTTGTTTGAATGGGTAATCACGTTTCAAAGTCAGCAGTGATTTCTAATAGTACTCGCGCTGGTCGTACCGAAAATTTCCGACGATAGTGCACCTATTGTCCAAATTTCTGTGATTTATTTAAAATTTTATTCTATACAGAGCACAAAATTAGCCGTTGCTAATGCGAAGAAAGCGACAGACAAACAGAACTTAAACTTAGATTGTCTTAATATAAATCAATGTCGATCATCCGCCAACCATCTCCTACACCTAATGGATGTTCAATCGAAGACAGGGTATCAGAAGAAGTGCACTTGAAACAGATGGTTGAAGAATATGAAAGAAAAATAGAAGAATCCAAGAGAAAACTGCTGATGATGAGAAACGAGGACAGTGAAGGATCGTGTTCGAAGAATTCGAATCGACAAATCATCAGTGAGGGTCAGTATGTCTCTATGTTCACGGAATGTGTAAGACTTTAAGAAATCATATTTTCTTTTTTTTCTACTGGTATTCAAATCCTCTTCATGAGCGGCGTTTGCATTATGAATGATATAAAAAAGTCCAGATATTTCAAAGAATGCATTTTCATTAACTGGAACTTGGACGAATAAAAGTTTTGATTTAACTTGAATATAAAATTTAAAAGTTATCGAGCATATACTTATTTCTAATTGTAGGTATTCCGTTAGGTGCAAAATAATGAACTGCGATCTATTTTAGTGTATTGAAAGAATAATGAACAATTTCATCAATTTTTTTGTTTCTTGTAATCGCTTCGAATTCAGAAATGTAAAGTTATGAAAATTGCAACTGTAAAAGAAAATTATCTTCATTTTAGAGTCGAATGAGAGTGATAAAATTGAAGATAGAACTCCCAATTCTAAACAAAGTGAATCGCCGCGGAGAATATCACGACCAGTGGAATCGCCGGTAAGGAAATCGCCGCGAAACAAATCGCCGGAAAAGGAATCGTCGCAAATGAAATCGCCGCCAAGAAAATCTATTCGTCGGAATATTTGCGAGGAAGGTAAGATAATTAGTCTTAATTAACGGTTATTTTCAACTTCTCATTATTTCTATGCAGTGATTCACAACAAATGAAAATATATCCTTAAAAATTTTCGAGCGTCACTCCCAAGTACGGAACGAAAAGCCTGAAAAGCTTCAAGATTTGAGAGTGGAATCAGAAATTCTATATGGTCGAGGTACGTTGTCGAAGGTCGAATTCATATTGATTACTGATTAATAGCTCGGTTCGAAAGTCACAATGTTTTGTATACTGTAATAAAACTACGTAGAAAATTTGACATTTACAGTAAGAATTTGAACACTTTAATTCTTTATTTATTTCTTATTTTTTACCAGTATTACATCCAAGCAGTCAGGCAATTCTAAAAAGTCAGGGAATTAAAAAATGGTCAGGGAAAAATTGGGCCATTCTGAAGTCGAAATCAAACCCTTTTATAGTGCCGTCAGTTACAAAGGAAGGTCCGTTTCATTTTCGACTTGAAAAATGTCCTCGCGGAGTCCCGCGAAGGTGACGCAAGGCATGACTGTCCGTAAAGAACCGAGCGAACTCGAAAAGGTGGTTTCCAACGGTAGAAACTTGTCATCAGAGAAAAGTCAGGGAATTTCCAAGTTGGGATTTTGTAGCAAACCTGCAAGCGTATAGCTAAGTTCCCATCTGAAGAAAAGAAAATACTAGTACTAGACAAGAATTTTACATCTAGAGAAAACATCTTGTTTACGACTCTTTGATTGAACAACCGTCTTAGAGAAAAAAAGAAAGAGAAAATCGGTTGGCTAAGAAAGAAAATTGTCATGAATTTTATCAGGTTAAAAAGAATTAGTGAAAAAGTGATTTTTATAACATTTACATTTTTTGAACAATTAGTATTTTTCATTTTTATTCAAAACGATTGCTCTAACAAAAAAGTATTACGAAAAATAATGTAATTTTTTTGGATCTACAACTTTTGTCTAGCACTCTCTTCAATGCTGATTCAAGCTTGAATGGAAATCTGGCAAGGGAAAAAAGAAATAAAGGAAGATAAATATTACAGAGATTCTTCCTATAAATGGTGACTTTTGTATATGTCATAAGAATTTAAAAGAATCAGGCAGTTGGCCGATCACCTAAGCATTTAGTTGAGGAAATGAGCCTTCTTTGAACCATGTAGAAAAGTTTGTTCTTACTTTCGATTTTCATAAAATCTTTCATATGCTGTTTGACTTCACGTATAGTTGTGTAACAAAATCTCTCTTAAAAATAATAATTTTAAGTTTCATAACAAGTGCATAAGTGCGAGAAATTTATTGGAAAATAATTAATTTCTTCAGAAATTGTGTATGGCTTGAATTAACACTTGTTTCAGGCGAAAAATCTCGTGGGAGATACGCAGAAGTGGCGAAAGTTCTACGTCGATATAAACGCTTCGACCACATCACAAAAAAAGGGCGAATTGATATAAAAACATGTTACATGTTTCTCATTATTTCTATGAAGGTTCTGTTTCACAAAATGAATAAAATCTGTGGTTTTCGTGGCCGCATAAATTTTTTATTGGGTTGAAAGTAAGAGCTATTGCAATATATATTTAAAAACTAATTTTAAATCTAAAGTATCTTATTTTTCTTCAAAAGTGTAAATTGGCATATAAATGTTTATAACTCAATATGTTGTTTATATAATTAAAATATCTTCTTAAGTCTACAGTTTCAAAGGATCATTTCTCTGAACTGTAAATATTATCGGAGAACATTTGAAACTTTGAATTGTGAATAGCTGATTCAAAAGGACTATTTTCATCGCATAAAACTGCGAGAAAAAAGAAATCTGCGATCGTCTGGCTTTATTGACATCCCTCCTTTCCGTACTTTTTATCGTTTTATCCATAAATTGTTACTAAAAGTAAGATTTATTCTTCCTCTTTTGTTCTGCTTATGTTATAGATAAGTAACGTTTACTTGAGCGATGGATTTAACGTACTTTACGAATCGTGGCCTTATACTCGTATCACTCTACATAAGAAAAAGTCTAGTGGAATGGCAGAAATGCAGGGTAGATTACCAAGGAAGAAACTACAACCGCCTATGACAGCAGTTTGAAACGTAAGATTCTATAGACATGTCACACATGTATATACTCGTATGCACATTCATGTTATGCATAGTTCTTAGCTTTGAGTGTGTTACAACAACAAAAAAATCATTTATTTGTTTGTAAATGTACATCGTCAGTTTTTTCAGACTTCTTCGAGGATAGGTTGGCCAAGCAAAATCTGCCACCATTGGCATACAATAAAGAGCTGAGAAAAATGGGTAATCATTTGGGTGCAAATTGCAAGAGTATTCGAAGTCGCATGTACCCGGAATCGGTTAAAAGTACGACTTATTCATAAATTATTTAGGTTCTAACATTTTGACTGAAAAACTGTTGGATATGAAATTCTTAGATGAAAATGATCGCACAGTATCTAAAATGAAACATAACAGCTATCAATTTTCGTGATTCATTAATTTTCCATACCAAATACATACTCTTAATGGGAAGAAAAATTGATAAATCATAATTAATTACACTTATATATCTTCTAGATACACTGTGCGATTATGCTAATCGCATTAACTTCTCGTCTGTAAATTCAGGCTTCCTTTTCTCTACCTTTCGCTTTCAGAATTTAATTTCATGAATTTGTTAAGAAATATAACTTAAGATTTGTAAATATTGCCATTCAGTGGGTGTATAATAATTTAATTCGAATTTATTATTTGAAAATCAATCACTTGGTAATCATAAATTAAAAAAGGTATTATTATTTCTCGCAGAACTAAAAAAGCAAACTAACGCGGAAGATTCAAGGGAGGAGATTGACGAAACTAATGAAGAATAATATTTTTAAAGACGACTAATATTTTAGGAGTGTTTTATTTTTTCTCACCAAAGTTTGTACTTTTGTATTTCATAGTTTATTTTAAGTTTATATAGTATTACGTATATTGAAAAAAAACATGATTTGCGGACAGCGATATCTGAAGCAAAAAAATTGAGGAAGTCTTTACGACATCCTCATGATGTAGCAAAGACGTCTTATGTCCGCGTGGTAAAGATATCTTTAAGATAACTTTAGGAAATTTAATTGTTGCAAGGATGCCTTTTATTTATATCTATTTATCATTATCGCGACGTCGTACAGATGTCATAAAAATGTCGTAAAGCCGTCCTTTAGTTGTTTCCCCACTGTGTATTAACTAGTAGTATACCTCAAGTATCACAAGCGAGAAGTACAAATACTGATAGGTTTGGGAAAGTAAAGAAGAGGAACTAAGGAACGTTCATGTTTTAATAAATTATTACAATTAGAAAAACAATAATTTTTGGAAAATTTTGTTTGTAGTAATAAAAATTTATAAGTACATAAACGTTCCTTAGTTCCTTTTCATTATTTTCCCAAACTTTCGGAATTGGTATGATTGAGAAAAAATGTCGGTATAGTAGGAATCGGATGAGTGTCATGTCATGTCATGTCTCATGCCCAGATGCAAGAGGGGATATGGAATCATTCGCCTGCGAGTGAATGCCCCTGAACGTCAGTCAATTCCAAGTGACTAGGGGTCTGCCCACTCTCAGGCAAAAGATTTCATATGCCCTCTATTGCATTTGGTCGCTCAAATATAATAATTCGTATTTGGAGAAGATTTTTGTTTCACATCCAGAGCTTTATAACAAAAACTAAGACAGTGATAAAACGACTGATAGTTAAGAACTACATTTAGAAAAATTTGCGCGAAGCAATTTACCTGTAATAGTACCTAAATAGATGTAATTCTGTCGTGATATCTTATTCGTGGAGATATATATTACGGTAGGTTGAAAATAAGAAATTCTGGATTTCGAAATCGTTACAACGCTAAAAACTTGCGTATTGGGATCCCAAAAAAGTATAATTAATTTGGAATCAATGGACATGCAGCTTGATTACCCACGCTCAAAAAACATATAAAAATTTTGCTAGACAGTGTTTAAAGTTTTGCGGATCGTAATCAATTATTTTCTGAGAGATAATTCCTATATAATTCACCCCTGTTTTTGGAGAAAATTCGCAACACCTGTATAAATAGGAGAAGAATTTTTTGGCGTAACCAAGCTGCATGCCTATCTATTCGAAATTAATTATACTTTTTTAGAATCTCAATATACTACTTTCTCGTGTTGTAGCGATTCCAAATTCTAGAATTTGTTATTTTCGATCCACCCTAATATGTATATATTTATTTATTTTTGTTGACCTGTAATGGAGGAATTGATATCTTAAGTTAGATTAACGAAGAGCACTGTCTAGTATTACGGATTTTTGGTAAAACTAACTGGTTAGGCACTGGGCTAGGGCTAGTATTACGGAAATTTCTCGAGGATCAGTAATTTGATTACCGTACGGATTTTGCAGGTTTGCTTTGGCAGCTGCCCTTCTAACAATACCTTCTATTCCATCGCAAGGTGTTTTGCCATAGGAAGTTGCATGGAAATTCCATTTGCCTGTACATTCAAAATGTTCCTCGTGATATGTTAAGTTAACAAAATTCTTGCGATTTTTGTATTGTGCTGCTGACCCATCTGTGAAGTATGTTATTCCATTCACAAGAATTCCTGTTTCGAGTTAAAGGGATATTAGTTTTTTCCGAAAAAGATGTACAGCAATCGTGTTATGTTCTTTCATGTCTGATATCGCAGCGTAGCTAATGTGTTTTGATTCCTGTTCACGTGCACGATAATGGACCACAAAAGAATGAATAGTCACTTGTGTTTTTGCCCAGTGATGTCCTCGTGAAGAATCTTGATAATCAATACAGTGATTTTCTGCAGAATCAAGAAGAATAAGAAGCTCACCTACTTTTAAATTAGCTTTTATGTCTTTGAGAAATAAACTTTGTTGTTTGGCGATAAAATCGTGTCGAAGAAGTTTCTTCGTATGGTCACTTGAGAAATCCACGAAATCATCTACTGGTTCAATTACGGTTTCTAGATCAGATCGATCTGTAGTAAACCATTGTTTGAACGTGATTTGTTCAATGAAATTTGCTGCGTATGCTTCATCTAATAGAACCTCCAGATTGTCATAACCCGAGCAGCTTTCACATTCATTGAAATAGCACTTGATTTGAGGAGGATTGCAAATCGATTGAGCTGCCCAATGCTTGGGAGTTGCAAGTGGCAAAGAATTAGATTTGACTAATTCTGCAAGTTTTCCACCAAAAAACATAAGTTTCGCATTTTGATGAGGAACACAAACAAAAACATTGTTGGTGCTACTCCTTCTAGCTGAGATAGACTCTTTTGGTCTTTACTCTGCAAACCTTTAGAATCCAACTTTTTCATCTGGATGAGTATTTCTAAAAGCCACATAAAGTTCTCTTAAATTGTATAAGACTAAAGGCTCTTGAACTTTGGTTTCTTCTCCATCAACTTTAACCGATACACAATCATTTTAACCTAATCCTCGAGAAATGTTCCGATGGGCTAAGTTAAGGTTCAAGGATATTCATGTAGAGTTCTGCAGAAGTGAAGAATATGAAGCGGGAGAAAATTCATTAAGTAAACGATTTAAGAATTCCATTACGATTGATGGAACGCAGCAAATCCACGTTGTCATTGCAATTCCCAAGACAGAAGTAAAGACGAAACTTTTTTCAAATTCAGAAGATTTTAATGTGGCAACTGTTTTGAGAACCACTAAAACAAGAACTCGTGAGCCGCGCAAGATTGCTCGCGCGAATCGAAAAGTCTGAAAACCTTCTGACTGTATTTAATAACTAAGTCGCAGTGCGGCCGGCTGTTGTAACACACTTCATGATGAAGGACGATACGTTTGAATTTATTCTCCTAAACTACTGGCTAGCACACGATGAAATTTATAGAACTTGTAAAGCACATGTAGACCTTCACTTGGCAAAAAAGTAGTATTTTCAAAGAAGCGATTTTTGTTTTCTGAGTTTGCAGAATTTTGTAAGAATATTTATTGTGCTTTTTTCCCACTTCTAAAGGACTGATTACACCGAGTAACACGCAAATCCTATTCAAGCACAAAAATTCTTGTGATCACTTGTCATGGATTCCACCTTTTGTAATATTTATAATTCATCCTTCTTATCAAATCGATTGTAGGAATTTCTAAATATTACAGTTTAATATGGTTTATCTACAGATCTCATGAGGAAAACCCGTTGGTTTTCGAAATGTAATCGACGTTCTTTAATCGACGTTTTTTAAAATATTAAAATGAATAATTGTCTGGAAGATGTCGATTGAGGTTATTTAACCTTAAATTTCGTGAACCATATATGTGCAAATTAAAGGGAACAAAATGAATTAATTCGCGAAGGAAAGATAAGTATTTGCTGTAAGGCATGGCACAATTTTATCTTCCGACAAAAAAAAAGATACAGATATGTACACAGTATACCACTTGTTATTATAGAAGAATAGAGAAAATAAAAAGGAATGCAAATTGATAAATCAAATAGACAAAACCGTTTATTCATTTTAAAAATAGTATTAAATTTCACTAAAGATAGTACAAATTCAGTTTCTCACGAAATCAAATCAAGCAAGCGAAGTTTCAATTCAACTTTGTTAATGACCGCCAGCTTCCTGTGTGAAAATCGGCAAAATACAGATAAATAATATTATGTATTCCTGCTGGAAATGGTTCATACGGTCATCGTCATTCCAGTGTACTTAGTGTTTCAAAATGCCTGCCAAACTTCTATTCGCTGCTCCAGTCCGAACGCACTGCGCGAACTTTGATGCACAAACCTATCTTCTTCCTGCGGTTCTATAGTCAATCAGCTGTCATTTCAGAAATAATTGTTTGCGTATGATAACACTAAAATTTCTATCTTCCAGTTGGTTCCACTATAATTTTTTCCGTAATGTTAAAAATTTGATTGAAAACAACGCAAATGTAATTTGCAAAAATCGTGGAATATCTCTGATTCAACTTGCATTATTATCAATGAATTTCAAAATTGTTTGAATACTTTGATAAGAAGAAGGCAGATTTTCCGAAAAGGTATTCATGAAACCGAAGATACCGGCACCTGATGAAATGACTCTTGAAAGGGAGGAAGGATTACATTTATTCTTTGAATTACTTGACTCTTCATCACTTTTCAATTATTCAAAAAGGTGAAGAGAATTTCAAACATGTTTAAGAACATACTGAGATTCATTAGTGTGCCAGAAATAAAGATTTACGTTGTTGAATCTTGCAGCTCGTTTTGGTACCCCATATACTTATTACTAATGGTAGTGTGGCCCAGTGTTACATTCTCATCATTTATTATAGAAGGTATCAGATTCATGTGAATTTGGACCCACCCAAAGTTCGTCAATTCTCGACGTTTTGAGACCTCCCCCCAAGTCAGAAAAAAACTTTCTTTGCGATAATGTTTGCCTGTCCGTCCGTCGGTCTGTCTGTAGTCTGCTAAAGAGAAAAACACTGTAACATATAAAATTTTATTTTGCAGCGCAGTTCTAAATGCCAAAAGCTTTAATTTGAACCAACCCCGAAGGAAATGACACTGAAAGGAAAGTTTCCAGCATACTGGTCTAAAAAAGAAAACCAATTTCTTCACAAGTAAGCGTCGAGTAAAATTCAAACAAAATTCTTAGAAGGACCCAAATTATTATGGTCTATATTAGATTTTGATAATACATTATAGAGACAAATTATCGAAATTGCGAAAATAGTTGCAAAAAATGTTTCGTAAGCTTTCAATATGCACGTGACACCTTCTAATACATGCGAAGAAAGGTTTCATAAACATACAGCATTAGTAAAATTTCTATTACGCTAAACACTTCTCTACAGAAAAAATTATTTGTCAAGTTTGTGTACTGGAAATACTGGTAATACCCAGAATAAGGGACCAGTATTTTGTTGCTAAATATGAAATATTGTATAAAACATCAATGAAGAATTTCTCAATTAATGAAAATAATCATAAATTAATTAATATCTTATATGAACATTAGAAAATTGAAAGTTCTTAATCAATTTCCAAAATAAATAACGTTTATCTTACGTTTTTAATGATGTGCCAAAAAAGAACCTACTTACATGTAAGCAAACAGGGAAAACGTTTTTAATTATAAAAAAAGATTTTGTTTTAAGCCGAAAAACCGGCCTAGGCCTTACTTCAAGACACAAAATTGGCTTAAATTTGGATTTAGTCTAAAAACATTTTCTTAAATTTGCACGGTGATCAAAATTCTAATTTTCGATGTAGAAAAAAAAAATGATTGCCGAGATACTGCAGTACTAAATTCAGGCGCAAAAAGTTGGACTGAAGGCAGTCATCCCGTTCTGAGAAGATGGAGAGACATTTTTTTGCTGGAGGCGCATGTTTCCACAACTTTAGATCTGAGATGATGGTTAGAATTCGTTTTTTCAATCAGAAGTAGCGAAAGTAATATAGATTTGTAGCTGTTGAGTTGCAAAAAATTGCAAAATGTTTCAAAAAGTTGAAAACATTTGCTAAAAAAACTATACCGCGAACAGATTTTTAGAATAACATTATGAAAAAACATTTTATCGCCCTTCAAATGTGATTTAGCGAACTAAATTCTGTAACTTCTTTTTTTGATATCTGAAATTAAAGTATTATTTTTCTTGCTCTTAAACCGTTAATTTCTAATTTTAATATGCTTCTCAAATAATTTTCGTGCGTAGTGATTTAGAAAAATATATTTTTCTTAGTATGCAAATTATCCAAATTATTCATATAAAATGACTCATGAGACAAAAAGACAGCCGAAAATTTGAATTTTGAGAGTCTGGAAACGTCACGTCCAAAATTATTGGTAGAAGTTCTGGAAGTAATATGCATCCTGGAAAAAGACCTTAGAGAATTAAACATGTAAATGCTGTTGGAGAAATAATTTCTGACATAGCACGAGAAACTGTCAAAATATTTGTTTGGAAGTCGGTGCCGAAATTTCATCTTTATATATTACCTGACGAATACGGAGGCGAAAAAAGTTGCACCTACGAATGAAAGTAATGTAGTTCCTTTTGAATTTCTGAAATATGGTATATAAGTGCGAATTTGGATTTTTTGCAGTCACAAAGATAAAGGGTTATAAATAATTAGTTGTATTGTTATATTGTTTGCAGTAATAATCAAAGTTTCAAGGAAATCTCAAATAATTTGATATCCAAAGTGAACAATAAAATGTTGGACCACAATTTTATAGTAGGCAACTTAGCTGATAAGTGATATTAAAAGACGTGCTACTTGGATTTCGAAAACTGAAGAAATATTTTGTGCATGTTTTTTACAATGTTTTTTATTTTCCTCAAATATGTATTTTCAAAATATTATATAAACCAGAATCCTCAGGGTCGTTCCAATAATTTTCTTACCTATCAGCATAATTCTTCGCGATCGTGTCAATAATAAATAATACAAATATTTATAAAAAATTATAAGACTAAAATGCATAAGTATCGTTTTTCAAATAATATTCCTTTCTAACAGTACCGAACAGCTGAATAATTCGAGAGATAAAAATTATGAGAATAAAAAGAAGGTGGAGCATGTACTGTCCAACGGAAAAACCTGGTAAGTCACATTTGCCATAGAGGTTATTTTCCCATGCAGATATGTCTGAAAATAGTCACTATGGCAAATGCAATTCTTTGAAAAATCAAACAGGATGGACCAGGGTTTGACCAAGGATGGTTCAAGACTGGACCAAAAAGAGTTTACCGGTTTAGAATTGACGAAAATTTTTTTTTCTTATCTAAAAATGGGCCACTTTACTACCAGTAGTGTCCATGTATACCCTTAAATTGATTTATTCGTGTATTTCGGCTAAATGAAGGTTCTTTGGCCCGTACTCTCTGAAAAACAGATGATTCAGAGGATCCCCAATCAATATGGGTATAATCACGTTGTCAATAATGCGAACTTTAACTCTTCCATAGTTATTATAAAGATCCGCTCTAGGAGCCATCAATGGACGCAACTGTCCAAACATAATTATTCCAATGACGTACTTGTAACTATCATCTGTTCCTACTTCGTAAATGCCTGCTGATAAAGTCGGAACCAACAACGAATAGCTTTCGTAATGATGAACGTCAAGTTGAATAGGAAGAGGATGAATTGCGCTCTTTCCTCGGCCCCTCCTTCCAAATCGCCAACGTGATTCTACGAGAAGAAATTATAAGTAGCAAGATAATTATTGCACTAATTGACGAATCGATTCAGAGAGTCATAGCTCTGATTTCACAAACAAAATTTAATTTATATATTAGAGAAGGAAGAGAACAGTCAGTCCAAGAAGAAGTTGGTGAGCACAACCGATGGAGCATTTAGTGTTAAAATGCGAACATGAATTTCATGGTTGTAGTATAAGAGCTGGTGAATAATTTGGGTAAGGAATTTAACAAAATCTGAAATTGCAGAGTGAATTTCCTTGTCTACCTTAATAAAACAGGTGTCAAACGCCATATTGGATCTGCCTTTTTTCTTTTTGTAATTTTGAGTTCAGATTCACAATCAAAAACCTAAAAAAATCCTGAACACAAAGTTTCATGAAATTGCTTCTGATTTTAGCCCTTTTCCTCATCCTTAAAAAGCACATTACTGTGAGCCTTTGTTTTTACAAGTATTGAAATTTTTGGGGGAACCATGACACATTTTGGCCAGAAAGACAGTCGACTCCTGTCTTGGGTAGACAAAAATTGTCATCCTATGAAATTTCAGGTTTTATAATACACCTTACCCGAATTTTTTGCCAGCTCTTACCCCTAGTGGAAAAATCTTCTGGCCTTGGCTAGCCCCAGACCTGTTACACTTTTGCAAAGTTTGTGGCTAGACGGTATAGCCAGCCGCTTGTCAGCCGCTGGTCTGCCGCTATTCAGCGGCTAGTGTGTTACCAGTGACAAAAAAGGTATTTAAAAAATAAATATTAATTGATTGCGAGTATTTTGACTTTAAATATAATTGGTCCTGTTCAGAGTGAATACATATATTACATTTCTTAACATTATATGACAAATAAAATTGCTGACGCTACGGGGTATCGAACCTACATCTATACCTCAATCTATCGCCTAACAGTCGGGAGTCTCAACCATTACGCTAAACCTAATCTCTAATCTAATTGAATATTCACTATTCAACGACGTTATGTGAATGTAGAATATACGAACTGTTAACGGGAATATCAATAAAATAATTTTTCAAAAAATAATTTAAGTCGATTACAATTTTTCTTCAAGTGATATTTCGTTTTTTCCCGTTGTAGACTACTTTACAACTTTTTACAATAACAGAAAATGTAATCTTTTGTAAACATTAAAAATTTTTAACGACGGAACTTGGAAATTTGATAGTGAACTTTGACAATTTTTTAATAACAAATTTTTTCTAACTTTCTCTGTTAATGAGGTGCATTCAAATTGATGTAACTAAAAACAGGAATTTATTTTGATGATGTTAGTTTTGAATTTTTGTATGAATTTAGATACCCTACAAATTTATCGGGAATAGTGAGCAAATTTTTAGAAAATTTTTATGTTATGGATTGCGGACCAGCCCCAGATCTGGGCCAGGCTAGACTGTCGAGTCAATAAGAATAAAAAATTGATTTTTAATAATGATAATTTCTTATTTTATATAATTTTAGACGTCCTGACAGTTTTCCGAAAATAGCAAAAAAAATTGGCTGATTGACACTTGGGAATTTTTATGTTATGGATTGCGGACCAGTCCCAGATCTGGGCCAGACTAGACTATCAAGGCAAGAAAAAAAAAATTATTTTTAATAGTGTCAATTTCTCATTTTATATAATTCTAGACACCCTGAAAATTTTTCGAAAATGGTAAAAAAAATTTGGCTGATTGACACTTGGAAATTTTTATGTTATGTATTGCGGATCAGTCCCAGATCTGGGCCAGACTAGACTGTCGAGACAATAAGAGAAAAAATTGTTTTCCACTAGTGTTAATTTCTTATTTTACATAATTTTGGACATCATGATAGTTTTTTGAAAATGGTAAGAATATTGGCTGATTGACACTTAGAAATTTTCATGTTATGGATTGCGGACCAGTCCCAGATCTGGGCCAGACTAGAATGTTGAGACAATAAGGAAAAAAAATTGATTTTCAATAGTGTTAATTGCTTATTTTATATAATTTTAGACATCCTGACAGTTTTTTGAAAATGGTAAGAATATTGGCTGATTGACACTTAGAAATTTTCATGTTATGGATTGCGGACCAGTCCCA
>JAUMHM010000016.1:2420567-2440698 GCA_032362435.1 Melikaiella ostensackeni
AAAGCGACTTCTCTGTCTACAAATGCGGCCACCGCTATTTCGCATTTTTGCAACGTTCTCTGGACGCTTGTAGCACATCTACCAATGATTTTCCTTTTTGTGAAGCAAACTGATCACTATTGAGTGGTTTCTCCAGTAGGATTTCCTCCTCCATAGAAAGGTCCACTATTTTTTCTAGCGTTTCCAACATAAATGATGTTAGGCTAATTGGTCTGGAAGATTTGGCTTCATAGTAGGTCGACCTACCCAGTTTAAGAATAAAGATTGCCTCAACCTTTCTTCAAGCCCCGGGCTTATATCTCATCGCTAAACACGCTCTAAATATGCTACACAATGGCCCAGTCAAAAACTCCAACCCTGTCTGTAAAAACGCAGGGAAGATCTTGTCATCTCCTGCTGCCTTGAATAAGTCAAACTGATTAACAACCCACCTGATTTTTGAGTACATGACTTTTTGACTAGAATTCTTCTAGTGTTCACACCCGGTTCTGTTTGTTGGCCCACCTGAGGATTATAGCTCAAAGGCTTCACCTTCCGACGTTAGGTCGAATCAAATGTATCGGTCATGTTGCCCGATGGCAACGTTAATGACCTCAGTTAACAAGAGGAGTTACCTTTTAAGTTTATCTGGAGTCCTGCGGTGTCAGGTACATACTTTCTTTACCCTGACAATACCAACTCCTCCATCATTGCAGTCTGTATCTCGTTGTTATACCTTGTAATAGCAATCTTAAACAAGTTTCATATTTTATTCTGTTTAGCCCTATTTAAAGTCTCCTGGTATCCTTTCTGAAAGCCTCGAGCCTGCTGTTCCACCAGGGAGCATTCCTGTCTATTTCCTCTACCCGTTATGGACAATTGTCCTCATAGGCTTTACCCATAGTCCTATGGACAATGTCTACCGCAAATTCTATCTGCTCGATATACCCGATCCTCTTCAGTGCAGCTCCAGGAAGTCCACTGATGTTATCTCTGTAACCATCTCAGTTCGTTACTCTTGGATTTCTGTACCTCTCAGGATCGCACCTATCTGCTTTTATGGAAAATTATATATGCCTGTGTCAGATATTGACGTCTCATGCGATACATGCCATTCCTTCAACTCATCACTCAAACGTATCGTACATAATGTTAGGTCAATTACCTCTTGGCATCTTACAGTCACAAAGGTAGGAGAACTACCCCGATTCAATAGGATTAAATCGGTCGTCATAAGATTATCTGATGAAGACTCACCTCTGTAGTTGATGTCCTTACTGCCCCATAGTGACTGATGCACATTGGCATCGCATGCAATGAGGAGCGACCATCCTCTCGTTGCACAGTAGTGTTCCACCAGTTGCCTCAATTTCTCAGATGGTGGTTGGTCTGGAGCGTCAAATAGTAGATACGTTGAACATATCACCAAGGGTTGACGTGAACCTCCTACTTGGTATTCAGTTGTTATTGCTACTAGATCTCCGAAGCAAAATCTTGGTAGACTGATAAATTCAATATCTCCTCTGATAAATATTGCTGCCCTAGGTCTTTCACTGGTCTCATAGTATACAGGTATAACAGAACTACTCTTCTGACTCATGCCTCTAACGTCTATCTTGTAGCACGAAGGTTCTTGAATAAGGGCAAAAGCTGATTGTACCACTATCAGACGTCTGCTCAAGGTTGCAGACGCTGCCTTGGCGCGATGGAGATAGATTTGGATAAAATCCAAATCTGGTGAGTAGCGTCTCCAGCTACCCATTTCATTCTCCTACTCTTTCTCCCCGGGGCGTTTTCGGAGGCTTGTCGTTGGGCTTTCTTTTGGTGAGGATTTTAAAATTAACCCTCTTTAAGCCATAGTATGGTCCGCACTCAAGTCTTCAGAGAGCCTCGACCGCAACGTCGTCGACACAGGATATTAGCTGTGTCACATTCTCTCCCGCCTTAATGACAATCACTTTCCATTCCTCCGCCTTCAAAGTCGGATTTTAGACTGTCAACCTCTTTAATCCGGCCACCGGGTCAACGGATGTCCCGGGTATCCAGGTCATTACTTTGACCGATTTAGGGCGGTCCTTACGGTCTATGACCTTTAATCTGGCTCCCTCCCATGAATTCAGATCCTTTGCGGCTTCGATGAGCCATGTCCTGGAAACCTCGTTCGAACACACCACGATGAAGGTGCTGTTTTTGAAGTGTCAATCTTCGAATCTTGGAATCGATTCTCCTGGTCGGATTCCATCGATTCTTTTCTCCAATGCCGCCTCAACAGAGCTTAGCCTGGTCGTGAGTTCAACTTCAAGGAAACCCTCAACGATGACAATCATTTTCAGATTGCTTTGCAGAGCCACTTGACAAGAGCCAGCAGGATATTTGACCCGCAACTTCTTGGCATCGCTGTTGTCTTTCGCAGTGCTGCCGTCCTAACAGGCTCTCTCAGGGGTACCCATCTGGTGGGTCACGTCGCTTCAAGTTGTTCTGAAGGCGATTGAACCTTTTTCTGGCTGCACCCAAATATTTCTTCTTCCGTGGTTTTGCTGTCAAAGTTGGATCCCTAGCGTTAGCATCGTTTGCAAGTTCATTTGAGTCCTTGCTCCCCGTCTCTCCGGAAGAACTACCCGGGACTTCCTTCCCACTTTACTGTTCTGAATTCAATAAAGGCTCCCCTTCTTTGTTTGTTTTATTTAGTTTTTAATACATTTTGATCCCACAAGTAGCTAGGGAAATAATCGTCGGCCACTACGTTGCTCTGCTTATAGTGTAAGGCATTTTTACACTGGCAGGTCGCCCAGTATCCCAAGATAGCGTCTTACATACCACACTCCGGTACCATTCACCCTTCAGCACGGTAGTTAACACCTTGGATTGAGGGCTAACTGGGACGTTAAGAGCCTCTCGACGATCGCTGCTTAGTCAATCTACCACAGGTGCTATTCACCTTACTAACCAAGAACTGGAACCGCCATATTGGTATAATAAGTAATGCATTCAGATCGAATTTTTTTATAAAGCCATAAAACTGGTCATCATATTTGATTATTTTCATGTTGATGTATCATCGACTATGGCACAGTTTCTGAAAATAAACGTTGTTATCTGGTCAAGTTTGGGAGGTTCCCGTTGATGAATGACGAAATTAGTCCTTTTTTCCAATTTTAAGAGGCACCATCTTGGATTTCATTGACAATTTCAAATTTCTGAAAATAAAATCCCGTCAATTTTGAAGAGCTTCTGTTATTAAATAGGTAGATAGTTATGTCTTCATTTTTTTTTAATTTGAAAGACAGTCATTTCGAATTTTTTCAGAATTCGAATTTTTAAAACTAGCATTGGCTTTTTAACCATTAACAAGATTTTTTTTTAAGTTTAGGCCCCTATTTCTGATAAGTATAGAATATACTATTTTTAGTCTTTCCGTATGGTTTAGCAGTCTTAAAACTTTCCAAAATTTCCATATTTACGGGAAGAGTCAATAAATTCTCCCACTTGGCTGAAATTAATTACGTATTAGTTTTTTGGCTATTGCAATTAAATATGTTGAAGGGAGCAAAAGAATTTTGAAAAAAAAATCTTAGTAATATAAAGTGCTAGAAAAATGTAATGAATATTTTGAGAAATCCTTATGTCAATTTCGAGATATTAGTGGTGGAAATGAGGTCTCCAAATTTCATCATTTGGGTACTAGACAACTTTGCACGTAGCATCTTTGCTCTTGCCCAATTGGGCACATTGGAAATTAGATGTGCAAAGTTGTCTAAGTGCGGTCTGTGCACGTCTAAATTCAAACGTGCGAAGACGGCTCTTGGCTAATTGTGCTAATCTAACAAATTATTCAGTAAAATGTTTCATAATCACTAAATATCCATTACTCTGTTATATTGACGTATTTTAGAAAAGTTCTATTCCGGAGCTTTTTGTTTTTGAGGTTCATTCAAATGAAATGTGTTTTTCACATTTCCCACTGATTTTTCTTTACTATACACTTCTAACTAATATTTGAGAAAAACAGGACTACTGAAAGGGTTTTCACTGCGATACTCATAATTTGGAAACATTAATCTCAAGCCATTTGTGGCGAACAAGGGCTTTACTCCTGAATTTAAAATAATAAACCCACATTTGATAAACGAAGTTTCAGGGTACGCAGAAAGTGAATGAGATGATTTTTTAAAATATTTAAGTTAATGTTGTCAAAATGCATGAGGGAATTTCCTATTCTGACATTCTGCCGATTGGCAGGTAGGTACAAATATATTGCGCGTACTGTGGTGTAAATAGTAAGCAAACTTTTTTGAATAGGTAACACTGAAATTTATTATGTATGTTACAAAAGCAATGTTTAGCAGGTATATAACGTGAATTATAAGTCAGTTTGCTATTACATATTTCTCAGTAAATATCAAATAGTTTAAGTTCGACGAAAGATTTCGTAGAAGATGAACCAAATAAATGAATATATCAACGATGAAACCTATTTACTAAGATTAAATTACGATGGAGTCTACACAGCCGGTGCTGGCAACAAACGATGTTGCCGGCTATTCTTCATGAAAAGTGAAACACGAAATGAAAGCGAATTGCATTTATAGTCATGCAAATACCTGAAAATATAATTTTCAAGGTCAAAACTGATAAAGGTCATGTTTGCAACAAGAAAAATAATCTATTCGCATTTTTTTCATGATAATACGGTGAGAGTAGACGTTGGAGAAGGGTAGGAGTTTGACAAACATTATTTCTGTCACAAGTCACAGGAGTGCCTTCCCGCCTCCACGAGATGTTGGCAAGAGTTAGGAGTTTGACTAATATTATTTCTCAAACGAGTCACACGGGTGCCTCCCCACCGCCATGAGATGTTAGAAAAGGGTTGGGGTTTGACCAACATTATTTCTGTGACAAGTCACAGGGGTGCCTTCACGTCCCGCTACGAGACGTTTGAAAGGGGTTTGACCAATATTATTTCTGTAACTCGTCACACGAATGCCTTCCCGCCCTCACGAGACGTTGGAAAGGAGCAGGGATTCAACCAAAATTACTTCTGTGACAAGTCACAGAGGTGCCTTCCCGCCCACATGAAATGTTGGGAGAGGGTAGGGGTTTGACCAACATTATTTCTGTGTCCAGTCACAGGGGTGCCTCCTCGCCCCGCCAGAAGATGTTAAAAAGGGTTAGGCGTTTCACTAAAATGATTTCTGTGACCAGTTACAGAGGTGCCTCCCCGCCCCCACGGGAGGCTGGAAAAGGGTAGGAGTTCAACCAACATTATTTTTGTGGTCAGTCACAGGGGTTCCTTTCCGCTCCCACAAGATGTTGGAAAGTTGTAGGGATTTGACCAACATTATTTGTGTTTCCAGTCAAAGGGATGCCTTCCCGACCCCACGAGTTGTTGGAAAGGGTTAGGGGTTTGACTAAAATTATTTTTTGTGACCAGTTACAAGGGTGCCTTCCCGTCCCCACGAGATGTTGGAAAGTTGTAGAGGTTGGACCAACATTATTTGTGTGGCCAGTCAAAGGGATGCCTCCCCGCCCCCACGAGCCGCTGGAAAAGAGTAGGGGTTCAACCAATATTATTTCTGTGGTCAATCACAGGGATGCCTTCCCGCCCTCATGAGATTTGGGAAACTTGTAGGGGTTTGACAAACATTATTTGTGTCATCAGTCAAAGGGGTTCCTTCTCTCTCCCACGAGATGTTGAGAAAGAGTAGAGGTTTTACTAAAATTATTTCTGTGACCAGTTACAGGGGTGCCTTTCCGCCCCCACGAGATGTTTGAAAGGGTTAGGGGTTTGATTAAATTTATTTCTGTGATGAATCACAGGAGTGCCTTCCCACCTGTATACGATTTGAAAAAAATATTGTAAACGTAACATTTTTCTTTTTAAAAACGCGGTTTTTTTAAGTTTTGACATTGCAAATTGTGTTTTTTTTTTTGCAATTTTCATAGCCATATTCGTAATCAGTGCATAAAAATACATCGCTAAAAGCTTTTCGGAACTTCACATACGGGAGGAAAAAAACAGCCGGCAACGAACAATGTTGCCGGCGCCGGCAGGCTAGCCACTACGTTAAATGAAATGCAACGGGTGACTATTTGTGTACATTCAAGGGTACATAGGGACTCAAATGCCATAGTCTTATAAATTGGTCATTTTTTCTTAAATGCTTGCATAAAGAGGTTTCATCTTCTCTGTTTCAAATACCTGGAGAAATAGACTTTATTCACATGTCTTAAACTTTTCAGGATCGTTTCAAAATAAACGTCTACACGAGCTTTAATTTTTTTCACTTCCTGTGAGCACCTTTCCCTACCTGAAAATTATAATCCATTAAATACGCATTTGCTCACAAAATTTATATTCGTAGTAAAAGTTATATTTTCTTGAATTGTTTTTTTGTTAGCGAATACGACAAATTTTTAATTTTTAATTGCAGTATCTTCATTAATTTCCAAGATTCTGCAATGGCTTTTATATTACAGATACGCCCCGGATAAATAATTTTTTAGAAAAATTATTGAGTCAGAAGGGTTGAAAAAAGTTTTTTGAATTTTAAAAAAGTTTAAGAGGATAGAAAAGGCGATTTAAGTTTTTCGAAGGAGTCTGAGGAAATGGAAAAGAGGTTTTCGTGTTCTAAAACGAGTCTGAGGGGTGGAAAAGAGGATTTTTGATCGAAAAAGGAGTCGGAGAGGATGAAAAAGGTGATTTTGGATTTTCAAAGGATTCCTAGGGGTTTGGAAAAGGGTTTTTGAGTGTAAAAAAAGTCTGAGGGGTTAGAAAAGGGATTTTTGGGTTGTAAAAGTAGTCTGAGAGGGTGGGAAAGAGTATTTTGGATTTCAAAAGAATTTTGACGGGATGAAAAAGGAGATTTCGCCTGCTTTTTTCATTACTTATTGTTTTTTATTATTCGTTGTTTCTTATATCTTATATCTTATCATTATTTATTGTTCATCGTTTATCTTGCATAGATCATAGAAGATTTTTATATAGTTCAATAGATTCATATCATCAAAGCGAATAAATTTTATACGTAAAATATTGGCGTATTTCAAAAATTAATAATTTTTTATTCATTAAACTTTGAACAAATTGACAAATCTGTATATATCATAATTTTGTTTTATCTCACAAACCTGCAAAATACATCAATCGATTTTCTCATCATAATGAACGAATTTATAAAAAATTTTGTATGGAAATGACTATAAACATTCTATTGGATTGAATCAACCAAATACCGCCCCGTATCCGAAAAAATTCGGTTTATAGATCCTAAAATTACTGTCAATATTAAAATAAAAACTTCTATAATTTCAAATTTTTCAAAATCATTTCTGGTCACTCACGATGTTTAATGGATGAACCTCAAACTTTTTTGTTGGAAAAACTTGGTTTTTCACTTCACACTTCTCAAAAACCTCATTTTCGGACTCCAAGGTCCAATTATGTCAAGATTTGTCAAAGAATGAAGTTCGAAAATTTTCATCGATACAAAGTTTCCTCTATGAAAAAGCGATTGGTTCAAATTAAGTGCAGCAAAATTTTTCTGAAATTTAGCTAAGTTGCAGAAAAACTAGAATTTGAGAATATTTGTACGCTTCGTCTATTATTTGGGGGTCATTATCTTAAATGATTATAGCAAATTAAACTATTTGAAGTGTCAAACTCGTTTATTCCACTGATTCGCTAGTATACAAGTATAGATTTCTCAATACAAAATATCATTTTTCATCCGAAGTCGAATTGAAATGTTAATAATAATCTACCACTTGTACTTTACTAAATTCAGGAAAAAAGAGGTTTTTCCTAATTCGAGGTTAAAATCTGCTTATATTATAGGTAATCAATAGGATTATATTTTTGGTTATAGCGAATCCGAAGGAAACTAATTTCTCCAACTGATGTAGGAACAGGATGGTTACGGTTGCATTGGTTTATTGTCACATAGCCGTTACCCATACGCAATAAGCGAACATAATCATGGCTGTCAATTATGGCGAAAATTCTACCCGTACTTTCTATTTCCAGTACCGGTAAAAGTGCCTTCTCTCGGGTTATGGTGACCTTAATGTCATGTTTGTTGCCTGTATTGTACCAAATACCATACTGCCAGGGAATAGTCTTACGGGCCCATGCTAGCCTGGGTGGTTCTTCTTGTCGTAATTGTACTCGCTTTCCTTTAGGCGGCATCTGTGAACTTAATTCTGTAAAAAGAAGCAGATGTATTTTAAATCCTAAAATATTGAATGTGAAAATGCCGATTTTTTATAGAGAAATGAAAATAATGTCGTTCATTTTGTTTCAGCAAAACCATATGTTCCGGCGATTCGTAACTCCCGCAGAAAAACCTCGATTTTTTTTCATTCTAACTTCCGATTTTAGATAATTTCTTTCCAGTATTTTAATCCGCGAAGTGTCGAGAATATCTATTTTACGTTCACAAAATTTTTGTGAACCTAGACACGACCTTTAATCTGCGCGAAGATCAAATTCACTAGTCGCCAGATAAATTTGAAAGCTGTGTCAAACAAATGACAGCAATTTTTATCTGCTGAGAGATAATTTTTAATGTGTTTTGATATTTCAATAGTTTTCAATGATCGGCGGATAAACTTAGCTGTATTATTAGTAGAAATTCTCACTGACAAAATTAGTAAACGACTTTGGACTGTTTCAATCAGGAATTTTCTACTAATTTCACTATCTTCTACTATTTTCTACTAATTAAATAAACATACTGCATGTTATATTTACCAAGGATATTAAGGAGAACCAGTAAGGTTGAGAGCAGAATACCAATTAAGATCCTCATTTTCTACTGATTATGGACAATTTGTTGAATATTTTAACTAATGAATGCTACAGTGTTTCAGTAGAGTATATATACTATAGTCGTTATCTCATTCGTGCTTTCGAAATTATTCCACTTCCACATACACTGGGACCTCTACAAATTTGCACTCGTCTTACTGCTACCCTAGAATTCTTCCAGGTCGAACTCGTTGACAAGGAAATCCGGGGGACAGGGGAAAACGCGCGGCGATCTTGACGCAATCACGCAGTGCCGTAAACACAAAGCAGGCAGTTCGAACACTCGCGTGCATATTTCGCATTTATTTTAAAATACCCGAGACTCGAGCTAACTAGAGGTTCCAGTGGATTTGTAAGATGGACTAAAAATTGTAAGATGAACTAAATTGGCACTCGCTGAATGCGAATGGGCAAATATCGTAATATACAAATCCACAGATTAATATTCTTATAGAACTAACTAGAATTACATTTTGCTAAAATTCGGAACATTCACATTTAAAAAATATATTGCAAGTGCCCTTGTGGAAAAATTGAGTATCATGGATTGCCCTAAGTCCATGAGGGGCCCATGAGGGTAATCCAAACGTGGCTGCTTATGGAAGCGACATATTAATCTATAAGGATCCAATATGGGCTTCCCTCGTGGTTGCTCTTATGGTTGTTCTCGAGAGACCCTCGCATCATCATTTTTAAGCATATTTTAATAAATACATATGTATTGTTAATATATATGAAAATTTTTGAAATAAAAAAATAAATAAAAATATTAGCACCTCGACCTTGACTTGAACTCATGACCAGCATCTTATCACACTTTTGTTTTTTCTTTTGACCAACTAACCACTCTTTTAAAACTTTTTTTCAGGTAGACACTCTGCATGCGCATCAAAATTTGTTGAAATCACCTTCATTTTCAATATCTGCATATTTCACTGAGATACTGTTACTATTTGATACAAAACACAATTTATTACAACAATAGGATCGTCTAATTCTTGTAAGATGAGGCATAAGGGCAGAAGCAGTGCCCCCTGCGGAAGCTCTTGTCGGATATCTGAAATTTTTCAAGTGCAATTTCCAAGAAAGTGTCATCAAACTTTTTAGAAAAATGCATTTTTCGTAAATCTGAACTAATCAAACATCAAAATTTTGTAGTATCACTAAAATACTAGCCCCTTAGACTTTGAAAGTTTAACTGATAGACCGTACTAAGCGGAGCTTTTCCCACACGGATAATTTAATTTGGTACAAGAAAATTGCATATCCGGTTTTGAATTTTTTCATTATTTCTCTTAATGTACAGGCTACCGTTTTAATCAGAATTCTGGTCAATCGACCGCAGAATTCATATTCAACCAGAACTTTTTTGAGATGTAATATTATTCGCTGAAAGTGCTGAACTGCATAATAATGCAAGAAACGATGATGAATTTAACAAATACCTAAATTTATACATAATTAAACATATGTATCATATATTTGTTTGCGCGAATTTATATTAGTTTTATTGGTGTACAATGTACATTTTGACTTATTCACTATCTATAATATAAAATTCAAAAAAGACGTGGAACTTCATTTTTGAACACATTTATCATGATTTTACATAATACATTGAAATATTTTAAAACTTTCCATCACAATTTTATTGTAGGTACATAAACTCTCAAGTTATTTCTTCGAGATAAGAGTTTCACGTAATTAAAATTCATCCAAGGTCGGACGTTGTATTAAGCATTATGTTTCTTGGCAATATTTTTTGGTTCTCGCCAAAATTATTTATCTAACGAAAGAAGTAATCTAAAAACAAAATGTTTTCATATTTTTTCAAAACTTCTTTTGATACCGATAAGAAAAATTGGAAAACGTCGGGTACCTTTTTTGCTGTACGTGTCTTGTAAAGAAACAGTGAGAATAAATTAGGGATTCAATTTTGTTGCAGATCAAATTGAATTCTTATAATTATTTCGGTTATTTCTAAAATTTTCTTCATTTTTAGATACAATTCTTCAGGACCATGTGACGAATAAACAACACAATTATAGATAAAAACTTGTACGATTAACGTGTTCTGATACTATCGTCTCTGATGCAATATTTCTCGCTAAAAGCTCTGAGCTGGTACATAGATCAAAAAGTGAATCTCATAAAAATAACAAATCAATATGCATACAGATATGTACGTAATGAAAATGTTTCTTTTATTTTTGAAATTTGTCAATTTAGAATGTTTTATGATCAAAGTGTCTTCTTTTAAATAAACCTATTGTCAAAAATGGATGTCTTTCAAAATTGTCGAAAACATTTTTTAACGAAATTAAATATCGATTTTTTCATTAATTGTTTCAAAATATATACTTGTCTCACAATATATATTAAGTTGGTTCCAATTGAGATATATAAATTGAGCCGTTCTCTAGAAAAACCACTCAAGTCAACTTAGGTTTTAGCACAAAATTGTGAACGAAACTTCTTAAAACCTGTTCTTACAAGGCAGAATACATTTTTAAAATCTTTAACATTTTTAATAGAAAGAACCACTCTCGGAAAATGAAACGAAAGCTTAAAATCGAATACCGAAACTATGTAACAATTATAACAAATACGAATGTTAATATCTACTTAGGTGGTTTTTCCAGGGACACCCTTATTGTTGTGTTAATTTCAGTTATAGCCACAAATTTTGCATTATTATTTATAATAATTTGTTTTTATATTACCCTTGATAAATTTTTTTTACAACTATTACCCTCCCACCCCTCCCTTTCCCTAATTCCGATTTCTTTTTATACTTTAGAATTACATTTTAGTGGCCTGTGTTTAACATTTTCAATAATATTTTGAATACTTTTGAACATTTTTTGCATCTTGCTGGATTTCTCCATCTCATCCCCACCTCGAATTTTACTTTTTTATCATTCTAATTCTTTTTAATAATCCGAATCATACGCACGGAATGCTTCATTAGTTTTAATAATGTACGCTTAAAAATAAGGGAATTTTTCCGAAATTCATCAAGCTAATTGTTAGAATGTCACATATGATAAAAATGAATAATTTAGAAAAAACTATATCTTTTGTATCTAAAACTTTTACACTAATTGGAATAAATTGTACTCTATACCCAATACATGTTTACCCATTGCAGTATATAACCAACAGGTTATGGGCCCAGAGCCGGCGTGAGGTACGAAATATGGATTAGTCGAACATTTATAGGACAAAGTGTGAGATTTTTGTGAGTTGAAAGTGATTGAAGAAAAAGAAAAATGGCAGACAAATTACGTGTTCTAGTCGAAAAGTTGAATGGCGAGAACTATTCAATTTGGAAGTATAGAATGGAGCTTTTATTAATTAAAACAAACCAAGAAACGTGTTCACAAGTGAATCACCGGCAGAGACAGAATGTGAAATGATCAAAAGTGCATGGACTGGAAAAGATAACGAAGCGCGTGATACAATTGGACTATTAGTGAAAGAAAACCAACTTGTACACATACGGCATGCTAAAAGTGCAAAAGAAGCTTGGAAAAGTCAGCGAAAAGTCAGTCAGTTAGCGTCATCAGGTGAAATTTTCCTGCAGAAGCGTATATGCAGACTAACGTTGTCCGAAGGTGGTATCATTGAGGACCATATAACTGAATTGATGGATCTTGTAAATAAGTTGACTGTACTTGGAGAGGAACTGAAGGATAGTCTAGTAGCTGCATTGCTGCTAAGCAGTTTACCTGTTTCATATAGTGCACTGATTACGGGCTTGGAAAACAGGTCAGAACAGGATCTTACTTTGAAACTTGTGAAGGGAAACCTTATCAACGAGTATAAGAGGAGGAAATTGACCGCAAAATCAGACGATGCATTTTTTTTTAGCTAAAGAATTTGAGAAAAATGGAGGATTGAAAGAATTTTATGAGGACGCCTGCTTCGGTGGAAAGAAATTCAAGGGCAAACGAAATGCTTGGATTGAGGATTCAGGAGCGATCTTCCACATAACTCACGAAAGGGAATTTCTCACAGAGTTTGACCCAAGAGTGAAAGGACCTGTCCTACTTGCTGATGAAGAGGAACTTGTGGAAGTGCATGGTAAAGGATCAGGATTTATAAAGTGCCTATTGGAAGCAAACAGAGTTCTACCAGTGAAAGTCGAGAATGTTTTATATGTGCCGAGTTTCGAATCTAATTTTCTTTCGGTGAAGAAATTAATTAAAGGTGGCCATGTAGTGATTTTTGATGATCAGGAATGTGAAATTCTAAAGGACGGGGTAATAAGGGTCAAACCAAATTTGACTTTGGAATTAAATGAGCTTTGTACGGCAGAAAGAGTGTGTGCGGCAAAGAGCAGTGTGCGTGAAGATAACAGTGTTCCAGTGACAACTGTCAACACATTTGGCACAAGCGGTTCGAGTATCGAGACCCGGAAGCAATTAAAGATCTGGTTGAAAAAGGACTAGCTACTGGCATAGAGCTTACAGATTGCGAAAAACGGGAAATTACTGAAAGCTGTGTAAAAGGGAAATGAACACGGAAATCTTTTTCTCAAGCGTCAAAAAGTAAAATAGACTCTGTATGTTGAAATTCTGAACAGCTGGAAGACTTTATATGTTTTTCGAAAACATGAGTTTTTGACATTCTGAAAAAAGTTGCGGAATAGTGGGATACGAACAAAAATGTAAAATGTGAATTTGAAATGTTCATTGGAAAGTTAGTAATGATGAATATTGTAATTTTGATAAAAAAGAAATGAAAAAATGGAGCGATAACTAATCGGAATGATAATTGCTGCATGTGAAATACCTGGCAGTCATATTCGCGCATTTCAAGGAAACAGCTTGACCGTACGAGTCGCAACGGACGGCATTTTTTCGGTTCAATCGCAACGATCATGTTTTTTGAGTAATTAATTTTATAAATATTTATATGTTTAAAATTCAACATAACCTATGAATGACACTGCGTATTCATGTGAAAATCTTTTTGTGAATTAAAATGTCAAGGGCGGACGACAATCATGCACATCTTTACCTTTTTTTCATGCACAATTTCATAAAAACAACGAAAAAACTTGCGCTGAATGAAACTATTGGACAATCAATTAATCAAGTCGTGCATGAAAAATAACAATAAATGTTGACGCGACTACCATGGATGAAAAGTGGGTATATACAGGTACAAAATTATACCAGCTTTTTTAGTGTGTTTAACTCATACATAGATGGCGGAAAAAGACGTGTCCTGCTATTCCCCATGTCCCACTATTCCCCATCTTCCTCTGCAAATAGAATTCATATCAGTCGTGATGTAATATTTCCTGATGGCTTAGTGAAAACTACAGAAACAAAAGCAGAATTCTACCAGGATTTATTTTTTCAGCCAATAAGAGATTTCAAAAATGAAGTTGGAATTGAAGTGAAGTCCTGTGAGGAAGAATCAATTCCAGTTTCTAATTTGGAATATGAAGGTGGAGAATCAAATTTGGCAAGCGAAGATCAGGATCAACAGGATGAGAAGCAACAGGCGGAGGAGCAGCAGTATCAAGAGCACGAGGATCTACAGAATCAGGTGCACCCACTGGAGAATCGACGCTCTGAGAGGTCAAATAAGGGCGTACCACTAGACAGATATACAGGTATGGCAACTACAAAAGTAGTGACTAGTGCAGGAGGAGAACCTAGATGGAGAAAACAAGCCTTGAGCGATACTGATAAGGATAATATTTGGAAGAGGGCAGTGGATGATGGAATAGCTTGTCTGTTAGGCAAGGATACCTGGAAAACTGTACCTGCTCAAAGGACAAAAATACTATCACCTGCAGGTGGATTTTTGAACTCAAACGGAATGCTGAGGAAGGAGTAGAAAGATATGAATCTAGACTTGTTCTTTTTTTTCTCAACAATACAGAACTGAATATGATGAGGTTTTTGCACTTGTTATTCAACAGACTACATTCGGGACTTTATTGAAAATTGCTGGCCAAGAAAAAATGATTGTTAAATACTAAGATGCGAAGAGAGCGTTTCTCAACGGAAGATTGAAGGAAACTATATTCATGAAGCAGCTGGAGGGTTACGCGATTCCTGGAAAAGAAAGTATTGTCTACGAATTAAAAAAAAAATATATATTTACGGACTCAAGCAAGCTGCAAAGGTAGGAAATGATCAGCTAGATCAAATTTTACAAAGTTATGTATTTCAGAAAAGCGAAGCAGATCCTTGTTTGTACATAAAGAGAACCAAAAAGGAAGTCATTTTTCTAATTGTTTATGTTGATGATTTCCGCTTTGTTCAAAAGAACATAAAGAAAATAAAGCAGGCTGCCAGTCTTCTAGAAAAGCGTTTTCACTTGAAGGATCTTGGAATTTTGCAGCACTATTTAGGGATTCAAGTGGAAAAGGAGGGGAGTTATTATTGTATCTCTCAAACAAAATACATAGAAAAAATTTTAAACATTATTGGACTACAGGATGCAAAACACCCTAATATTCCCTTGGTTCCAAGGTACGTGAAATCGAGGAAAGCCGAAACTCCGATGGAAGAAAGTGACAATTACCAGATGCTAATCAAGGCATTACTGTACGTGGCTGCAAACATTCGACTCAATATCGTAGCTAGTGTTAACATTCTGAGTCAGCATAACAAGGAACCGTCAAGGGATTAATTGGATTTGAAGACGCGAATTGAGCAGAAGATAAATCCAACAGAAAATCAGATAGCGGGTATCTCTTTCAACTTTATGGATCACCTATAAGTTGGGCATGCAGGAAGAAAACTTATATTGCTTACTGGGAGATATGCAGCAAAAACAACAAGGACCAACATTTGTTTATAAGGACAATCAGATTTGCTTAAAGCTAATCTACAATCGTACGAAGCATATAGACACAAAGTACCACTTCGTCAATAATTTAAAGGATCAAGGAATTATGGAATACAGGTACTGTCCAACAGATCAAGTGCCTGCAGATTTGTTAATGCAGCCGCTAAATAGAACCAAGCTCAGATCCAGGCTTCAGATGTGTGGGTCATCTCATCAATAGCACCGTAAGTTTCGTTGAGGAGGGGTGTTGTAGTACAACGTTATTTGCTACGAATCTAAGTGTACGAAATATAAAGTGATATTCTCTGTTGCTATGATGACTTAGGGTAACTCATATGTATATCAATTGTTAGGTGGTAGCTGATACCTTTTTGCACACGAAAATATTTTATCTCATTCGATAAATATGCCTTTCCATTATTACAGTATCACATGTAATCAAATATGTAACGCAATAGTAAGTAAATTCATCAAAAGAGATCACAAAATAGTTTTTATTATTAATTGTTGAAGGAGTGATTGTTCCACAAACATCTGAATGAACAATAAACAATGGTCGTTAGACATAACTTTTCTCCTTCACCTTTTCAAAAAGTAATCTTGCTCTCTTACCGTTAATACACACCTCACATAAATTATCGTTTGGAACAACTTGTTTAATTTGGCTCAAATCTTATTTTTCAATACTGCAAATTTTGATTTTCCCATATGGCCCAAACGTTAGTGCTACAATCCATAATCACTACTCACGATATTATTTGCCTGATTTTTATCAATCATCATTTTATTTTCAACAATAAAATCAACATCTGTCAAATTATTTAATGGCTTAGCTTTCATTAGGATCTTACCATCGTTTATTACTTTCACTCCACCTATTTCATCAAATATAACTTTCATTCCAGCTTGTTGCATTTTCAAGATTGATATCCGATCATTTGGGACTTTGAGACAACAGAGTACATTCTCCAGAACTCCTGGAATTCTCAAATTAGTTGTGACCTGGATTATGCCCTTTTTTGTCGCAGTTATAAACACTTCATTGTTCGCTATAGAAATCTTCATGGGGAGTTTTAATTCGATATAGCTGTTGAACAAATAATCCCTCTTGACAATATGGTCAGATGCTCCAGAGTCAAGATGAAAAGTGATTTTTCTTCTTTCAGGTTCACATTTGTCGTTGCCGACTATGAAAGCAAAACCAGATGTGCTTGCAGCTGAGTTTGATTCTTCCTCAGTTATTTGAACTGATTGAACAGTTCTGTTCCTCTCAGTATTATATTGTAGTGATTTTTTGTAATAAGAACAATCGTTCTTCATGTGATTTTGTCTACCACAATGATAACATCGTTCGATATTAACAGAACAGAATGCAAGAATTTGAAATGTATCCAAAATTTGCATGTATTTATATATTATTATTTATCTTGTTGTTTACAAATCGTTTTTCATATATATTTATATCACGTCGGAATGCTGAACGTATCGGGAAACAGAAAGGATCATGACGGTCTATGGAAGGGTATTCCCGTTAGGACCTAGTTAGAAGTTTTAGATAGACCCCAGATAAAACAGCTTTACTGAAATAACTAGGTCCTCTTATTTTGATCTAAATTTCTACATGGGGACAGTAATTAACTTTTTTAATGAACCGTTTCATACAAACAAACTTTTATAATAATTGCAATGAAACTGTGGCCTACAGATGAATTTTCATTAATTTTTTTCAAACTCGATTAGTACATTTCTTCAATTCTGAATTAGTATCTTTCAAACTTTCAGAACTTTTATGCTCTGGTGAGTTCAACATACCCACCATGTTTGGTTGAGATATCTCATATACCAATAGTACCAATAGTAAATTAATATTAATTTGATTGGTGCACGCGGAGAAAACGTTTGGGAGAACTTTTACCTTATTATATGGATATGACGGAATAAGTGACAAATAAGGTACGACGTAACTTACGTTGGTAGGATATTCATTAAGCGAGAATAATGTCCATTAATGCAAAAAAGGAGAATAGTTACTTTAAAATATAGTAATTCTTAGTGAATAGAGCCATCTCGAGACTGTCAAATAGAAAAGATAGAAATTTACAGAACTGAGCAGATTTTTACCATACTCGGCTGTAACGCTCTCCTTGAGCTCGTCTCGAGCATCACTGATCTTGCCGCGTCATCGTCTCAAAATATTCTGACAAATTATTAACGATACTAATTTATATTCATTTATGAATTTATTCATCATACACTGAGAAAAAAAACATGACTCAGTAGCGTCCGGAAAGGAGTGGTTCATGTCCGAAGACGAAAATTGAAAATGGACATCACTGTGTCTTCGCTAGACATGAACCACTCATGTCCAAAGCGTACACACTAATGTCATAGGCATTAATAACTTGCACAGGACTCAGCTCTGTCTCACTTAAACCTGAAATTTTTTTTCAAATATTCTACATTTTTCCCTCACAAAAATAATATAGAGTTTCGAATTACGACACGCAATTTGTTTTGTATAATAATTTCATTTTTTTCATTTTTATATCTTCCTAGTAGTTGGTTTAAAGCTAAAATTTATGTAGTTTCATAATATTTCAAATACATATTTGCATTTAATTGCCGAATATATTTTCATGGCAAACAACGTAGAAAATTAATAATCATCTTGATCTGATGATCTATTGATATAGATAGTCTTTATCTAATCAATTGTAATAGTGAACAGATAATTTATGAATAATTTTTCGTTTATTCATTGTTTAACTCGGGAAATTTTCCTTCGTTCATTAAAAATATTATTTCTTGTGTTAAGAGATTTATTGATTATAATCAATTGCATGTTCAATTGGAATGTTGATATTTACAAATGAGTTTAGATTTGCACTTATGAATTAAAAATCAATTGATTTTCATTTCAAATACATGGAATTTAAATTGTCAAAGGATGAGAAATTAAGGTTGTGGAAAATAGAACCACTTCTTCTCATCATTTTTCAGATCTTTTTTATTGGTTTCGTAACCGATTAATGATGAACAAATTCATTACTGCAATATCATATAGATATATTTGATTTATATGAGTGGAAAAATAAACAATTTGTTTGAAAAGTATGGAAATCTGTTCTTTTATCAAATTCGCAATCAATTCAATAGTAGAAAATACGAATTTTTGGGGGAAAAAAAAGTTTCAATTCAAACAATATTGCTGTTTCTCCTTTCATTTACAAATTTATTCGTAAGAGTTTTTTTTTACTTCATGCATATTTCGTTCAGACATTTTAGTAACGCACATATTCGGACTTAGCCTCAATCAAAATTTACATATGACATATTTTTAGGGTAGTTATGTTAAAATAAAAAATCAGATAGTTTCAAATCCATCGCTTCGGGATGTACAAATTACCATTCTTTTCGTAACATATGAAACGTAAGCCGTCTGCAATTGTTCAGTGGTGAGATAACACCAATCGACTAAATCGGTCAAAGCACGATTGTACAATTCGTAGCCTTGGAAATGACAGTCATACATATTATACTCAGTAATGTTCCTAACGACAGTCAAAATTTATTGTGGTGCAATTTCGAATATTACATGAACTACATACAACTCCTGGTCATCTAAACCTGGTATCATAAGTACCGCATTCTTGCAGATGTTTTGACCTTTGACTACAATGGAATCGAATTTCTTCACATCATCTGGCAGCTCCATGTCACGAAACAAATAAAAATATGAATCTACGTTTGGTAAATTAATAAAAGGTAAAATTTCTGAAGTCTGATATTCGTAAAGTTTCAATTTGACGCTTTCTTTACGCAGTATTCTATCAGCAAGCTGTAACTGACACTTGATTCCGATCGTTTTAGTAATGTTCTGATGATTTCGAGAGGCATGAGCTGCCATTTTGGAAATTCGATTCTTGCTTTCGCATCTCAAAGTCGCCAAGTTCCATAAAGGTCCGAATCGCCGTACAACTGAAGCGTAATGTATCAAAAGGTGATGCTTTGGTTTCATGCGTTCCTCACACAATAATTTGAGTAAATATTCTGCTTTGATACTTTCTAGATGGTCCAGTACTTCATAGCTCACAACTGATAAGAAGACAATGTCTATGATTTCTTTTAATAAAACAATAAGTTTCCAATGAACATTTGCGCGAGGTATAAGATCTCCAATCAACAAGCCAAGGTTTCGCAAAAAGCATAATGCCTCAGAAGCCGACATTTTAATGTGCTTAATTTTTATTTGATTGGGTTTGATAGGACGTGGTTTGTTTCATTCGTTGGGTCCGTACTCAAAATTTTGAATTCGGGAATTAAGCTCTTTCAGTGTGAAGAATTTATCGATTTCTATAAACTGAAACATAACAAATCCAATGTCGTACTCAAGGACTCCTTCGAGTATATCGTGTGCAGGATCTACACACATCAGTTCGAGGATGGAACTAGATTTCAAATCGGAAATGGCTGATTGTTTCACGACCCCTGTAGCTGTAGGATTATCTGCAAGTAAATCGCGTTTGTAAC
>JAUMHM010000016.1:2443811-2455576 GCA_032362435.1 Melikaiella ostensackeni
GATGCAGATTTCTTAAAGGATCTGAAAGAAATGGAAAGCTTCGGAAAGAAAGTTCTATCAGAAATTTCTAGCAGGGCCAGTAATGACAGCGATGCAACACTGGCACGTGCCAGTGTGGGCATCGATAGATTAGATAAGCAAGCTAGTCAAAATATAAACAGAGAGAATAGGGAAATAAATAAGGATACGAATAAAATAAAGAGAAAATATGAAATGAATACAAATTTACAAGCAAAGGATATAGATGGAACGTTAGGAAAAGAAATTAAAGATAAATTAAAATATGATAGAAAGCAAAATGATTCTAAGATAAAGAATAAAAATTATAAAATAGAAGGAAAAAATGATTCAATGATAGAAAAATTGTCTGCGATTGGACAAAGTTATTGGACTAATTTTAGAAATAATGCGGTGATAAATAGTAATATCAAACACGTAAGAGTAGATGTACAGGGTCATGAACCAATGAAGCAGCGTTATTATCATGTTTCCCCAAAATTTCGCGAGTTTATATGTCAAGGTGGTAGATAGATTCTCAGCAGAAAAAATATTAGAACCACCTAATAGTGATTAGTCGAATCCGATAGTCATAATAAGGAAGCCAGGTGGTAATTAGAGGTTTTACTTGGACTTCAAAAAAGTTGATTAAATGAAGAAAAAAGATTTACATCTCATTCCACTTATGACAAATTTTAGATGCGCTGAAATCAGCAAAATACATGTCTAAGATCGGTCTTCGTTGGGCTAATAATCAAATACCGTTAGACGATGAATCGAAACCTATAACAGCATTTATAGCCCCGGCAAAGGAATGCTTGACTAACGCTCCTGCGACATTCCAGCGCCTGATGGACAAAATAATAACACCAGATTTGAGATCTGAGGTATTTTTCTACCTTCATGACATCGTAGTAGTTTCCAAAAGTTTTGAAGATTATCTCAAACATTTGGAAATTGTTCTAGATAAATTAAAAGAAGCAAATTTAACAATAGAATTAGACAAATGCGAGTTCGTATGCTCAGAAATAAACTATTTAGGATTCAAAGTTAATGAAAAAGGATTACAAATAGATAAAGAAAAAATAAAACCAATAGTAGAATTTTCGAGACCAAAAATAGTAAAAAAACTACAGGTATGGACTTCGGAACAGGAGCAGGCACTTACGACAATTCAACATTTACTTACGACAGCACCAATTTTGTCATGTCCTGATTTCGTTAGTCCATTCCAACTCCAAACCGATACCAGTGATGCAGACTTAGGAGGTATTAACTCAAACAATAAACAGCGAAAATTATATAGTAGCGTTTGCCAGCAGATGGTTGAATGGAGCAAGCGGAAATATACAGCTTCGAGAAAAGAATGCTTAGCTGTAGTGTGGGCAATAAGGAAATTTAGGCCCTATTTAGAGGGATATTCATTTAAAGTTTTGACAAACCACATCGCCTTAAAATGCCTTCATAATTTAAAAAATTCGACAGGTAGATTAACAAGATGGGCCCTAGAGCTTTTAGAATATGATTATGAAATAGTTTATCGAGAAGGAAGTTTAAATCACGTTCCAGATGCATTATCAAGATCAAATTAAAACGAAGCTAAAGTTTCACGTAGTTTAGCAAGTGTAGTAGAAACAGAAGAAAACGATTTGAAAGAAATTGATGATGACTGGCATAAATTAAAAATGATACATGTTAAAAATAAGCCAGAAGAAAGTGAAAATTGGAGAATACGCGACAATCATTTGTATTTCTATAGACCCGACCCTTTAAAATCATGTTTAGCGTTAAATAGTAATCCTTGGAAATTAATGATGCGGAAAGAGCTTAGAGAACAGGTTTTAATTGAAAGTCACGACAACAAACAAGCAGGACATTTAGGAATGGAAAAAACATATGCAGAAATATCCGAAAATTATTTTTGTCCCGGTATGTACTCTGAAGCATTAGAATACGTAAAAGACTGTGACACATGTCAAAGAATAAAACCGAAAGTAAAAATCAGAAAGGTTTGATTGGTAAAAGAATAATTTAAGAACCATGGATGTTTCACGCCAGCTTTTTAAACTTAGGGAGATAACTTTAACCGATAGAAGCATTAAACAACGATTTAGAAGATTTCAAGAACCCGAAAAATGGGCAGATAGGATGCGAAAATTTAAAATAATTAGGGAAGAAGTAGTTAAAAATTTAGATACAGCAAACGAAACACTTTCAAAATATTATGATTTAAGGAGTAGACCGATAAGATTCGAAATTGGCGAACAAGTTTTAAAAAGCGAAAAAACCTTATCCAATAAAGGGGAAGGAATAGCTAAGAAGTTGAATAAAAATTTGGAAGGACTATTCTTTATTAAAGCCAAAATTTCACCGACCATTTACGAAATAAATAAGGTAAATCACTGGGTAATTGGAATGTGAAGTATCTAAAAAAGTATATTCTTGAAAAGTAGATGCTGAATTGTTTGAAATGGCATGAATGAGACAAATTAGTTTGACACTACTGAAGATAACAAAAACATAACACAAACACTTACAGTGACAAAAACGAGAAAGAACAGAAGAAATCAATTTGTTTCCAGAAAAACTGAGAGAAAAGAAGTCTTTTTGGTATGCAGCAAATGCTTGCAATAATTGAAAAGTGGAAAGTTACGCCAGCATCTATGTAAGCGCTTAGTCGACCTGATGTAACATCCACTGAGTAGAAGAAAGACAGATGAGGAGAGAGAAAAGTTAGAGGGGAAGACTTAGACGAAAGGCAACACGCGGATACAGACTTCTACATGCACTTAACATTTGAGGAGATTAGAGAGGAAGAAATACAAAAGCTGAAAAATCAGAGACAGGAAGAAAAAAGATTAGAAGAGAGAAAAAAGAACAGACAGGAATGGGAAGATTTCGGAAAGGAGTTAGTTTTTTTATGGAAACAAACAATATTGGAGATTACGAAGAAAAGAGTGGAGAGACAGGAAGTAGAAACAATAAGATTAAAAGGAGTAGAAGAATCAAAGATAAGAGAACAGGAAGAGCAAGAGGGAGAAGACGAAATATCTCAAAGGTGGTTGGGTGGAAACTCACAACAAATTCGAGGACATTCTACAAATTAAGTTCGAGCAGAAGAAGGAAGAGAATTAAGGAATGTCAGAAACCGCAAAATCCCGTCCCAAATAGAGGAAGGGGGGAGGTTATAACGGAATTATGAGCATCCCGCCTTCATATGACCCTGCGGGTCAGAGCAGGGAGTGGGGAAAGGACCCACGCTAGGGTTTATTCCCCAAAACGCACCACCGCCTAGGTCAAGGTTTTCGCATACCTTTGAGTTTCGACGCGTTTCCGGATGCTAAAGTTTGAGGTACTAAACACCCTCGTGGCTTTATGTACCGTGAAAGGTAAGCTTCGGTGCTGGACCGATTATTATTCAAATCGGCTTTTTCCAGCCAATACGAAATTTGTGGGCGTCTCATATGATATAATTCTTTCAAACATTTTGCAATGTAGCCTAGCAAAATGTCATTAGAAATATATTATCTGCAAAGTTTCATAATAAAGAGTCAGTGGAATGACACTTTTAGTTGATTTCGTAAAAAAAATGAGTATATTTATTGAAAAATAGTCAAACTGTACATTTTTTGATAGAGATTGTTTAAATAATTAATAATTGTTGTCAGTTTGCAAAGTTTCATAGTAAAGTGTTATTGGAAAGATATTTGTATTTGATTCCGTTAAAAAGTAGAGCCTCTTCATTAAAAAATGGTCAAACTCTCAACTTTATTACAAAAATTGTTTAAAGAATAATCTAACAATTGTTAATTTGCAAAGTGTTATTACCAAGAGACGTTGGCAAGATATTCTTAGTCGATTCTGTAAAAAAAAGTGAGCCCATTCATAGAAAAAAAGTCAAACTGTGCATTTGTTCATGAAAATGTTTTAAATAATTAACAGGAATAGGAATCTGGCACTTCGCACCCGCTTTTCAGGCATGGAATTTCGCCATTTCTCTGAACTTTTTGCAAAAAATATTGTGTGTGACACGGGCGAGAAGTTATTCCACTTCTCGAATTGTTACACAATGTACTATTTCGTAAACAAAAATTGAGGCCATTCATTGAAAAATTGTCGAATTGTAAATCTTTATATAAAAATTGTTCAAACAGTTGCCGAATCTCATCTATTTTCAACTAGTCGTAATCGAACATGAATTTTTCTCACATTTTATACCAAAACTATGGATATGAATGAGCTAAACGTTGCCAATCCCCAAAAAATGATTTTTGCTCATTAATATGTTTATACGATTTTTGTTTTCATTTATTCCTACAACTGATTTGTATACAGCTACTTTTTGGCGCCACTATGCGTCGTGCTGTCAATCCGCTCGCGTGCCTGTTGTTCTTGTAAGTGCACCACGATGAATAAATAAGCTATAACATCTTTTAGATTTATTATTAAATCAAAAATGCCATTGTTATGTATTTCTCTGGACTCTAAACTTATTAGCTATATACATTAAATATTTTTAAACCATTTAGACTCGCATAGTTTTCAACAAATATACGAAAAAGTGCAAATGCGTGCCCTAAAAATGTAAATGCATCATGATACATTCATTCATGCGAAAAACAAATATTCTTCGTCGAAATTTAAAAAATTGGAGGTTTCGGAATCTATCTATAGGATTGTATCTATAAGAATCTGTAAAAAATATTACTTCAGAAACGTACAAAATAAGTAGGGGGCCCAATTTAGTGAAAAGTGACGTACAACCGTACGTTCGTCCGTAACTGGCGTCAAATAAAAAAACTTCCGAAGAATTTGTATTTCATTCTTGTACCGAATGAACACCCCGTCTCAACACTTCTCACTATCAGGGTAACGTTATACATCGAATAAGTTACACTTTATATCTCTCGACAAAGTTTTGAGAAGCGCTAGTTCCGAATTTACTTTGAACGATTTATAAAAATTGAATACAGTACAGATTTCAAAATTTGCAAAAACACCTGATCTAAAATTACTTAATTCAAAATCATCGAAGTTGACAAATAAGAAATTTACAAAATAGCTATTAGCTAACTTGATAAAGCTACACCTCCAAAAATTTCATTATTGGCTGCGCACTGCCCGATTGCCAACTTAAAAGAAATTATACATCAAATTGACGAATCTGATAAATAAGAATTATAAGGTGCAGCTTCCGTCGTTTTAAACAGCGTTAACATCAATCGTGTTGGACATCATATATTTTTCCAACTACGTAAAAGAACAGGGAATGTTGTGATAAATACAGAAGAATACCATACGATCGCAACATCATACAGGTAAAAAGATGATTAAAACTCAAGGTGCAAAAACGTTATTGAGCAAAGCAGCAACATGACCGCTGCATGAGAATCATTCTAAAGTATCGTTTCTCCGGGTCTGGTTGTTGTTGAGGTGTGCGATGCAGGTTGACCAGCGTCAGTAGACAAACTCCAATGTGGTCGGCGGCAGCGACCTTTCAAATAGGTACGTTAAGCTGACATTCTAGGAAAAACGACACTTTACTTACGTGACTTCTAGAACGACCACCCGTATACAGATATTTAGAACAGTCGGCCCTTGCTTCGTTTCGGAGAATTCATTTCTCTCAAGGTGAGTATTATGCGGACTACATATAATTATATTATAACTAGTTTCAGTCGCGTGACAGAAAATAAAATTTTTAAACAAATAATAATTTTTTAAATAATTTAAAATTAATTAACAAATACTTTAAAAACTTATCACTTACCGAATAATAATAATTTATGCCAAAAAAGTGCAAAAAAATGTCCCCTTGAGCATCACTTTAACATAGAACTGTTATTTTGCATTTGGAGGGGCATTTTTTTGGCACCATAAAAAGAAGATGGGTGATTCAAAATAAAAAATTATTGGGCGGAACTTATTTCGTAAAAAATTCTCAAGATATGAACATAATTTAATGTAATAAAAAGTTAACAAGAATTAGGTCTTTTACGCAATTTTTCAAAAACTGATTTTTTCCATGTTAATCGTATGTCATCTTTAAAGGCCCGAAAGCAACTGTTAATATTGACCGATTAAAAAAAATGGAATTTCTTTTTCCGAGAACCTCACAAATGGGGAGGGGGGGGGTCATTGCCCTCTAGCCTAAAAATATCATAATGCATTCCTAGACAACTCTGATATTATCAGGGTATTATTATATTATAAATTATATTATCATCCACTTCCAATTGTTTCCAGTACATAATGTATGGTACTAACAGTTAAACAGTTTAAGCAAGTTAACCTTTTTATTTTGTTTAAATTGCTGTAATTTCAATTTCAATTTCAATGATGACGACGCACCGGGGTTTCCGAGACAAAGTTAAATATAATAATAATCAGGTGACTCAGGCGGTTAGAAGCTCGGGCTTCACGTTAGAGGTACGGGGTTCGATCCCTCAGCCGGTACCTCTGGAAATTTTTCTATTTACTTTTACTGAGGATCTGGTGGTTCGGATCCCACCTTAAGCTGTAGATCACCTGACTGCAGTCCAGTCCGTGAATGATGGGGTAAAAAAGAAACCAGGCTGCCCAATATGTCATATTAGGCATACTAATTTCATCAGATCACTTGACTGCATTTAAAATGCGTCCATGACTGATGATACACACCGAGACGGCCCCGTGTACAAAATTTTGCCCAGGAAATTCCAATTCAAACCAAAAATTCCCAAGACATATTGGCCTGTGTCTGAGGTTTTATCTTTTTTATAATAACAAATTAATTAAACTCAGGCAATCATATAAGAACATTCTCGTTTTAAAGGTACATCTTTGTAAAGACACTGAATGATTAGGCAGCAAAAGTTATGAAAAAGCGCTAGAACTTTATAAAAATACAGACTGAAAGCTTCATATTTGGCAAGATAAAAAGTTCAAAGCTTTCAACTTTAGGTTACTTCAAAATTCAATACACTTTCCAATTTCAAATACAGAACACATTTGTCAGGTTGAACTTGAGTAATCATTCAATTTTAATATTTTCTGTTTCTCTGGTAATATATACCTATATAATTAGTTTAGGCCTTTAGTTTTTAATTTTAAATTTAAGCTGTAACGAATTTGAAAGCTTTTATATTTAATGTTTGATATCAAATGCTTTAAAAAAAATAGTTCAACGATTATGTTCCCATTGTACATGGAAGTCTCAGTCGGGGTAGAAATTGCCTCAGTTGATACCCATTAAGCATTACAAACTTGTTGGTTCACCGAGGCAGTTTTTATGAGAGTCTGTTTTTATGAGAGGCTGTTTTTATGAGAATGTTTAGACGTTGAAATGCTGATATCAATGAAGATAGAAGAAATTTGGGCTAGTAGGTGCTACACTTCAGCTCCTAAGTCTTTCACACCCTGTTCTGCGATAGGGACGTATTTGTCATCAATTTTGACGAGGAGTATCACTTTGTCCACATGAGAGCGACGATTGGGATCTCGATGGTTGGGTGACCATCGATGGACGACGCAACCTTCCATACCTTTTTCCGGCACCCAATTTTGCCATCCAGATCTACCTCCTAGTTGTCTTATTTTTTCGTCTGGCCAGATTACGTCTATTCGTCGACCAAGGTTTATAGCATCGTACACGAGATTTGAATCTATAATCTGGAAAAAATGAGTTCTTTTAATTTAAAAGAAAAACTTTTATGTGTACGTAAGGACAATACTTTCAGACGTTGAAAATTTCTCGATTATGCGCTGAGAAACTGATTCCTATGCCAAATTATGAGACGAAAAATTGAATTATGAGCTGTAAAAATGAAATGAAATTAATTGAATTATTTTAGTCGAGCAAAGAGTGGTTTTGGATTGGCACTTAAAAGAAGAAAAGTTCAAGTTTTCAAATCGGTTAAGGTTTTCTGTTCAGTTTTTTCATTTAAAAATCCATAAAATTTTACCTACGGACTATAAGATTATTATCACGAATTATTTATCGGTACAGTTTTGAGTAGCAAGCATCAATACAAAATTATCAATTTAAAGACATGTTCTGTGCAAGATATAATTTTTTGAAAACGTGAAAAAACATGTTTTTCAATTTTAGTTAATTGCACATTTTTCAAATGAAAATGATCAAAATTGAGTCAAACCTTTTATATTTTATATTTACAGACTGCTTTTGACATTTAAAATATGAAAAATATATTTATCACAACTTGTTACACAATTAACTAATCATATCGAAAAAATTTGGCTATGCGTATTGTACCGAAGATTTAGTATGACGTAGTCACACTATTCGTGCTAAAAAAGGCCATCAATTCATACTGTTTTGATATGACTTCTGTATTTTACTTTCAAGTCAAAACAAGGATTTCCATCTCGTTGTTAAACAAAGACCGTTGCTAATTCTCTTGAAACTTCGATACGAATAGCATAAAGAAGGACCTGGTCGTACCAAAATTGCAGTACGATTAAGTACAACCTCTTACACATTCGAATTATATTTAAAACGATTAAAATCATGAAAACATGTATCTTCAGGTGTCAGTTATGAATATAATACAACGTTAAGTACCGACACCTTTTAGACGTGTGCGTTCAAAGTTAGATTTTCGTTTTATTTACTTTTTTTCCTGCACTTTAGTTAATCGGTTTTCCTGACCTCGAAATTCCTCACAAATCTTTTTGTGCCCAAGGGATCGAGAATGTTTCATCTATTTGTGATTTATTAGCTAAATTCTTCATAATAATATTATACAAACACTAAACTCATTTAAAAATACATTAAATACATTAAAAATGTATTTTTATATTGCTTCATAAACATAAAATATTTGTGGATTTGGTATTTTTTCAATTATATGTCATTCCCACAAGATGTAGTAACTGTACATTCTTTTGAATGAATATGAAAATATCAAAACTGCTGACCACACGAAAAATTTTTAAAGCTGAAAAAATATTGCTTTACTTTACGATGCGCCAAAAACGCATTCATAAATATTTCAATATTTATTTCTAGACATATATGTACTCTTACGTTACAAAATGCCTCTAAAAAAAAATAATCGAAACAAAAAATTGTTAGGACTTTGAACCCTTTTCATTCACCTTCAAAACACCGTTTTTCGAATAAAACTTATGTACTGTGTAACATTATTCATTAAAAAATTTGTTTCCAAAAAATCTTTTAAAACTCAATTGCTACATTATAATGAATAGATAAGTACAGCAAAAAATGATTTGGTAAATGAATAACGACACAAAATTACATGGAAAAAAATCACATTTTTCAATCTTTCAAACTTGAAATAGTTTCTGCTAAATGATAAAAAAGTTTTCCTCATATAAAGAAAATGAACAATTTTCTTGAAACTTTCTAAATAGCTATGGGTAGATCATGAAAGGTCATTAAAGGTTTGCTAATGGTTCATTCGATGCACCTCGAAGACGTGAAAAAATACATCAGATACAGTACTGTTGTATTTTTAATTGAGGACTAGACAAACATTCCTTACTGCCTTTTATTTAGTTTTTCAAACTTTCAATACGATAACTGATTTCGTATGGACGTGAGGTGTTACGAAAAAATGTCGGTAAGGTAGGAATCGGAAAAGTACTACATTGCCTTAAGTCCAGTTAATTCTCACACCAAAGAAGTAACAACAAAAATGCTTGGTTACTGTTAGTACTTCTATGTGGGATTTTGTTTCGTTTTTCACCTCTGCTGTAAAGTCAGTCAAAAGTGCTCTGCAGCGTTATTCGCATACTGTCTTCCATTATCTAAGTAGTTAAGTAATAATTATAAATTAAAAAGAACTTACTCGAACTCGCTGCAAGACTTCTTCTTTTTCTATTTTGGCAGTAAAGCTTGTCTCACTCTTTGATTCGGTTTTCATTTCACTGCTACTGAGTAAACCTGCAAGACTAGCCAAGGTGGAACTTGTTGGCTTCCCGACAGAAACAAGAGATCCTCTATTTCCTACGAAGGAGCCTGCATTTGCTCTTCTGAGGGAACCGCGTCCGGTGGATACACCGATTTGACATCCCGAGTCCATTGATTGCGATCCGGAAGTGTTGTGACCAGACTGACTGTAGCCTAGAAAAAAAAATTATTAATTTTATTTTAAAAAAATATTTCAAATGTCAAATTACTTCAACTTTAATTTTAACTCAAATATTAAATACCTGAATGTATATTGTACGTCGTCATTGCATAAACTCCATCGTTTCCAAACCCACCATCATCTTGAGAAGCTATACCACCCGAAGAGCACCCTTGGCCACATCTTCTTCTTACTCTAAAATGTATCAGATCATCATAAAAAGTCTTTCATATTATAAATACAATGCTCTTAGGTAAAATTTGATAGTACCTTCGCCACAATTCAAGTACGTTTTTTTTAATTGCACCCAGACTCAATGGTCCTCCGACTATCGAGCACAATTGCTGATTGGTTTCGGCGTAACTAGTTGTCAAAGGTGACACATAAATAGGATATCCGATTGGTTGATCACAAGAACTGTTGATTATATTCCGCAAGGCTTGCTTCGCGTTTTGAATCGAACCTCGTTCAGGATTTCTGTTTCGTAGATAGACGAGCTCCTGTTGCTGACCAGCCCAAAGACCTCGTACACACTCTCGATTCATTTTTATTACCCGAAAACTTAAGAAACGCTTGTTCAGCATAATCACTTTATATTCGTCGATGCCATCGTCCAAAACATGTCTGGAATACAACAATAGTAAAAATGAGTGAAGGTAAAAAAGGTCAAATGATAAGAAAACAAATTCAGGTGGAAAAGATAGAGGAGGGGACAATAAGTGAAGAAATGGAGAAACTGATAAAACCAGCCGTCCGAAAAAGTTGCAAGCTAAAGGCTGCTGCGTAATAGTGACAGTGAAAGCCTTGTAACATAACCTCCAAACTCTGCCGGCGTGCAAAGTTCCTCATTTCTAAAGTTTGCATCACTGGCGTAACTAGAAACAGAGGGAGCCTCCCTGAATCATTTTTAAGAGACCCCTTTAAAAACAAAAAAAAAGAGCAGTTCATATAATACAAAATACTACCCTATTTTGAGGAAAAGGTAGAGTAATAAACTAGTTAGTATTAAAACAAAATTTGCCAATAAATTTGAAAATTCAAGGTTCAATAGATTTTTGGTGCACAGCATAGCAGGCCCCTCACAGGAGGAGCCCCCCCCCCCGCAATGCTGGGTTTCGCTGCACAGTAATTACGCCACTGGTACGCATGTGCAACTTTACCTACCAGTGTGGAAAATAACTATACTTCAAAGTGCGCATGCACCAATATGTTTTCCTAAATTTTTAATATCCAAAACCTATGCTTAGCCACCATACAAAAGCCTTTGAAGGTGCCTTCATGCGGCTACTACTGAGATGACGGAAATGCAGTTCAAACTGTCTGTTTGAGTTTCTTTTTGAACCGCATTCCAATCAAATGTTGCGATATCACATACCAAAATATTTTTTAAATACGAAATATTACTTTCACTAAGTATGGAAAATTCTTTTCCATTATTATTTGTGCTGCATTATCTGTTTGTAATAAAAACAAATTACTATATAAATGTTCATGAAATTTCCGCACCCCAAAAACAATAGCTTTCATTTTCGCGTGTCAGGACGGTTTCATTTCCACCTTGGTATACCGTAGCCGCATCTTACGTGAAGAAGTTCCTAGCGACAGGTGCAGAGCGTGTCATGCACATTCTGAGCACCTATGGCACATACTATCCGGGTGCCCCACTCACGCGGG
>JAUMHM010000016.1:2462966-2475551 GCA_032362435.1 Melikaiella ostensackeni
ACGTCTTGAGTGGACGGATCGACTCAGAGATGACTTGCTGGATTGCTACGATGCCAGCATCATCCCTGCTCGCAGGGGTTACATGGCGCGTCTGCACACTCTGTGGTGCCAACGGATTGACATTTAATTTAAAAAGTGTTAGATGGTTTCAAAATATAAAGGAGAAAGGTAAGTGATTGAAGACGATCCGCGTCCCAGCTGTCCTCACACATCGAACACCGACGGTAGCATTGAAAAAGTGAATGAAATTGTTAGAAAAAACCGACGCCTGAGCATTCAAGAAATTTCTGACTTAGTATACATCGATAAAGAAACTGTTCAACAAATTTTACATGAAAATTGGCAAATGAAAAAAGTTAGCGCTAAAATGGTGCCGAAAGTGCACACTCCTGGGCGAAATAAAACTCGAATGAACATTTCTGCTGACGTCCTTATAAACATCGAAAATGATCCAAACTTTTAAAAAAATGTAAAAACTTATGACGAATCATGGTTCCTCCAATACGACCCTGAAACTAAGCGTCAATCCATGCATTGGAAAGGTTCCAGTTCACCGAGACGAATAAGCAAGTCGAAATTCACAGCAACGATCTGTTTTTATATCTGAGGAATGGTTTACATTTTTTAGGTAATTGAAGGTCCGCCTGTTAACAAGGCGAACTATAAGGATGTTTTGACAACCGTTCGTGAACGCATAAAAAGAAAAAGACCTGAAATGTGGAATAACGGCTCGTTGATTTTTCATCAGGACAACGCGCCAGCATATAAAGCGCAGTTTATCTACAGGTTTTTGGCAAAGCACGAGATTCCCGTAGTGGAACATCCACAGAACTCATCTGTCTCAGCCCCGTGTTACTTTTTTCTGTTCCCGAGGATCAAGTCTGGGCTAGAAGGATCCAGATTCAAATCCGTGGATGCTGTGAAGGAAAAAGCGACGAAGCTCATAAACGACCTCTCAAAAAGGATCTGCAACATTGCTTCGAACAATGGAAGATTCGTGTGAACCGGTATAGGGATCGGGGAGGAGACTATATTGAGAGGGATAACATGTCCGTTGAGTAATTTGGTAAATAGAGCATCAGTCCGGTTATTTAATAGCTAAACCACGTTATGCCCCACCTTTTAAAAAGGTTTGGTCCCGATCCATCCCCACAATTCCAAATTAGACATGTTCGAAGTCGAAATAATTTCAGTCACAGTTGAAGGATTCCATAAACACCTGAGTTAAATTTTTTCTTTAAACCCAAAATAAACTTACTTCCTGTTCGTTTTAGAATACAATCTATTAGGCTTTGTGTAAAAAGATGGAAGGAAGGTCAATTATCACACCCACATAAAACCCCAAAATCATCCTTTTCGTCCCTGACCCGTATAAAGAAGTAGATATTAGGAAGTAATTTCAAGGAGTGTAAATAGTGGGTAAATAGTATATAAATATAAATGAAAAGGAATTTTTTTAAAAGTAGTGGAAGAAGAGACGGATGTTATGTAAACCCATAGGAGAAACATTGTAATAAAGAAGAAGATAATACACCTGAGTGCTAAGAGGCTGGAAGCCCCGCTAAGGACTGCATTTCTCCAAAGTGGATCAGCTTCGTGGCTTATAACGAGATTTTGATTATGATTGTCAATTGCTTCGTAAAGAGCTGTTGCCTCCTCGTATTGTTCGGGGCTCATAAAGTGATCCTGATGCAATTTCAAAGCCATTCTGATTCCCTTGGCAACCACACTTCGAAGTAAATCCACGTCGTGAAGTACCCATTCGTCTCGTACAGACGTTATGCGAAAATCCCCTGAAATATACAATATAAAGAGGGTGATATGTGTAGGACATTCGTTTTTCTCAGGGTTAATAAAAAAATGCGTCTTACCTTTAAATAATGCGTGAAGACCATACAAAAAGAATTCTACGCTAGATACTGTGTTATGAGATGCGGCTCCTAAAACACGTCTTCCTAGCAGACTTAATGCCAGACAAAGAGATACAAGACATGAGTCACGCGACCTCTCCATTAACTGCAATATAATAATAATAATCATAGCATAATAGCAATTATTATTAGTCCTTATTAATGTTAAATGATTGGTGAAAACTAGAATCGTACCTTATCATGCTTAATAGCGCAAAACTGAATCCAGTCGAAATAAATATTACAAAAACTGTTCCTCGTGATTCCACTGGCTCGGAAATCAAAGTCTTCGTCTATATTCATATTGAACACCGGATCGAGGTCGACAAAATTTTTCTCGAGAGTTGGCTTGAGCGCATCAATAATTTCTGTGTTTTCCAACCATAGTTTTAACTTAGGTGACTTAATCGTATAAAATATGATACTTTTAACGTAGTAGGTAACAAGAACTTTACGAAAGTCGAATACTTGTAACATTGAAACAGCAGAATTGTCGGAAATAGAGTAGCCCTCGAGGACATACTTAGCACTTGCTACTTCCCAAGCAAGCCAACGTTGGCCAAAAGCTGCATTCACGCTTAGAACATTTGACAAATGACCCATTTCACAGCAGCAACAATTGTCATTCTCTTCGATGCCTTCAGAAATTGCCTCGACCTATAATATTACAGAAATTGCAGTTAACAAGATTTGGTCAATGAAACACGTATCCATATTACAGGTCTTTTTGTTTATTCATTTAATAAAGAACCATGCTCAATTGTTTTCTGCTGTCTCATTGGGCGAGCAGCAATAATATTTAACAATAGTCATAAGTAAGAAGAGGTATAAAAATCCCAGAAATTAGTAATTTAGCATATACAGGCCTCAAATGTTCAGGGAACACATGATTGTATTCAGCACGCATGGCTATTTTCTTCCGTTTTTTAAGCAACCTAGAGTTTCTAAGAGTTAAGACGGAGGGAGACAGGTTCGGTAGGTGATGAAAATTGAATCACGTAAATTATGAATTCGTTTTCACAAAAAATATAAAATATTTATTGGACAAGGGTACAGTAGAGTGTGACTAAAATTAACTTTTTTTTGTAAAGTTGTACTTTTAAGGGATAATATAGTTTCTTTTGTGGAAAAAGTGACCTGTACGACACTGAAACCCAAACGAAAAATTTCTCACAGTGATTCAAAAGCCCTAAAGTTACTAGGTATAGAAGATTGCGACAGACCATGACATTCCACGTGCGACGTGCGTCAGCAAAGTGGTTCGGAAAACTCAAACTCAAACACGAAGAACATAATTACGAGAGAATTATTCCTTCTGAAGAGCATGTTAATAAAGAATGCCATGACAAAAATATCGATTAAAAGTGATTATACGTCTATTACCACACATTTACATACTGCGTGAAACATATGTTTTTATTAAAGTTATACCTTCACAGAAGGCACTTTCATAGTGGGGTTTGACAATTTTTTGATGTGGCCTTGAACTATCTGTACTGTCGCTTGGTGATGAATCTCTTTCTTTGTGAGAATATTATTGACCCTCTTGGCTAGAGCAACTCCTCTCTCTGCTGCGTTATTTACCAGTTAAATGTATCGGAGGAGTTTGTTGCGCTTAGTATGCACCTTATTCACGATCCAAGGGAAATCCAGCACAGAAATACTACAATCTCTTATCGAGTAGATACGAGTATATGAAAAATTCCCTCAAAAATCGAATCAAATGAATTGGAAATGTTGAAATGACGATTCGCAATTGGAAGCAATAGGAAGGCTACCTTGTGAATTGATTTCAATTGGTTTCCGTTTCAAAAATTTTGCTACTCAAAACTTTGATACTTGAGTCTCAAACTGAAACAGCATAAACGTAAAAAAATCTTCCAAAAACCTCAAACAATTGCTTTTTCATTGAGTAGAAAATGCAGCTTTGAAATATAAAATCAGTAAGTGCGGGGTTCACAAGAATCATTAACAATTATCCATTTAATAATTATGCACTAAAGAAACCGCAAGTGTTTGAGAAATATTGATATTTACGACTGCCAATAAAAACACTTTGAATTGCAAGTTGTCATTGTTTGAAAGAATCCACTGGGATAGAGCGGTATACTGTTTCTATTGCACATCTGAGTAGTATAGCTAGGGGGCTTTTGTGACACTTCAGTCGGTAAAATAGTGGCCGGAAATTTACCGACAGTCGGTATTCAGTCGGTAAGGTAGGGAACTGACATGTGATCTTGTCTCGGTCAATAAAAATGGTCCCTGCAATACCGTCCGAGTGTGTTGTCTAAGTTCAGGTAGCTGGCTACCGGGGAATCCCCCCTTGACTTTAAGAAATGTACTTTTTCCAGAAGTTTCGATCGATGCGGCTCTATTGCCTCTGGGATTTTTTTTTCGTTAAAGTTTCTGGAACATCTCTGTCTGTAAACAGTAATCGAAATTTCTAGAAAGCTGAAACAAATTCATGGTTCGCTCAACGAGATGGGTCCCTGTTTTACAGACCGAGCATCCACCCACCCCTACCTCTTCTCTAAACTTCCCTAGGAACTTGTACCTTCTGGAAATCGAACTTTCTAGAAATCTAACCTTCTGGAAACGTTGATGGATGAGATCTCTAACGATTTTCTATACATTGAAGTTTCTAGTAGTTTTGAAACATGAGGAGCTATTGCATTTGAAATTGTCTCTGTCATCAATTTTTCTAGAAACATGGGTACAGGACGTGATCTCTACATCAAAGTTTCAAGAATGCTTAAGACATGAAAGGCGCTATTTCTTTCGAAATTTTCTGCTTTAAAGTTTCTGGAAGCATTGCTTCTAACTTTTCTGTTAGAAAGATCCATCGATGTTTCCGGATGATTCAACGCTGAAGTGTATAAATGTGAGAGCGCGCGCCACATAGAATCTCAGTCCCACACGTACGGCGATATGGCTTCAGCTGCGAGTAACCAGCCAGAAATTACAAATGTGATAATTAAGTTGTTTTGTTATTGAAAATTAAGTTTTTGAACTTTATGCATTAAAGTAAATTTACCAATTTGAAGTTTAAAAATAATTTGAGGTGTACTCTTTGGTGTAAGACGGGTTGCTGCACTACAGGCTTCAGAAAGAGAATCTATGACCCAACGATGCTTGTTTCTTTGGTGTAAGGCGGGTTGCTTTACTACAGGTTTCGGAGAGTCTACGCCCCAACGATGCTTATTCCTTCTGCGTGTAAGGTGTGTTTCTGAACTACAGGCTTACGAGAATCGCATCATAATGATGCTTTCTTTTTAATATTAACTTAGCCTAGTCAAAATGTAAAATAACCCTGCCGAAAGAGTGTCACTGAAAAGTCACTTAAAAATCACTGGCTTAGTGACGATTCAGTCATGCGTGGATTCTTTAAACTTTAAAGGGCCTAAAATGGCCTGAGAGTCATTAGCGACCCAAACCTGGCAGTGAACATAACCTGAAGCTTCAAGTTTAGGTTAGCCATGAAGAAGTGAACTGCAATGTTCACGAAACGTCGGCAAGATTCGTAGTTTTGCACACGATTGAAAAATTAATTAGTTAATTAATTAAAAAGACGAAGAAATTCATAGTAACTCCTCTTCATCTCACTTCACAAAAAAGAGACCATCACGTGAATCTTCTCCGAGTAGAGGGAGACTATGTCAACGAGGACAGTGGTGACGAAGAAGATAATGTACAGGACGACAGATAACAGTCTTTCAACTTCCACTACGTTTGGATCAAGGATCTCTCTCGACTAGTTAGCAGACAACTGTCTAATGAAAGAATTAGAAAATTCATCTGTGATCATTGCTTGCACTATTTCTCGCCTGAAGGAAAGCTTATTGCACACAGTGAAGATTGCTCGAAATTGAATGATTGTGTAGTAGTGTTACCCAAACCAGGAAAAAACTTTATTGAATTCAAAAACTTCAAGAATCGAGAAAAAGTTCCTTTCATCATTTATGGAGATTGTGAGTCGCTTTTAAAACCAGTTGATGACAACGTTCAAGGAAAACGATCTTTCAAAAACATGAGGTTTGTGACATCGGATATTATCTTAAGTGAAGCTACGATGATTCACTATCTTTCTATGAGTCCTGTCCTGAAGATGTGGAACCAGCAAAGTGGTTTGCTCTGGAATTGATAAAGATAGCAAACAGTTGTAACGAAATACTTTCATCTACAGTTCCCATGCAGAAATTGACCCCAGAGCAGCAGAAAGTCTCCACTGAATTACCCTCGAGACAATGTTTTTGGAATACCGCAAGCCTAGAAAAAAGTTCTCGGCCTCATGAAAGAGTTCTGGTAAAATTATTACGGAATTTGTTGGCTTGAGGAGCAAGATGTACAGCATCCGCGTCAACGATGAGTACTTTGTGAAAAAAGCAAAAGGTGTCAAAGCAAGCGTTGTAAAGAAAAATATTACATTCGATGACTACACTGAATGCTTACGAAATTCAGGTATTCAAACCAGAACGCAATATGCAATTAGGTCAAGACTGCATGATGTTGAAACAATCAAACAGGAAAACATTGAGTTGAGTTCATATGACGACAAACGATACCTGTTGAAAGATAGCACCGACACCCTCGCGTGGGGTCATTTCAGAATTATGGATGTCAACGATGACGACGATGTTCCAAGTGATAATGACCTAGAACTTTTGGATCTCTTTGTTAAAGACTATTTTATAAATAATTATTGTAAATAATTGTCAAGAGTAATTACGAGGGTTTGATTGATCAAAAACAACATTATACATATAAATTGCTTTTTTATTTATCAAAAACCCAACATCTAGTTAGTACGAGCGTATACATAATATAAATTTAACACTAGTTCATAGTTATATTAAAAATCGTTAATTCATCGTTGATTCAACATGGACTCATCGTTCGTTCATCGTTTATTCAATGTTGGTTTAACATTGATTTCAATATTGAACAAAGTTTATTCAACATTGCTTCAGCATGGATTCATCATTGCTTCAACATTGCTTTAACGTTAGTTTGACGTTGATTCAACGTTAGCTTAACGTTGAAACATTGCACAAAGTTTATTTGAAATTGCTTCAACGTTGAATCAACATTAAGCCAACGTAAAATCAACGTTAAGCCAACGTTGAATTAACGTTAAGACAACGTTGAATCGACGTTAAGTCAACGTTGAATCGACGTTAAGTTAACGTTGAATCGATGCTAGAACTTTACTGCATCATGTAATGCAATTTTGAGACAAGATCTCCAAAAATCTGGTGGTGAAGGTGGGCTTATAATAAGAGACCAGTTTTTCGCTTTCATCAGTGTACTGTCAGATGTCAGATCGTGAAGAAAAGCAGCAAGACCTTAATAGTTGCGTGAGTGTATTTCTAAAGAACATTCAAGAACTGAAGCAAGTTATTCAAGTGCGATCAGATTTACAAAAACAAAAAAATGTAATACTGTCACTATCAATAAGCATATAAAGCGGCGAAGATGGACTCTCTCACGAAACTGAACAAAACCGCGCTTAATGATGGTCTTCTTTCACCAAAGACACTAAAAGAACTAGACATGGACCAAAAATATAAACTCTCACAGATATAATAAATGTTCAACAAAGTTTGGAACGACTGCGTTTTTCGTATCCATAGAAAACAAATTCTCTGTCTTTCTACCTCAGAGAGTGTCTAAGCTTCTAGAAGCAGGTAGAAATATGTTTTTGCACCTGTCTTAAAGGTGATCTCTGTATGAGATATCACGGCGAATACTACAATTCGATTAAATTTGTGAAAAAATATAAAGTGTGAAGATTTGAATTACCGCCCAGTATCTGAAAGCCTTCAGTTGGATCAACATTATGTCTTATACACCCCGAAATCAAATGCTGCATTCAACTACATACAATCTGAATTCATCATTTAAAATGCAAATTATCATCAGTGCTAGATTCGAAAAGATGGAAAGTTAGCCTCATCGGTAAAACTGCTAGCCAGTCATCTTCATGCAAGTTCAACATCAAATCCTGAAGAGTAGAAATTGTTCAAAAGTTACTTCAACACCATCTTACTGTACTTTGATTGTCAAGAGGAGCAACAATATATCGACTATGGAAATTTCCGTATGCATCAGTATATCTTATGAAAATCATATAATGGCTTTGGAGAAAATACAAGATACTGAAGTTGAAACCCAAAAAAATTATCCATTTATACTATAAGAAACAACGTTTGCTATTATACAGAAAGTCAGTCTTTGTCTTCACCGATATCTTCTAGAACAGAGTGTTATGCTGTTCCAACGTACAAAGGATATTATCATTAACACCATTGCTGAATATGTTTGGTGCAATGTGAAATCACCTTGTGTCAAAAGTTTCAAATCTTATGTACAAAAAAGAATTATGTAAGTTTAAAGAACAAAGCAATGAAGAAAAACTTACATTCACTAATCTCATGCGATTTTAAAGTCTTGCCCACCATTCTATTGATGTACAAACTCGAGGACTATCAAGACGAACTTATCGCTGGCGGATTCTACGAACACGAACTTCTTTAAGTCAAACATCCAGATATAAAGTGGTTGGGCTATTATAATTCACATGACAGCTAAAAAGATAAATCAGACATATAATCAACTCTATTCTTCATTAAACCAAAGTTGAATCAACGTTAAAATAACGTTGAATCTACACTATTATCTTATGTTTTATATTAAGTCTAAGCTTGTAATAACTAGGTGAAAGGTGCTGAGAAATAAAAGAAAGAGTTAATATCTATATTGTTGTTATATTGAAAATATTTACAATTATATAATCTCCTTGAATTGAAATATCTGCAATAACTGTAATTACTTTTGTAAATTTTCTATACTACAGGAAGTTTTGTAATTAATAAATTTATATTCAAAGAGATAAAAATCTTTCCACTCATCCTTCGATTGTTTTCTATACTTTGACTTAATTTGATAAGCGATAGTTGAATTCAAATTTCGCACCCGAATGAAAAGAATGACGAACCATAGCTACCTTAAGTCACGTTGTACATTCCCATCCCTAGTTGCAGTTTAATAGATGTCAATAAGCCTTAAGAAACATTCTACTAATTCTAACCTAAATGTACAGCAATTCGAATGTGGATATTACGCATAATCAGTTTGAATTATTGTACGAGATGTATACAAACTTTCACACAACCTACTTTGGTAACAAGTATGAACCGATGTTGCAAAAAATTCATCTTCAAGGAGTTGGCAATAATTCCTTTCCAGGAAGACGCTCCACCTGTTGTTTACCTCTTTGAACCACCCTAATACTGAGATACGCTGCCTGCCAAATACAAGAGTGAAAATTTATGGTTGGTTATTTCATGGTCTAGAATGGAAAATTGGTGATATACCCTATGAAGAAGTAAGACTTGTAATCCGAGAAAAACTATGTGATGCTCGTGCAGTCTACATCAAAGGACTCGAGAGGGAAAAATGGTTGTCCCAGTACGTGCAAAACGTGTATAATTTGGAAAATCTAAGATGTCCCTTACTAAAAAATCTGTACAGTAAAGTTTCAACGAGGTGCAATCACCACGTTCAATGCTGGAATGCAAATTGCGCAGTTCGAAATGCGCTCTCAGGATCAGCCGACTATCAGGCATTCCTTTGGAGGCAGAGCCAATGACGATGATACAACTGAAAGTATTGATTCTATGGATAATTCCTTGAGCTGCACAACGCACAAAGACTTTTATAACCGTTGTGAATATATGTTTCAACTACGTTCAGTTTTGTCATATTATAGGTCAAGAATTTCTCTTACAAAATTAGGCTCAGCCTTTTTTCTTGGATAAACCAAACGTTTAACTTTACATCAAATGAGGATATATTGAAACCCATCCAGTTAGTTAAGAATTACTTAAGCTCATTTTAAATTTCATGCTGTATTTTTTTCCGGCTTTAAATATTAGACACATCTTTGGGTTGAATTTTGAATCCAAATATCGCTTACTGTCAGCGGTGGACAATTACAGACGTCATTGGGCTGCATTTTCAACGTTGGACTTTATTCAAACATCGTTGGATTGAAATCAAATTTCTGCGCTGGCCGCTCATCGTTGGGTTGCATTTTTCAAATTTCGCGCAATCTCGTTTCTTTTAACACTAGATAGATAAGCATTTTACGTATAGGTTAGATTCAATCGGCTTGAATTTTGGTAAAATAATATTCAAGAAGAAGAATAAATGAGATAATTAAAAACAGAGACAAGGAAATCTGAACTTTACAACAAGGTATATGTGTCTGAAATATTAGATTAAAGTTTCTAGAAGCTTCGAGATTCCCCTAGCTCACATGCTTCTAGAATTCTTAATTACCAACAGGGACTCCCAACAGTGTGGAACCATACAACTAGGTCAGTCTTTCAGGGATCCAACTCGTTAAGCGAACCATGAATTCCTTCCAGCTTTATCGAAATTTTGATCACTTCGAGTATTAGTTAAGTATAAGTCGAATTTCCCGTCATCTACTGCTGGTATCGACAAATTATAATTTAGCATAGAAACGAACCATTACCGACTGTGGGGAACTCAGCACACATATAAACCATACTATGTAATGTTAGGTTAGGTTTTTGAATAAACCAAAAATGAGAGTCCTCTAGCTCACGTATGTTTCTGGAATTTCTGATTACTAACAGGGATTACTAATATTCTAGAACCTTCCAACCAGGTCGGTCTTGCAGGGATCCAACTCTTTGAGCGAACCATGAATTCCTTTGAGCTTTCTTGAAATTTCGATCACTTTTGAGTACTAGTTGAGTATAAGTTGAATTTCCCGCCATCTACTGCTGGTATCGACCAGTTATAATTTAGTACGGACATGAAACACTATCGACTGTCGGGGACTTCGTACAGATATAAACCATACTTTGTAATGTTAGGTTTTTGAATCGTTGGAGCGTAGATTCTCAAGTCTGTGGTGTAGCACCCCGTCTTACACCGAAGGACGAAGCATCGTTGGTTTGAATTTTGGAACTTCTCGCTCTCGGAAATACTGAGATAATTCAGTTATTCATTCTAGTAAGTTCAAATTATTTTTACGCTTCAAATTTGTAAATTTACTATGTATGAAGTTAAAATACTTAATTTTAAATAACAAAACAACTTATCACACTTGTAATCACTAGCCGGTAGCAGAAGCGTTAAAACAGGAACCCACCTCGTTGAGCGAACCATGAATTCGTTTTCAGCTTTCTCGAAATTTCGATTACTGCTTAAAGACTGTAGGTAAATTACCGGTCACTGTTTTACCGACATTTAGCATGGAACAGAACTCTGTCCCCGAACCGGCCTAGCTATAGTACTGCAGTTCATCTCGGAGCATCAGGAGCGTTCCTCGCGAATTCTGACCATTTGCATACACCGCGGCCTACACTTTAGTACTCATTCTACGTGTCGGTTGATAAATATGTATGTATGTATCTTTATTGCCTTTAAGAATACAAAATTTCTATGGCAAGAGAGAGCCAATATAAACGAAGTAAAATATGTATATATGACTGAAAATTAGTGGTATACGCACAGAAGAATTCGACTCTTACAACTTTTGAGGTCAGCTTAATAATGAATTTGGAAGATGTTCTAAGCTGGATAAAAATGCGTTTAAAATGAAACGGGACTTTTGATAACAGACATTGCTGAGGTTGCGGGTTACTGTAAAATTTTTTTTATAAATGACACTAGAATTGCTATTTTCCAGTCTTAACAAATCTTGAGAGAACATGTATTCATTATATCTATTAACCATGTCCACAATTTGACCTTTAAGGGTGGTACCATTTAGTTCTATTTAATTGTTATTATTGTCCGCACCTAACAGGCATTTTATGAGCTGACCCAGCCAAGTGTATTTGAAATTTTTTCCGTGGGCGGTTTGAGCCAGTTTTTGCATACAGATTTTGGGGTAGCGCGAGTCATTCATCTCGAACGACCGTGTAGGCGAAAAAGATTCTTGAAAAAACGAATCTGTGCTCTTACGTAGACTTCTTAATAGTTCAGACCGTCACTACGAGACGCATATAATGAGGTGCTTTTCATAAGTGAGTCCTTTATTTTGACAGTAGAAGGCCAGGAAGAACATTTAGTTCGGATTAATATATTTTAGACCGCTGCCGAGGCTAGGTTGGCTCTGCTAGCTGCGGCATGAGCTGCCAAACAGAACATTCCTGATGTAGAGAAAATCGTACCAAGGTAATCAAAACAAGAAACAAACTCCAGCTGACTACTATCATATTTCAGACCAAGAAGTTTTTCGCCAATTCGACTTGAAAATAATATACTTGGTTTTATCTTTATTGACGTTAATTTATTTATGTTACAATATTCTTGCAGGGTATAGAGTTTTCTTATTGCTTCAATTTTTGATTCGGATAGAATAATGAAATCATCTGCATAAATTAAAACAATCATATCATTATCACACAAAATTCTGAGACCAGCCAGACCTTTTCTCCTAAAGAAAGTATCCATGTCAGAAGTTAAGAGGTTAAATATCATCGGACTCAGAATTTCACCCCGCAGGACCCCCTCTGTAATTGGTAACTCATCTGAGAGTTCGTCTCCCACCTTTACATGGGTTGAAGCTCTCTCATATAAACTTTTTAGTATCCTAATTATTTTCGAGCTTACACCTAAATCGTGAAGTTTTGTC
>JAUMHM010000016.1:2478504-2492281 GCA_032362435.1 Melikaiella ostensackeni
AATACACTCTGTAATAAGGCAGAGTGTCTACTCACCTCGAAAACATGAAAAACCTGGAAATATTAGGGAATTTTTTTTAAGACAGGGAAATTTTTTCAAGCGTGCTAAACTTTTTCAAATTTGTAATATAAAACTAAATAACTATGATTTTTTATTTACAAAAGTAACTTTTACAGTACTGGATTTATACTGCTTTAAATCAAACTTTCTTTTTATTATTTTCACTATTCTCAGGAAAATATGTTTCATTCAAAGTATTAATATGTTAAATATGCACTGAATTTTAAATATGAAGATAAAATAAAAATTTGTTTCAATTATTATTCAAATTAATGTACTATAGGAACGATTTTAAGAAATTATTACTGTGTTTTTAGTATTATTAATGTATTTTGACATTCGATGGTGATAAATTATATATTTAAGAATATCCTGTAATTTTTTGTCAAAACATCCTAAATTAATTAAAATAAACACAAGATTAATTTTCTACAAAAGAGAGGAATTTTCGACAAAACAGTTAAATTTTCAATGAAGAAGATGAATTTTCAACTGAAATGATAAATCTTCAACCGAAAAAATGAATTATGTATTAACAAAGTAGTTCCACTTTCAACCAAGTAGTTGAATTTTCAACCAAAAAAGATGAATTCTCAAAGAAAAATGTAATATGTAGTTGATATCTCAACCAAAAAAGATTTATATTTTAAATAAAAAACAACTGAATTCGACCAAAAAAGACGAATTTTCAACAAAATAGTTAAACCCTCAACTAAAACAGATCAATTATCAAACAAAAAGTTGCCTTCTTAAACAAACTGTTGAATTTTCAACAAAAAATGTAATAATTGATATGTCAACCGAAACAGATTGCATTTTCAAATAAAAAACGATTGAATTTAACAAAGAATACAAATTTTCAACGAATTGGTTGATTCCTCAAAGAACAAAATTTTAATTTTCAACCTAACAGTTGCATTTTTAAATAAAAAGATTAATAATTTTTTATGTTACTTTTGCCGAGTACTGATCGTTTTTGGAGAAACGAAGAAGAACGAATTTTCAACAAAATAGGTCATTTCCAGTCAAACAGTTGAATTTTTAATCCAAAAATATATTATTTTTAACCAAAAATTTAATTTTCAATCAAATACTTCAATTTACAACCAAATAGTTGAATTTTCTGCCAGATTGTTGAATTTTTAATCCAAATATATGAATTTTCAATCAGAAAGTTAATTTCCAATCAAGTAGTTGAACTTTCTATCAAACTGTTGAAATTCCAAGCCAAAAATACAAATATGCTACAAAACAGTTGAGCTTTGACCTGAAAATATAAATTTTCACCAAAAAAATTTATTTTCAACCAAAAAGATGAATTTTCAACAAAATAGTTGAATTCTCAACCAAATCAGATTAATTTGCTACCAAACAGTTGCATTTTATAACCAACAAAGATGATATTTCTACCAAAAGAGATAAATTTTTTAACCAAAAAGACGAAAGAGTTGAATTCTCAACCCGAGAATAATAATTTTCAACGTAAAACTTTATTTTTAGCCAAGCACTTAAATTTACTACCAAATAGTTGAAGTTTTTCCAAACTATCAAAATTCCAAGCCATAAAGACGAATATTCTGCAAGACATTTGAATTTTGAACCCCAAAAACATGAATTTTCAAGAAAAAAAAATAATTTTAATCCAAATAGAAGAATTTTCAAACAAGCACTCAAATTTTCAACCAAACTACTCAAATTTGAGTCCAAAAAGACGAATATTCTACAAAACAGTTGAATTTCAAACAAGTATATATGCATTTTCAAGAAAAAAATTAATTTTTAACCAAATAGTAGAATCTTCAACCGAATAGATGAATTTTCAGCAAAATGGTTGAATAAATAATTAACTTTTCAACTCAAAAAGACAAATTCGCGACCCAAAAACACGAATTTTCAACAGAAGAGTTGAATTTCCGACCCAAAATATGAAGTTTCAACGAAAGAGTTAATTTTCAACCAAACACTTGAATTTTCAACCAAGTAGTTAACTTTTTTACCAAACTATTGAAAATTCAAGCCAAAAAGACCGATATTCTAAAAAAGAGTTGAATTTCGAACGCGAGAATATGAATTTTCAACACGAAAGTTTATTATTTTACCCATTTAGATATGTACAAGGACTGGAAAAACATTATTTGAAATAAACTCGCGAAAATGTATGCGTAATCAGATTTTTTTGTGTTAATTACTTAAAATTTAGCTATTCACAAGTAGATAATAAAGGGTTATTTAAGTATTATGTAATGCTTTGAATTTGAAAAGGTGTAGGGTCGATTGCTTTAACAAATGCAGTAATTAATACTGGAAAATCTAAAAATCACTGAAAAAAACCTGGAATCATCAAGGATTTTTTTCCAGGATTTGAGTAGACACCCTATGAAGCAAATATATTTGTTTAAATTATAATTATACTATTTTATGAAAAAAAAAGTTTTTTATTTCTTGGACTTCTTTTATAATTTGAATTTAGCGCCTTTTCTAATTTAAGGCGTTAAATTTTCGCGCGAAATTCAAAAACTGCAATTATTATTTGAGTAATTTTTAATAACTTCAGCTATTTGAGCGATTAAAGTTTTAAATAAAACGTAAAATGTAAGCAGGAACACATTTTGCTTTAAAAGTTAATAAAAATGGAAAATACGATTTTTCAAATCCTAATTCAAAATGTTCGAAAATGCTCATTAAATTCTCAAAGCACATGAAGGTCGAGCATATTCTCCTTCTTTTTGCGACTATGGCCTTTAAACAACGATTTGTAAGTCCTATATAAAAACAAGACATTTGATAAGATTCGTGACTTTTTTTATTCTTCGGTTCGTCCCACGTGATGTTCAGCTTTGAAAGATTAATGCGTCCTTAATGTCTCTTTCTCTAAAACTAACGATGATCACATTACAAAATCTTTGAATTATTGCTCTTCGTGTCAACTACTTCCGATCTAAACAACTTTTATAATTGACTTGTTCTTTTTTTGCAGTGGGAGAAAAAATGGACGCATTACAAAAATACTAAGAGAGTTCTCTATAGAATAAAAAAGAAGAGAAAAGAAGAGGATTTTCTATACTCATCTAGTAGAATTTCCTAAATATAATATTATAATTTTCCTATATCTTCTAAAGTCTCTTAGAAATAATTTAGAATCTTCGGGAATATTTTATATATTTCTAGAGTCTTTTTTGAAGCATAAAAAATTGTGTTGGACAATCATAACAAAATAAATAAACAAATAAAAGTTTGAAAAAATAAATTATTATCTAATAGTTGTAAATCACACGTATAGCATTCAAATCATTACCTGACATTAATTAAAATGACAAATGGAAGAGCTCTTGACTTGGGTAAATCGGAGTTTATTGGATCATCCTTCATCCCAACAATGTGATTCAATATCCAAAAATTATTTTGAAAAATGAATAAAAATATAATTTGTATATTAATTTTGACATTAGTAGCCATTAATATGACTGTGGAAATAATGCAAATTAAAATTATGTCAAGAGAAATGAAATTTGTTAATATAAGGTTAAGTTACAAAAATGCAAAAATGAGATGACAATGACAAAATGATTACCAAAATTAATATATGCACACATTGTTGCGATTTTCGATAAACCAAAATAAAGTTTAATATAATTAATAAAAATCACATTTTTGATGGAGAAAATTTTGAAGAGCAGAAAAGCGTTTATAATCAGAGCTTTTCAACTGTGAAATTTCAACAAGTGTTTACAAAGTCATCCATTTAAGGTCAATTAGTACATACTGAAAGTCAATGAATATGGACATTAAACATAAGGCGCTAAATTGAAAAATCCATTATAAATGAAATATTAAATTAAAATTAGTTTTCACATAAATTTTTTTCCAAAACAAACTTGAAGTGTCGGCTTCAATATATATTTTTGTCAGTAGTGAAACTACGATTGCTGTGATATTACGTGACACACCAAACGAAATAATTGAAAAATATTCACGAAAAAAAGTCGGAAAAGAAAGTTAGTATTCTATGTATATAAAGTATTTGAATAAGAATCGTCTGAAGTTGGCCTATAAAAATTATAGTTTCCAGAGTTCACCACGAGGAGGTTGCAATACGATTTTGAATTCCTTATTGGGGTGCTTTTTTAGTGTGAGTCTCCTCGCCTCTCACAAGACGGGGTGCTTTTAAGTGTGAGTTCCCTCGCCTCTCACAAAACGGGGTGCTTTTTAAGCGTGAGTCCAATCACCTCTCACAAAACGGGGTGCTTTTTTAGTGTGTGTCCTCTCGCCTCTCACAAAACGGGGTGCTTTTGGAGTGTGAGTCCCCTTGCCTCTCACAAAACGGGGTGCTTTTTTAGTGTGTATCCCCTTGCCTCACACAAAACCGAATACTTTTTATGTAATTATTTCTTTTAATCTTCATCACTGTAACTTTCAATTACTGGAATGTAATTATTTTTCTTCAATACATCACTCAGTATTTCCGCTGGTTTAAAAACTTTGGATGAGTATCTAGCATGAGATAAATAATACACTATTGCAGCAATATGAGTGCAAGAGCCAACAGTCCGTTTTCCATTGGCACATTCGTATGTGTGATGCGTCAAACCAGAAACATCAACGCTGTTAGGCCTATATCTCAAGAAGCATCTGTATGCTATGCGAGAAATATGACGAGATGGAACTTTCAATTTAAGTACATTTGACTGGTCTTTAACGTACTGAATCTTCAGTTTCCCGTTTTATCCATCATTTCTGCCAAATATGATATCACTTGGCTCATTTGGTATGAACCAGTGAATAAGATCTTCAAATCTCTTTCCGTCATTTCTGGGAAATCTAAAATGTCATTGGATGTAACACTTTTAAAAGGTAACTTCAGACGAAGCCAACCATTGTCTTCTACCTTAGTCGCCAAAGTATTCTGCACCTCTTTTTGATTATGCATTCTCTCCAGAATTTAATCGAAAGTGTCATCGTCAGAATAAAACCTTTTTCCAAAAGTGTTGTTCAGAAACGACGCAATTCTGAAATAAATCCCAATTTTCGGTATGAGCTTGTTGTCGATTTTATGATCCAAAAGGCGATATTTTTGTTTGAGTACACCGTGTACGGATTCAACTGCCCAGCGAACTTTAGTGACAAAACGAGACTCATTGGATTCTTCTGTGGACAGTTGTTGCCTCTTGCCTTTCAGAGCAGGCATCAAGACTTTAAAATTCTCATCCTCTAATTTTTCTTTTACATCACGCAAACCACGATCAAGGAGGAAAACATCACCTTCTCTCAGGATTTTGCGCAAACTATTTGGATCGTTGGTGCTTTTTTTATGACGAGCATACGTGCCATCGCAAATCAAATATAAAATTTCATTCAGATTAAATAATTTTTGTGCCATTTCGGTCGTGTGTTTCTAAATTAGGTCATCCCTAATGACAGAACTTATACCAAAACGAAGTGGTGAAACGTCATTTTTGAAAGCTTTTATAATACTGTTAAAATAATCTGAAACAAGATGTTCATCCTTTAATTTTAAGGTCGAAGCTATTGTCTTATTAGATTTTCCTATCCTTAACTTAAAGGGGAAGATAACGAGTGCTTGGATTACCGAACGGGATTGACTGTTTCGCAGTGAAATCATCATTTCCTTGATAAAAGCAAGCTTTTCCCAATCTAATCCTGTGAAAACTGTTAACTGTTTTTCCGAAATGCTATATTCGCCGACTTTGTCCAGTAATGACGAATCACATTTTATAGACAGAGTTTCCATTACTTTAGATAACTCTAAAACTGAGAGACTTTTTGTATTAGAGTGTACCCTCAGGAGTCTAAGATCATCTTCATCAATTCTATTTTTCATTAAGTGACTTTTACAACACCGATTTCCATCTGGTATATAAATTTTTTTCTTAATATATGCTGCAATTCGAGCTTCTTCAGGAATCCTTGCCAGATTACTTGACAATGAACAAATACAACAATATTTTTGCGTAGCCACAGTTCGCTGGATAGGAATTTCAACACATTCCTGATTAGCAATTTTTTCTTTTGGTCCGGATTCAATTTCGAAGGATGGATCATCGGTTTCAGATTCAGAGGGAGGGTCTCTTTCCGTTTCAGACTCAGCATCTTTGCCAGGATTCTTTTTATAAACGCAAAGTCGACATACATATATTACATAAAATGTCATCAACGACTATTATTCGCTTTAAAGATGAAGAGAAATCATTAGCTTCATTTTCATTTCTTACATGTTTCTTTTTACCCGTTACTTTTCTTAAAAATGCGTCGCAACAAGCACACCTTAAATTCATCGCTACCGTCTTAGGCATTGTCAAATCAAAAAAACAAAAAAAGAACAGAGCTTCAAGAAAACAGTGCGAATAACCGAAAGAATAAATACAACTTATCGAATAAAGAAATGATTTTCAGCTTTTAGGATGAAACGCTCGGCTCTAAGTCGCAAACTTTAGAGAGTTGAAAACAAATGAATAGCGGATTCAAGAAACCGGACCTGCGCAGTACTAGTCAGAGAAGCAAATGACTACCAAAAAACAAAAGGTATTATAAGAAAGATTATAAACACTTCAGGGCATACGTTTAGTGCTATTTCAGTAGTTATTATATCCATCGTAAATACAAATCAATCAGTCTATAAGAAAAATTATGAAATGTCGAAAAGGTTCTCATGAGCAGATTAGAGAGGTTGACAAAATGATCAAAAACGAAGATTGAACGGTTGGATTCAATGATGGTGTACTTGAATTTTCAGAAGTTTGGTTTTCGTTTTTCATGATGTTATGTGCAAAAGAAATGAAAAATAAGTGATTCCTTAAAATACAAGTGCTCCATTATTCCAGCCGACCGCTTAATTGAACTAATAAAGTGTCAACTGAACAGTGGAGTTGGATGTGCCCGGCTGGAGTGAGAGTGTGGTGTGTGCTGTGCGGCATGCATGATTTTCATCATTTTTCGCCATGACGCACCACCATGAAAAATCTGAAAAAAAGGATGTTGAAGCAAACACTTCAAGGTTTGTTTTAGAAAAAAATTAGAGGTGTATCTCTAAAACATAACCTCAAAAAAATATTTTCGAAATTTGAAAGCATTTTTTTACCCCTATTTTTCATCCAGAAAAATCCAAACTTTTTTCTGAAAATAGTCTTTTTGGTTAACACAACATATATTTTGTTCGTCAAAATCGGTTCAGCCGTTTTCGAGAAAAACCCATTTCTTTATTTTACTCCCCCTCCATATCTCCCAAAAAAATGAAATTTATGGTTGAAATTTGCAGCATTTTATATTCACATAGATGTCAATATATGGTGCCAATATAGGCTTGATAGGTGCGGTGGCCATTCTCACATGCTTATCCCCCTAGGCCCTTTGTCTATAACAATCACATTTGTCATGAAATGACAATATAATTGAGAAAAGTATCAGTAGCAAGACTAACAAAGTACGTTTAAAAAAAAGTAACTAAAACTCTTAAAAATTGCTCAAACTGTGCATTTGTTATGAAATTTGTTTATAACAATCATAAAATTGTTATGAAATGACAATATAGTTTATCGAAACATCACTGTCACGTCAAACAAAGCACATTTTAAAAAAAAGTACCTCCAACACTTTAAAATTGCTCAAACTGCGCATTTGCCTATAAACTTTGTTTGCAACAATCACATTTGTTATGAAATGACAATTTAATTAAAAAAAGTATCACTAGCAAGATTAACAAAGTACGTTAAAAAAAAAGTAACTGAAATTCTTAAAAAATTCCTCAAACTGTTCATTTGTTCATAGAATTTGTTTATAACAATCAGAAAATTGTCATCAAATTGCAACATCACTTCCAAGTCAAACAAAACACTCTTTAAAAAAAGTACCTCAAACACTTAAAAATTGCTCAAACTGTGCATTTGTTTATAAATTTTGTTTATAACAATGAGAAATATATTCCGTTTAGTCTTCATATGTTTTTATGTTACGTTAAATTGTATTAAAAACGAAAATCGGTTAATAAATGTCCAAAACCACTCAAAAATCACCTACCATTGTTTATAACAATACAATTGTTTATAACAATTTATTAACTTATAATAAAAAATAAGGTTATATTTCACGAATATTTATTTATTGATTGAACACTGTTATCATTGAACACTGTTATGAATTATCATAAATTCAGATAATCTCCTAGGCTGTCATCTTGAGATGAGAAAACTAAAAAATTTAATTTCTTGATTTCTTTTTAAATATATTTGAAGATCAACTGATTATACGTGGAATTATATATGAGAATTTAGTTGCACGATTACGAAAACTGTAAAGATAAAACCTTTTTGAAGAAAATTAAAATTTCTATCCTTTTTCTTTCTTTTAAGTTGTCCTACATTTTGAAAAACTCATTAAAATAATGCACTTGACAAAAAATAACGAAACGGTCATTCAGAACCACTAAAAATGGTCCGATTTCATTTCTGACTTTGGTGCATGATTTTTTTTTAGTTTCTATAACAATATGGTATAACCCTCGACCACGTAAACATTGATGAAAAATATAATTTTCAGCCCATCATAGTGTACATCTTCAACGTATGAAAAGTAAAATGTACCAAATTGAAATTTCAAGGTTTTTTAAAAAATATTTTCAAGATACAATAAAGTCTGCCTCAAGTTGCAAAGTGAAATTTTTCATATTATGAAAAACTGAAGACAAAAATTCTTCTAAAAAAAAGTACAAAAAGTGAAGTTTTTCATTTCGTAAAAGTTTATAGGTGTCTCAAACTTTGAAAACTCAATGTAAATGATTGTTGAATGCGTCATAGCCTAGGGGTATTATCTAAAATGATGATAGATAACATCAAATATTTACTTGAACTTGAACGGTCGTGGTATATCGTAACGACACTTGCGTCATGCACGTTCCCCAAAAAATAATAAGACCCTTTTTCACTACATTTCAGAATACTTCGATTGAGCTTATATTTGTCAATCTCGCGCTTCGCGATCGGTCTTTGTACTTCTCCAAAATTTTTGCTTAGCCTTTTTGGAATTGAAGGTCAAACCACTGACAACTGTAATTTGGTAATTGTGAATTCCTTTTTTTTTTATTAAAGCTTCTTAGGCTTCAACGAATACAGCCTCATCATGTGTCTCGCGGTTCGCACTCGATTGGAATATATCCATAACGCAAAATTTTCTATATTATGTTGAACTCTATTGTACTAAATATATGTTATATTCATTTCTGCACCTTGGTCCGAGACTTCTGCTTCAGGCGAAAAATTTTGCCATCAAAAATTTTATTGTATCTTGAGTCGTTTTTCCATAAATTTAAATTTTTTATTTTCAATACGATTGTTCACGAATGAAACAAAAACTACGCGTCTCATTAAAAAAATGATCGATGACAAATTTGTATGATCTTTCTTGGCTGAACAATTTTTGTCTATTTTTTTTCTTACCTTGCATAGCTCGACAGGGAAGTAGAATTTATGGTTTTTTTTATCAAGGTTTTCACGATTAAAACAAAAATTATGCGTTCCATCAGAAAATAGTCATTAGAAAATATGTAGATCTTTCTGATGTAAATAATATATTCATTTCTTAACATTTTTGCGATTTGGATATAGTTTTGGTAAAAAACTGATTTTTCTATTTCTATCAAAATTTTTTATAATTGAAACAAAAATAACGCGTCTGATCGAAAAATAATCAGAGTGAAATTCTCAGACCTTTTTTGGGTGAATAATTTTGTTATCGAGCATTTTATTGTATCTTTTGTCATTTATTCCGAAAATATCTTTCTTTATTGTTGGTGTTTTCTTACGATGAGGGCGAAAATTACGCAACATATCAAAAAACGGTCGGCAGGAAATTTGTAGAACTCTTTTAGGTTAATAATTTGGTTATAAGGAATTTTATTGTATTTTGTGTCGTTTTCCGAAAATTCAAATTCTTTTTTTTAGTTTTTTTCACGATTAAATTGATAAGTATGCGTCTTATGAAAAAATGGTTAGTGAGAAATTTGTAGACCTTGTTTGGGTAAATAGTTCTGTCATGAAACTTTTTATCTTATCTAGTGCGGTTTTTCAAAAAATTCAATTTGTTAATTTTTTTTTTTCACGACTAAAACGAAAACTACACGTCCTATTAAGGAAGAGTTAATTAGAAATTTGCAGACCTTTTTTTGGCAAATAATTTCTATGTTATCATTTTTTTGTATTTTACATAGTGTGAAAACAACGACAGACAGACAGAAACCATCGTAAAAACTGTTTTTTCTTTTGGATTCGAGGAGATTTTTGTGGAACGTGGAGATTTCGTGAAATCTTTGAAAGTCGATTTTCACATAAAACCCACACCTTCTCATTATGATGAGAATGTAAACATTAGGCCCAACGTACTCTAAGTGTTGAGAAACTCCTTTTTGAAACTTTCTTAGAAAAACCATGCTCTCCCTTTCCCCCTCTCCTCTTATTTATCTCCTCTCTCCTTTGGTCACCAACCAATTTGTAAATTTCGCAATTATAATTCAAGGGACGTTTCATATTGGACCCGAGCTCAAAGGGTTCCTTAGCGGTCCGGGTCCGGACCAGGACCCTTAAGAATTTAAAGGGTTCGGCTTCGGACCCGCACCTTTGATAAACCCTTCAAACTGGGATGAAATCCAAAAAGGTAAACTTTCCTGGTAAAATCTGAATTTGATTTAAAATAAGCTCTAGAAACTAGAAAAATATTAAATAATTTCAAAAATATTGTCATCTAAAGAGTTTACGAAAACCCTGTTTTTTATGGAGTTTTCCCTGGAGAATGATCGTGAGCAAATAAAATAGGGGGGCTTTGACGCGGATTCATATACTTTTCAATAGACAATTTATAATTTTAAACAATTCAAGAAATTGAGCTAACAGTTATGACACATAATTAAAATTTTTGTGTATAATGTACCCAAATTTCCAGCAGGAAGTGTAGAAGGATTTCAATGTGGACAATTTAGAATAGAAAATGAAAGTACTACAATTCTAAATACAGATATAAAATATAGACTTATAGATTTATTTTTAAGTCATTAATTGATATTCTGATTTGAGATTTTAAAATTTATTTATAGATTCTACAATTCTACTACAAATCGAAATACAGATATAAAATATAGACTTATAGATTTATGTTTAAGTCATTAATTGATATTCTGAATTGAAATTTCAAAATTTATTTATAGATTTATAGTAGATATAAAACATAGATCAGAATACATTTTCTACATTAGAAATGATATCAAATTTGTATATTTACCAATATAATTAGTGAAAATTGCGAAGACACAGAGCAGGCTACTAATGATGATCCACATCTCGTTAATAGCGACTGTAGCTCACAACGTGGTGTATTTGTAATAAATATGTTACAAGATCTTTCAATATATGTATATATATATATATAGTCAACACTATCTCATTCGTCATTTCAAAGAAGTAGCTTGAGCTCTATTCAAGAATTTATTGGGAGTACTGGATCGGGTACGATGAGGGGAAATGGTGGGGACTGATCTTGAAGAGGACGAATCAGAGTCCTGCAATCTTAGCTGGACGTCAGTCATTTTTGTGCTGGCGCCACGGGCAAACAAAGCACATGTAAATGTACTGGCGATTTTAACGCTACTGCGCAAGCGCAAATGTGGTCACCAGTGAATTTTCGAATACAGCTTCATAAATGCGTTGTGTTGGTGGAGATGACATAGTCTATTTACAATTGTCTTAATATAAACTACGTAAGTTCTTATTGCTTCAATAAACTTGAAATTCTTACACAATCTTGTTCTCTGATTAAATGTATCGGCTGTCTTTTAAACGAAATTACTTTTTATATTATTTTGTCTTTATTTTTTAGCCTAGTGGCATAGAAAAATCTACCTAATATAAATGATCTGAAATTTTGATCTACTCAAACTGCGCTTCCCCTAACATTTTTTGCCATCTCCTTCTTTCTCTTTTCACCATGCACTGTGTCACAAATTTTTACTATTTCCTCTTTCTTTCTTCCGTACTCTTACATTTGTTTTACTTGACCCCTTTCATCCTTCGGCGAGAAACTGAGAATTTTTCACTTTTCACTTATAGCGTTTATCGTAACCCTTGTTTCTCTTACTGCCATCAAACTACTCACAACTTTTTCCCTCACCTCTTTCAAAAAAAAAGTTTCACTGTATCCTACGTTTCACTTGCCCTTTTCACAATTTTCTAAAACCTTACTTTACTTCACTTCATCCTCCATTTTTCATCCTTACAAAAAATTTAATTTTACCTTTACTTTACTTGTCCAACCTTCTCATGCGCTACTTTCACCTTGCAACTATTCTACATCATTCGACGAGATACTCACATCTTTCACTTATAACATAGACCCCCTCACAAAACACTCCTTCGCATCCATCTCTCATCTTAACTGAAATGTACATAATTCCTCGAGCTTTAGACACATTCTACTCATTGAATCTGGTGTTTATTCATTGAAGCCATTCGGCACTTCTCTCCCTTTCAACCTATTTACTTCGCACTTCTTTTTTTCAATTCTACACTTCAACCCCCTCCACTTCGCTCTGTTTCCAAACTTTTGCTTTATGCGCCCCACTGTCCTTCTTACACACCCTGTTCTCCTTGCTTCTCCTTTTTTTCTTCTACACTATCTATTCCAGTCACCTCCATTTTTTCTTTTTCCCCCTTCCGCTTCCCAATCGACTGCTTCCACTTTAACTTTCACAACTATAGCTGTTTCCAGCAACCTGTTTTCCTTGCTCTTGTGGACTCCCGGTACGTGCTTTTTCCCTCATTATCCTTCGTCATTTTCGGTAGCGGATGTGCGTGTTGTGCCTTTAGTGTATTTCCTGTATCATTGTTCTGTGTCGTCTCTTTCTCAGCACAGCAACAGTGCTCTAATCAACTTCGTACACTCAGAACTTTGCGCTTCCGCCTCTCAATTTGTTTTGCCTTCTTCCGATGCTAAAACCTAACCTTAAAACTACCACGTGCTATTTTCCCAGAGCCGATTTGCTCTTCCAAAACCACTTCCACCTTTACACCTTCACTTGCACTGTTCACTGTATCACCGCACCGGTATTCATTCCCGTTTTACAATCATCTTAATCCTCAAGTATCAAAATTGTCTATAGGCCTTAATTCTGAACGGATTTTGAAGCATTTTTTCCCAATTCTCAGCATTAAATTATTAAGAAACACGACAGAGCCGATTTTCGAATTTATTTCTGTGTTCAACAATATATGCACGCCAAGCCTCGATTCATTTCAACCCAAATGATCTTGCCCTGTTCAGTTCTAATTTTTTTTTTCATTTCTAGGATGGCTAACAAGTATTCTCAGACCAAAAATAAAAAAGTCGCTAGACTCTTTTCCGAAAAAATTTGATTTTAAAATTAAATTTTTTTATTTACAACTTTTTTTCTCTATTTTAAACAATTTTTTCTGTGAGTAAAGTTGGCTTTTCTTCTCGGTTTCCAACTTTCTTTTTTTTTATAGAATGCAGAAGCACTATATTGAACGAAAAAAGTGCGCAATTTTTACTCATAAGAAACAAAAAATAATTTTTTTATTCAAATTTTTTTTTTTAAATAGAAACTAACTTACAGGCTGTTATGCGCGAAAGAACGTTTAGATATTTTTAAAAAGTAACCGAATTGCTGTTAGGCAATTCGGTGTTTCTTTATTAACTTTTTTAC
>JAUMHM010000016.1:2492381-2511773 GCA_032362435.1 Melikaiella ostensackeni
TTCGTTAGCATAATATGGTCCAAGCATGTCAATAACATAACCGTCAGTTGTGCACACAGTGAAAGGTTTACAAAGAGAAACCTTCTTCTGCCCAGAGTAAGATTTCCTCTGATATTCGTTGTTGGTGCTTTTTTGATGACGAAGATACGTGCCATCGCAAATCAAAAATAAATTTTTATTCAGATTAAATAATTTTTTTGCCATTTCGGTTGTGTGATTCTGAATCGGGTCATCTCTAATGACAGAACTTATATCGAAACGAAGTGGTAAAACGTCATTTTCGAAAGTTTTTATAATACTGTTAGAATAATCTGAAACAAGCTGTTCATCCTTTAATTTTAAGATCGAAGCTATCATCTTGTTAGAGTTTCCTGTCCTTAACTTGAAGAGGGAGATAACGTGTGCTCAGATTACCGAACGGGAATGACTGTTTCGCAGTGAAATCATCATATCTTTAATAATAGCAAGCTTTTCCCAATCTAATCCCATGAAAACTGTTAACTGTTTTTCCGAAATGCTATATTCGCCGACTTTGTCCAATTATGACGAATCACATTTTATAGACAGAGTTCCCATCACTTTAGGTAACTCTAAAACTGAGAGACTTGTTGTATTAGAGTGTACCCTCAAGAGTCCAAGATCATCTTCATAAATTCTATTTTTTATTAAGTGACTTTAACAACACCGATTTCCATCTGGTATATAGATTTTTTTCTTAATATATGCTGCAATTCAAGCTTCCCCAGGAATCCTAGCCAGATTACTAGACAATGAACAAATACAACAATATCTGTGCGTAGCCACATTCGCTGGATAGGAATTTCAACACATTCCACATTAGCAATTTGTTCCTTTGGTCCGGATTTAATTTCGAAGGATGGATCATCGGTTTCAGGCTCAGAGGGAGGGTCTCTTTCCATTTCAGGCTCAGCATCTTTGCCAGGATTCTTTTTATAAACGCAAAGTCGACATATATTACATGAAATGTCATCAACGACTATTATTCGCTTTAAAGATGAAGAGAAATCATTAGCTTCATTTCATTTTTCACATGTTTCTTTTTACCCGTTACTTTGCTTAAAAATGCGTCGCAACCAACACACCTTAACTTTATCGCTACCGCCTTAGGCATTGTCAAATAAAAAAAACAAAAAAAGAACAGCTTTAAGAGACCAGTGCGAATAATTAAAAGAATAAATACAACTAATCGAAGAACGAAATGATTTTCAGCTCTTAGGATGAAACGCTCGGCTCTAAGTCGCCAACTTTAGAGAGTTGGAAGCAAATGAATAGCGGATTCGAGAAACCGGACCTGCGCAGTACTAGTCAGAGAAACAAATGACTACCAAAAAACAAAAGGTGTTATAAGAAAGGTTATAAGAAAGGTTTCGTACTATTTCAGTAGTTATTATATCCATCGTAAATACAAATCAATCAGTTTATAAGAAGAATTATGAAATGAAGAAAAGGTTCTCATGAGCGGATTAGAGAGGTTGACAAAATGATCAAAAACGAAGATTGAACGGTTGGATTCAATAATGGTGTACTTGAATTTTCAAAAGTTTGGTTTTTGTTTTTCATAATGTTATGTACAAAAGAAATGAAAAATAAGTGATTCTTTACAATACAAGTGCACAACTATTCCAGCCGACCGCTTAATTAAACTAATAAAGTGTCAACTGAACAGTGGAGTTCGATGTGCCCGGCTGGAGCGAAAGTGTGCTGTGTGCTGTGCGGCATGCATGATTTTCATCATTTTTCGCCATGATGCACCACCACGAAAAATATGACAAAAATATATGTTGAAGCAGACACTTTAAGGTTTGTTTTGAAAAAATTGGAGGTGTACCTCTAAAACATAACCTCAAAAAATTTGAAAGCATTTTTTTTACCCCTATTTTTTATCCAAAAAAATCCAAACTTTTTTCTGAAAGTAGTCTTTTTGGTTATCACAACATACATATATTTTGTTCGTCGATATCGGTTCAGCCGTTTTCGAGAAAACCCCATTTTTTGATTTTACTCCCCCCTCCATATCTCCCAAAAAAATGAAATTTTAAGGTCGAAATTAGCAGCATTTTATATTCACATAGATGTCAATATATGGTGCCAATAGAGGCTTGATAGGTGCGGGGGCCATTTTTACATGCTTATCCCCCTAGGCCCTTTCCACCCGAATGATGTATACAAACGTAAGTTACTGTTTCTTTTTGCATTTCCTAAAGTTTCAGAGCGATATTTTATTTACAAAAAGAGTAAATCTTTCCAAAAATAAAGATTAAAAATCCAGCATTAGTTTGGTCACGTGACTCATGTTAGACGTGCCCTTAACATGGGAGAAAAGTTTAATGTTATTTTTCAAATTTCGAGAATCTTTCTGCTAAGTTAATTCAGGGTGGTCTGGAGCCACCGCTCTTTAGGAAATCCTGATCATTTTTTGAGTTTTTTGTGCCTTTCCCGTTTTTGAGAAATTTCAGAATTTTGATTTATTTTTTGAATTTCAAAAATGTTTCTACTGGGGCTCCATTGCGTCACTTTCTAACTTGCACTTCCATTTTTACTTTGGTCAAGATTAATTGAATGGAACTGTAGCTAAATACTTAAAACAATTAAATGTGTCAGTGAAAGTGAAAGTAGAAGTGAAGTGAGAAAGTTACGTTATCAACCCTCTGGGGCAGTTCAGGTATCCCTCACAGTTTTCGGATAACTCAATATAACGAGGGATATTTTTCGCCGCATATATATATATATAGTTAAACAATTTGTCGAACAACCACCGCAGGGTCCTCCTGGGAGCGACTGCTATCCAGAAAAATGACTCTGGCTCCCTGTAGAACTGCAGTAAGTTACACCCCTGGCCACGCCTCACAACCGTGAGATGGGTCACAACATAGTACGATGAAATCACGATGAAGGGCCGGAGAAATCCTCGTGAGTCTTAAGGACACGGAGCAACCCAAGAATGGCAGCTCTCTGCATCCATCTCGCAAGTACCTTGGCATTTTTCTGGCACATGGATATGGCTTCGAGGTTACGAACCATTGATGGTTTCGCACCTGTAAGAGCTCCGATGACAAGGACAATCATTTTAGCCGAATATTCTTGGAACCATCCCCGTAGCTCCCTCGACAAGGACAAGGAGAAGGACTGATTTTTTACATTTCTGTGAAAGTTTCCGTGTATTTTTTTGTCGTGGAGCTGTTCGAAGAATTTTTTGACCTCTGCTTTCTTCGCTCGGGCTTTTAGAAGTGAGGCATTTAAATGGAATAATGCACTTTACTCACTTCTGATGATAAGATCCAGGCCAAGGGTCTCGGCCGCCTACTTCGCGGCTTTGTGAAAGAACGCTCTTCTGCCAGTCATCTTATGGTTCCTGATAATTTTCAGAAGAGGATCTCTTCCATTCGCCACGATGTGAGCTGTACCAAGATAATTCGGTTATAAAGACACTGGATATTTAGAAGTCCGCGCCTGGCACGCTTAGGTATAGGTAGGTCTGTCCAGCGCCAAGGTGTCTAATAGCAATCCTGTCCACGAGCTCAGGGTCATCGCGAACTCTAGCAAGTCGTTCTCGCTGCAAATGAATCTTGGCACACTTCTGCTAAATATGGTCACAAAAGTTAATAAGCAGTCGCCGACAAATGTCCAGGGATGTTCCCGAAGGAAAAACCCCCGAACTAAGGCGTGAAAAAACGTACCAAACGCTGAATGGCACCTGGGTGATGTGTCGCTTGCGGTGTCCCTGGGATACCTAAAGACCTCTCAGAGTATGCAGCCTCAGCCTTGCATGCGGAGCTCTGCAAGGGTGGATGAACCCTTACCCTAGCTGCTCGTCGGAACAACTAGGACAACACCAAATCCAGTAGTGAATGCGGTTCAAAATGATCAAACGGGCAAAGCACCCGACAATGGGTCGGCAAACACCGCCAATCGCCCTGAAGTTCGGGGGTGCTGCAAATAATTTGGATGGGAATACTATAACGGATCGGCGTGATGGACTTTGTTTTGAGTGGATAGATCAGCTCAGAGATGACTTGCTGGATTGCTACGATGCCAGAATTATCCCTGCTCGCAGGGGTTACATGGCGCGCCGACACACTCTGTGGTGCCAAAAACATCCAGAGCTTTCCCACGTTTCGCAAAAGAGGTTGCGAAACCGCGCCCATAACCACTTGCAAACAGGATATATACGCGGAACGCTTTTCTAACCGCTGCAATAGCAAGCCGCAGTCGAAGAAGAGGAAGCGACATTAAGACCGACCAAAGGTGCTAACTATCAAGCAGCACATTGTTGACAAAATACGGGTGTAATTTGACGCCAGGAGGAGAACACAGAAGAGGGAGGGATGGATCAGGGAGAATCAACCGTTTCTCGCTGACATATCGCGCCCCTTCAGCGATTTCCCTGCTTCTGTCAATAATCCGCCTATGTTCGAGAAGGTAGAGACTTTTTGGAGACAGATTCACAAAGTTCAACTCACATTGCATGAAGACACTGAGAACATCATGCGTTTGAAGGAGCAGTGCAACAAACTCGTAACGTCCCAGGAACAATATCGACCAATCACTGCCGAAGAGGTAAAGAAAGCACTCAGGGGTACGAAGAACTTCTCCGCTGCCGGATCGGATGGTATCAAAAACTTCTGGTGGAAGAAATTTACATCTACACACCAACATCTGGCCCGGATTCTCACCTCATATTCAAAGTCGGAGACGCCCATTCCGCAGTGGCTGGTGTTAGGGCGCACTGTACTCCTAACGAAGAAAGGCGGCTTGTTCAGCCTAAGGAACTACAGGCCAATAACTTGTCTGAACACGTAGTATAAGATGTTTACAGCCATCTTGACCGACAGAATTTTTCGGACAATTGGACCTTTGTGAAGAGAGATCTACGAAACTGGGCTGTTTACCGGAAAGCTTTTGATTCAACCTCCGACAGTCTTAACATCTGTCTGTTGGAGAGCTTGAAGGTTCATCCACACATAGTGGGATACACAGAGAGATTGATTGCCCCTTGGAAAACCAGATCTATTTTCTCATCTGGAAAACATCGTGTGACAACTAACGGCTTGACCTTCCAGAGGGGCGCCTTTCAGGGTGACACCATGAGCCCTCTTCTTTTTCGCATCACACTTTTGCCACTATCTCTCGCACTACGCAATTCTCATGGGTACCTCTGCGACGACCCTGATGTCGTGGACAGGAGCGCGATTAGACACTTCGGCGCTGGACGGACCTATTTATACCTGGTAGTACCAGAGAGTCGCAGTCAGAATACAACCTCAGTGAAGGAGGCTCTCCGCAGCAGATACAAGCGTCTCCTTCGACAGATTGGGTCTTCCAATCTGTCGGCGTTGAAGAAGACATCTGCAACTAACGTGCTTGCCGTCTCGGTTCTACTATATTCACTTCGGGTGGTTTCGTGGACGAAGCACGAGCTCTCGACCCTTGATATTGCCACAAGAAAGATCATGAACATGCAGAAGAGCTTGCATATCAACTGGTCCGATTTGCGCTTACACATCCCACGCGGTGAAGAAGGGCGCGGGATGCTAAATATCCAGTGTCTTTATGACCGAATTATCTTGGGTAAAGCTCATATTTTGGCAAATGGGAGAAATCTTCTCCTAAAAATGATCAGGAATCACGAGATGATTGGCAAAGCAGCGTTCCTCTACAAAGGCGCGGAGCGGGCGGCCGAGACCCTCAGTCTGGATCTTAACATCGGAAGTTGAGAGTGCATTAATCCATGTAGGTGCCTCACTTCTGAAAGCCTGAGTAAAGGAAGCAGAAGTCAACAACTTCTTCGAAAAGCTTCACGACAAAAAAAAGCACGGAAACTTTGACAGAAATGTAAAAGATCAGTCCTTGTCGATGGAATTAACGTTTGCTTTCCTTAAATCATCCGGACTTAATCTGGTTTTCCAAAGGGGCATAAATCTCTCTATGCATCCCACTATGTGTGGATGAACCTTCAAGCTTTCCAAGAGACAGATGATAAGTGTATGGAAGGTTGAATTGAATGATTTTTGTAATCAATCCAGGCCATCGACAGATTGTGATTGTAGGCTGCAGCTTCTTTGCAGGCGCTTCTGTCATTTAGCACCTTTTCCTGAGAGCCTGTTACGCCTCTTTTCGATCAACGTTGTTCGTAGACCTCTCCGCATAGGTCCAATTGTCTGAATAACCCTGTCGTTCAGAATAGCTGTAAAGATCTTATACCAGTGATTGGAGGACATTATTCCTAGGACGTTGTGAGGTTGTTGCACAGCTCCTTAAAAAGCATGATATTCTCAGTGTCTTCATGCAGTGGACGTTGAACTTCGTAAATCTTTTTCCAAAATGTCTTTTATCTTTTCGGACGTAGGCAGATTATTGAAAGAAACAGGGGGATCGCTGAAGCGGCACGATCGATCAGCAAGAAACTGTTGATTCTCCCGGACTCATCCTTCCATCATCTGTATTCTTCGCCTGGCGTCAGATGTGTAATGGTGAATCCTCATTTCGTGAGCGAAATTTTGGACTCTTACCGTAAACGGCTTACCAAATGTTATATAGTAAATCACATACTGAATACAGGACGTGTTTTGTCTAGCCCAACCAATTTTCTTGGTAAGTTAATGCAGGCGCCTTTTGGTCTTTTGATCTATCGTCGGCTTTACCCTTCGATTTGAATCGGCCAAAGCTCTCGCCGCGATGAATTTTGTAGAGTACGTTCTATGTGCGTATCGTCTACAGTTCACGATAAATCGAAGGCATTTTCCAAACTAAGATTTTCAGTGTGTGCAAAACAAAACTACGTGACAGAGTTACTATCGTCCTCTGAATTATATGCTACATGCGAAGCATTTTCTTCATTTTGTAAACCGCGTGCAAGTCGCTCAAAATCCTTTAACGGAATATTTAACATATTTCGCTCACTTGTATTCTGGGTTAAATTGTTCTATTTTCACTAAATACTTTCGTTAATTTAATTTTTTTCCGGAATTATCTTAGTATTATGTCAGAATCATTATATATCCATTAAAACTGTTGTTAATATTCGCCCACTGGCATTGTTTTATCGAATTAAAATCCTTTTTTTATTCTGCTTGAAATCGTTCCGTTATTTTTTTTCGTATACTGAATTTCATCATCTACCTTTGTAGCCGTTCGTATACCAGATCTACCCTCGGAGAAGTTGGGTTACCACCCTTCTATTGCACATCCCAGTTTGGGATGCTAATTCGGAAGGGTCGAATGAAGCTAATGCGTTCGATCATTTTGTATTGCCTCATTCCAGGAATCGCCTAAACATGTCCTCTATATCCAAGAAGGTGCCCACTCAATAGCCCTTCTATCTAAACTATTGCTGCAATTTCGTCACAGCAGTATAGACCACAGTTTCCATATTCTTAACGGCTGTGCACGCTCCAAGTGATTTCTCACGTGAGCTCTTAATATAGTGTTATACCCTCCTAAGCCATCTCCACCAGCCACTTTCTCGACTAGTTTTCATATCGGTTGCACGCATCACAATGGATGCTGTCCCTGAGTAAATATCTTCGAATCTGGGGGCTAGCCCTTCTCGAAATGATGCATCAATCTCATAGGAAATCCTTTTGGTGTCTAGAGCTTTCTGTCGCTTTGCCTTCCTGCTCTTGGGAGTGTCTTTGGAGACCTTCCTCCTTTTACCCAAATATCGAGCAAGAGGAGCAAGATGGGTAGCTCCTGAAGGGCTATTTTCCGTCGGTATTAGGTGTATAGAAGTCCCCGGCTTTTTTTAAATTTTATGATTCTTATTGATTTGTTTCCCCATATGTAATCCACGAGTATCTCGGGAAACAAACAGTTAGCCCTTGTCCTGCTTCCCTTGTAAAAATTGCTCCTTAGTTCAGGTTTCGCGAACTCGCTAAGATGATTAAAAAAGAAGACTTCGAGATATCGCGGAGCTTAGCTTGTTTTAATAGTATTTATATTTTAAGATTTAGAGAATAGAGTTACAATAGCCGGTCGCTAGCCATAAAAGGAATACTGGAATGCGGTGTAATCTCTTCTTCGTAACCCAGTGTAGAATTTTGACTGACCTTGAAGCCCTAACGTAATTTTCCAACAACTTTTTGAAGATTTGTATGTGTATGAGAGTTTTTAATGTAAGGGCATCGTTTATTTCAACTATTAGGGTTATTTCTGCAGTCAATTCACCGAGTACGTAGAGATCAAAAGGTGAAGGTGACGGAATGTCACCCAAGGAAAATTGCCACCTACGATTCGATTCATCTCAGTAAAAACGCGACTAAAACGAATTGAGGCGATTTAAATTTTTAGTGTATTTTTTTTTATTCGTTCCAATTTGACCGTTTTTGCTGGGATACACGTGTGTTTTTTTTCGATGGAAATTTCTTGATTTTTCTGTAAAGAAAAATTTCTTTCAATCAATGTAATATCCCTATCTATGGAACTTATTGAACAATATAATATGATAATTGAGGACGGTATTTTTTGACGATAAAAGTATCTCGACTATGCGTTGAAAAACTGATTATTATGCGAAATGATGCGACGACAAATCAAATTATGCGTTATAAAAATAAAAACTTTTTGAGTGCATAAGGTGAACTTTTCAATTCCAGAAAATATAAGAATATTCAATATAAATGCATAAAATGAAAAGAATCTCAGTACACGTTAGCGGATTAAAAATGCTGAAATTGATCGAATCATTTTAGCCAAACAAAAAGAAGTTATGATTTTGTACCCGACAAAAAAAATTTAATCAATTAATGTCTTCTGTTTCGTTTTCGAATTTAAAAATTCATTAAATTTTACCCCTGGGCTAAAATTATGACGAAATGTTTCTGGATAAAGTGTTTAGTAGCTGACAACAGTAAGAAATTAGAAATTAAATGAAATTTCTTGAAGAGCAAGGTATAATAGTCTGAAAATTGAAAAAAAACATGTTCTCTTAATTTTATTTCATCGCACATTTTTCAAATAAAAAGTGAACGCTTCAAATACGACAAACATTTTTTTTATATAACAAAATAATGACATATTCTTCGATTGCAACTGCAGAGATTTGATATCTACAACTTTCATTATTAATTTGCAATTAACTAATTTTAAAAAAATGTTTGCTTTGCATTTTTTCCAAAAATTAGATACAACTTGCTCAAGAAACTTTGTTTCTTATTTTTTATATAGTTGTTCACCGCAACGAACTTAACTTACAAAAAATTCGTCATAATGTGTTTGCCCATACAAAAATCTTTTTTAATTTTCCTATTGAATATTTGGCATGGAAACTTAATACATAATGGAAGTTCTGAGTTATACCTTATTTTGAGACATTATGCGATTATACGCCTCACGTGAACTAGAAGTTTTTAATAATAATATAATAATACCTCTTTAAATACAGGTAACACAGGACGATGAGACAGGACAGACTGTATTGGGAGGAATGGGTGAGCTACATTTAGAAATCATTAAGGAAAGGATTAGGACAGACTATAAAGTGAACGTTGAACTAGGAGCATTGCAAATTGCTTACAAGGAGACTATAGATAAGTCGTTTAGGGATACATACGTTCTGGACTACAAGATTGGGACGAGTAAGCACACAGTAACAATTACGCTTTCTGTAATACCCAATTACAAAGGAAAAGAAAATTTACTTTTTGACCAGGAGAAAGAGAGTGCATCGAATCTTTCAAAAATACATCCTAGAGTGTTGAGCGCTCTAAAAAACGGAGTAGCTGCTGCTCTTATGCATGGTCCTAAAATAGGATGCCCGGTGATTGACGTGGGAATTATGTTACATTGGCTAGAAATCGGAAAAGGAACATCTGACACAATGGTGTGTGCAGCCATGACTCAAGGAATCCGAAAGGTTAGTAGAGGTGTGGAGAATGTTTCTTAACCCGACCTCGACCCGACGCAGCTTCACGGCAGCAACTTCATCACCTGCTATCTCCCCTGACCGACGTTTCGGCACCGAGGATGCGAGTTCCCCGGATAACCCCCCTCCATATAAACTAATCTTTGAGTTCACCTTAGTCCACTGGCTGACCTCAAGGTATTATTTTTTTTTCTCATGAGTTCATTTTTTCACGTCGGACATATCGGAGACAAGGCATTTGAAAATAAACTTAAGATCTATATAAATTCAATAAAAGAAGATCTTTCTCAGGAGGACATAACTTCTATTCTATTTGATTTAGAGAAATATATTCTTTTTAATTTTCAAGAAATTTAGTCTACTTTAAAGTATTTTATGTCTTTTGTTTTACCGACAGTATATTGATAAACAAGTGTAGGCCTTTTCCGGTATGTAGAATATAACATGAAGAATATCGAGACAGATTTTAGAAATATAATAAGAAATAAAATCACCAATTGAGCCTAAAACTGGGTTCAGTTAGTTGAAATTAAAGCTTTAAGCTTATTAGAGGACAAATCAACTCATAAAATTTGAAAAAAAAGATCCTGAAAAAAATATCAAAAAGATCTAACCACACTACAGTAAAACCCCCCGACATTCGTGATATAAATGGTCGAAAATGTTGCACCCCTTGCGTTGTTTCTTATAAGTTAGTATAGTGTTCCTCAAAAAAATAGTATCCTTAAATTTGCAGGTTTCGATTCTGCTCACCAAATTTTTAAATTGGTACATTTTATAATATTGATCGCTTCACAGTCGTAAATTTATTTCACTTTGCGGAAATTTTGATGTTTGACAGATTTAGAATGTTTACATTGGAGAACCACTGATTCCATGTCGGCGCACACTAGCTTAAGTGCATGAAACTATTCTCCTATTGGTCACTTGGTCAACATCTGAATAGTATAATCCCGTCCATTTATACACCCGAGTTTTGACCATCCAGAGGCATATTCGACTTACATGCTGTCAAAGTGGTGTACGGTAGATGGAGTGATAGGTGCATGTTAGAGCTGCGTCAGTTTAAGTATAAGAGTGTGCAGGAAGGGAAGAGTGTGAGTACAGTGGACTGATTAAGAACAGGTAAGAGTGAAATAAATAATTTTGAGTAGGAAAATTAACTTGAAGTAAAAAACATAGGACTGAAAATTGGTATCTTACTCAGAGGTTATGCGTGTTTGAGGGAGAGGGGGGGATTATAGCTGGTACGGAAAAGGGGGGCACCTGTAGGCCAGAGTAGAGAACACAAGCAACGGGTTTGGGAGAAAGTCGGTAAAACAGGGTTCGGGTGAAAGGAAAGAACCAAGAGGGGATTTTGTGGTCTCAGCAGGCAAGCCAGTTGTGTTAGGTAAGGGAAGAGGAAGCCGTAGAGTAGCCACTGGCAGGCGGGCTAGCAAGTCAGAAGTAAGACTGAATCGAGCCCGAACTCGGAACTTAGGAGACCAGTCGACGCTCGTGGATTCGTGGGGGAGTTCTAGAGAAAGGAAAAGGGAGGAACAGTCAGGCGCTGAGGCAGAAGAAAAGCAGGTCAAAAGAAATCACACGCAGAGTTCGCCCCATTCAAGGAAAGTTGCAAGCTTCGATAACGTACAAGGAAAAAAGAGCAACGAAAAAAGAGAAGGAAAAAGAGAGGGAAAAGAGAAACAGAAAAGCTAAAAGTGGATTTAAATACAATATAAGCAAGGTGGGATCGGAAACTAAGAGAAGTAAAGTAAAAATTAGAAGTTGTAGAGAGGGGTATGAAAGAAGCTGAAAAGTACAAAAGAGGGATCTAAAAAGCAATGTCGAAGAGTTAAGAAAGGAAGTTGGGAAACTAGAGGTTAAGAAATTGGAAGGAAAGGTAAAAAAGATGAAACTAGTAGAGAGAGATACTGAAAAAAGGGAAAGAAAGAAAAGGAAGAATCATGTTATCATTACGGGCTTAGATGCAAGGGAAGGCGAAGAAAAGGAGACAGTGGAGGATATGCTCAAGAAAAACTTGAGAGTAGAAGTGAAATTGAATAACGTATGGGAAGGGGGCGTAAAAGAGAAAGAAGTTTTGATAGTTGAAATTAAATCGTGCGAGCAAAGCAAGAAGTAATGAAAAATAAAAACAAGTAGGGGAGGGGTAAGACTGAAGAAAGGCGAGAACGGGAAAGAATTTTATTTTGGAACGTAGCAGGAATTAAGAATAAAGACGCGGGTTTTTGGAGTTATTAAAAAGAGTTTGAGGTGGTAGGTCTAACAGAAACATGGATAGAGGATCAAGAATGAGGTAAAATCGCCAGAAAAATAGCCAAATGGATATAGATGGAAACGACAGGACGCAGTGAGGGCAAGTAAGAAAAGGAGAGTAAGAGGAAAAATAAATACAGGAGTGAGAGATAGTTTAGTGGCGATAGGGGGAACCGTGGACGGAAGGGAAGGAATACAAGAAAGGAAAGTGAGGATAAATAAGACATTCCATCATAAATAATGAGAATGTAAAAAGAAAATTTATAGGACAGTGAGAACTTACAACGGGCGAAAAATGGGAGCAATTAAGAGGGATCTAGAAGAAATTATCGAAGAACAATAAGAAGGCCGTTAAATAGTAGGAGGAGATTTTGACACCACATTCGATAGAAAGGGAGAGTTGTACAGAGAGGACGAGACAACAAGCAGAGAATCAAAAGATGAAGTACTGAATAAGGAAGGAGGAACATTTATGGAGTTGTTACACAAAAGGAGTTGGTTCGTGTTAGATGAGAACACAAAAGGAGACCATGAAGGAGAATTCACGTTCGTAGGAAAGCAGGGGTTATCGGTTATAGATTTAGTAGTTAGTAACGAATGGTAATGGGTGGTATGGTGTCGAGAAATTTACGGCGGAGGAAGAGGTAGGCTCAGATCATTTACTAATAAGTGGGGAAATAGACAGAGATGAAGAAAAAAGAAGCAAAGATAAATATAAAGAGAAATTAGGAGAGTTAGAGTTCGGAAAAGAAGAAGGAGAGGAGATGTGGAGGGAACTTCGAGAAAAGGTTCGGGAATGTGTTCAGACAAAGGTCTTCAAAAAGAGGGAAAAATATTTAGTCACGCCCTAGTGGAATGAAGAATGTAAAAAGAAGAAGAAGGAAGTGAAGAAAGCTTATGAGAAATAGAGGAAGGGAAAAGCGGATCAAGACTGGTACTTGAGAAAATGATGAGAACTAAGAGCACTAGGTAATACGAAAAGGGAGAAAAAACAAAGACAGTGGGAGAAAGAACCAAAGAACATTAGATCAGAAGGAGAGGCCTGGAAATTCATTGATGACGTGAGAAGGAAAAGAGGGCAGATAAATGATAGAATAGAACTGCAGTTGTGGAAAGAGTTCTTCAAAAGGTCGTTTATGGGATCGGACCAGAGAAAGGTGGATGACTAGAACAGTGAAAAGGAGGAGGATGGCTTAGGTGAATTACGGGAGGAGGAAATAGAGATTTACACTGAAAAGTTGAAGAGGACAAAGGTGGCAGGCAGGGATGGGATAGAGAATGAAGTGTGGCTTTACAGCGAAGGGAAGCCGAAAAAGATTGCTGAAAGACTCAGGAAATAAGTGGAAAGTAAAGTAATGTTGCCAGAAAGCTGGCTTTAGAGCAGGCCGGAGTACTCTAGGCAATATATATGTCCTCCAACATGTAGTAGCTAGGGAACTAGCTGAGGGAGGGAAAGTGTGCGCGTTTTTCGTTTTTTTTCATCTTTCGCTCCGATTTTATCCTTGCTTTCTTTGACTAGTATCTTGACTTTTCTGCTTTTATCCCTGTAACCACTTTCTAGTTTAGTTCTCTCTTCATCACTTAGACCTTTAATATACAACTTTCTCGAGTACACTTGCTTTTTTTTGTTGATAGCCTCGCGGATTTTATCATTTCACCAAGCATCTCCTGTCTTTCTTTCTACAGCCGCAGTACCACACACTTCAGATGCACTCTTGAAGAGGCTTTCCTGAAGTATTATCCATGCACCCTCTGCATTTCTGTTGCCTAATTCTGTCTTCCAGTCATCTTCATGATGCCCTGAATGTTTATTCAGCTTTTCACGATATACCAATTATACTTCTTGTTGCTGCAAATTCTCTATTCTAACCGTTCGTTTTTGGGTCTCCGAAATGACCAAGTACCCTAACGGTACCTTCGCATTGCACGCTAACCCAGTCATTCATATCTCCGAGTAAAATAATTCTTTCGCGAATATCTCAAGTACCTATAATATCATTTAACGATCCCCAGAAGGTATCTTTTACATCCCTACTGTCGCTATCAAGTGCAACGTAGCATAATATAATAAATAGCCTTCTGATTCCGACTTTCATTCTAACCCCCAATTATCCAGAAAATACACATTTATACTTTTTGACATGTTGTTTTGCTCTCTCATTCATAATCAGACCGACTCCCTTACTAACGTACGATTCATTATCTACACCTGACCAAAGTTCAAGTCCATTCTCTATCTTTTTTACCTCAGATCCGTCCTTCTTCGTTTCCGGTACACATAAAATATCCAGCTTCCTCACGCGCATTGTATTGCATTGAGGGCATGCTTTTCGTCAACAGAAATGTCAAACCTATCGGAGGCTGCATTACTATTTTTATTATTTATTGTTAAAGCTATACACCCAACTACTAACTTGATGCGAGAAATTTATTCCATTTGTATAAAATCATGTCCAATATAAGCAGATATTTTGTCATTAGTTGGAGTGTCCATTCATAATATCAGTCCCATTAAACTTCGGTCATTCAAAGGAAAGTATAAAAACAAAGCCAGAACCAAAGGAGTTATGATCGGTCTGTGTTGTACACTGAGGAGAGCATCAGTTTCCTGCGGTTTGGCCTCTAAGATGTGAAAAAACCATTCTATACTCCAGAAATGTGATAAGAATTCTCAATCGTGAATAAAAACTTGACAAGCTTAGAAGCTTTCACAAATTTCTTATTTTGAAAATTCAATTCTCAAAAAGTCTTATGAATTTCCAAAACCTTTCGCAAATTTCCAAAAACCTTCCATGCTTTCCAAGTTCCCACAAATTTTCAAAACCTTCCATACTTTCAAAAAGTTTCCACAAATTTTCAAAATATTCCATGAATTCCCAAAACCTTCCACCAATTTCGAAAACCCTCCATACTTCGGAAAGTTTCCACTAATTTTCAAAACCTTCCGTTCTTTCAAAAAGTTTCCACAAATTTCTAAAACTTTCCATAAATTCTCTCAACTTTCTGTAAATTTCCAAATTTTTTATAATTTTCCGAAACTTCCTATAAATTGCCGGTATTTAAAAGAAGATTCTTGAGATGAAACTTGAGGAAACTTTCAAAATATGCTGCGTAAATTTCGGAAACCTGTTCACTTTGAAAACTGAAGCCGTTGGAAAATTTATGTTCTACAGCAGATAAAATAGTACAAATAAAATACTCATCGTGAATTTTGTTGTGACTTCAGTGATCCTAGAATTAAATCAGGATTTAAGATAATAGAGTAAGTACCGAGGAAAAGCAAGGCAATGCTAACGAAGCGAGAGTATCAAATTGTGAAAGTTGCGGTAGCGAGTCAACTCAGTGTCCAGGTGTTTTGCTTGGAAGTTCTCCGCGGAAGTTCACCCCTAGGAGATGATACTGATCACTTGCTCGACCCGAGGTGTCAACTCGGTATCCAGGTGTTTGTCATAAAACTTCTCTAGGGAGATTTACCTTCAGGAGATGGTACCGATTACCAGCTCGACCCCAGGTGTGAACTCGGTGTCTAGGTGTTTCTCGTGCAACTTCTCCAGGAAAGTTTACCATCAATAGTTTATACCGATCACTTGAGCGTATCGAAAAAATTGAATATTTTGCTTTCGTTTTTGGTTGGGGCTGAAAAAATTCTGGTAGAAGCCAAAATAACTCCCAAAAAAGATGAGTCCTAAAAAAAGTCTTCAGTTCGCGCAAGTCATTATATGTCAAAATAGGTAAAAATAATATATTTCTCGTCGCCGAAGTCTCAAAAATGTTTATTTCTGATCCGGATGAGCAGTAAAAAATGCATATTGTATCCCCATATATACCTGCTAAGTTATAGACCTAATGGGAAAGTGTCCTGAGTTCGCGCGTTCATGTTAAAGTGACAGCTAATCGTAAAATTCACGATATATTAGATATTTTCAAGTATTGCAAGCTCAAAAATAGTTATTTATGATCCGGAATAGCGGTAAAAATGTATATTGTGTCCACATATATACATGTTATTATAGATCCTATGGAAAAATATCCTGTGTTCGCGCGTTCATGTTAAAGTGTCAGACAATCGTAAAATTCATAAAATATTAGATATTTTCAACAATAACAAGCTCAGAAATGGTCATCACAAATACCCATACATGACCTTGTAATAATTAAAAATATCTAATATTTCATGAATTTTATGATTATCTGTCATTTTAACATGAATGCGCGAACACAGGACATTTTTCCATTGGGTCTATACTAAGCAGGTATGTATATGAATACAATATGCATTTTTGTCGCACGTTCATGTTAATGTGACAGATAATCATAAAATTCATGAAATATGAGATATTTTGAACTATTACGAGGTCAAGAATGGATATTTCTGATAACAATTTTTGAGGTTGAAATTGTTGAAAATTTGTAATATTTTGTGAATTTTACGATTGTCTGACACATTAATATGAACGCGCGAACACAGGACATTTTTCCATTAGGTCTATACCAACAGGTATATATGTGGATACAATATGCATTTTTTACTGCTTATCGGGATCAGAAATAACCATTTTTTAACTTGTAATACTTGATAATATCTAATATTTCATGAATTTTACGATTATCTGTCACTTTGACATGAATGCGCGAACACAGGCCATTTTTCTATCGGGTCTATACTAAACAGGTATATATAGTATGTAGACACAATATGCATCTACCGCTCATCCGCATCAGAAATAATCATTTTTGAGCTTGTAATACTTAAAAATATCTAATATTTCTTGAATTTCCGATTATCTGTCACTTTAACGTGAATGCGCGAAAACAGGACATTTTCTCATTGGGTCTATGCTAAGCAGGTATAGATGTGGATACAATATGAATTTTTTACCGCTTATCTGGATCAGAATGAATCCCTTTTTAACTTGAAAATACTTGAAAATTTCTAATATTTCGTGAATTTTACGATTATTTGTCACTTTAACCTGAATTCGCGAACACAGAACATTTTTTTATTGGGTCGATACTGAGCAGTTGTATATGTGGATACAATATGTATTTTTTACCGCTTATTTGGATCAGAATCAACCATTTATAACTTGTAATACTTGAAAATATCCAATATTTCGGGAATTTTACAATTATTTTCTGTCACTTTAACATGAACACGCGAACACAGGACATTTTTCCATTGGGTCTATACTAACAGGTGTATATGCGGATACAATATGTATTTTTTACTGCTTATTGGGATCAGAAGTAACCATTTTTCAACTTGTAATACTTAAAAATATCTTATATTTCGTGAATTTTACGACTTTCGGTCATTTTAACGTGAACGCGCGAACACAGGACATTCTTCCATTGGGTCTATACTAAGCAGGTACATATGTGGATAAAACAAGGAATTTTTTTACCGCTTACTCGGATCAAAAATAACCATTTTAATACTTAAAAATACTATATGTATATACATATATACTATATGTAGATACAATATGCATTTACCGGTTATCCACATCAGAAATAACAATTTTTGAGCTTGTAATACTTGAAGATATCTAATATTTCGTGAATTTTACGATTATCTGTCACTTTAACGTGAATGCGTAAAAACAGGACATTTTTTTATTGGGTCTATATTAAGCAGGTATATAAGTAGATACAATATGCATTTTTTACCGCTTATCCGGACCAGAAATTACAATTTTTCAGTTTTCGTCGATGAGAAATCTATTATTTTTCCCTATTTTGATTTAAAATGACCTTGTCCGAACTGAAGGTATTTTTTCAGGACTTTTTAGTCCTAACCAAAAACGAAAGCAAAATATTTAATTCTTTCGAGACACCCTATCAATCACCAGCTCCAACCCAGGTGTTATCTCGGTGTCCAGGTGATTTTAGTGCAACTCCCCCAGTGTAGTTTACTTTCAAGAGATTATACCGATCACCATCTTGTCCCCAAGTGTCAACTCGGTGTCCAGGTGCGTTCCTAGCAACGTCTCGAGCAACCGATCATCTATCATGCAACTTCTCCGGGTAGATTTACCTTCAGGAGATTATGCCGGTCACCAGCTCGGCCCTAGGTGTCAAGTCGGTGCAACTTTTCGTGCAACTTCTCTGGAAAAGCTTACGATCAGGAAATTACACCGTTCACCAGGTGAGATTTACTTTCAGGAGATGATACCGATCAGCAGGTTGATCCCACGTGTCAATTCGGTGTCCAGATGTTTTTCATGAAGCCTCTCTGGGGAGATTTACCTTTAGGAGATAATACCTATTACCGGCTCCACCCCAGGTTTCAACTCGGTGTCCAGGTGTTTTTCATGAAGCTTCTCCAGGAAAGTACTACCAGGAGATAATACCGATCACCAGCTCGACCCCAGGTGTCAACTCGGTGGCCAGGTGTTTTTTGTGAAACTTCCCCGGGGAAGTTTACCTTCAATAGACTATGTCATCAAAATGGTGCACTCTGGATTCTATTCTTTGATGAAAAATCTACTATCAAAAATTGGTACAAGATACTCTGAGCATTCGGATAGAAATACGGCATTCGAATAATCTTACATTATGTCTGCTGATCATCGATCTGAAGTTAACTAATTATAAATGGTAGTCCATTGTTTCAGTTGCGTGGTTAAAATATAGATGTATGAAGTTGTGTTTATAGTTTGGTTATATTTTATTATAGGGAGTTTTAGCAATTTTGTATAATATAGGTTTAAGATTTTATTTTTCCATTGTTTCGACTTTTGATTTGTTCCTGCATTGAATAAGTTCACGAAGGCGAATAACAGAAATAAAATGCATTGCTACATATGCTTCATTTGCAATTCACCGGACAATGTTCAAAGAATGTCAAGTGAAAGTAGGGTTCACATTTATCTTGTCACAAACATGTATGTTCAAGACAACGTAAGATGTTGCCCTATACATTTAGATGAACAAGGATATGTTTTCCAGTACCTCCTTCAACAGCTTAGATTTATCAACAGAGCCAATTTCATGAAAGGTCCTCAGATGCTAACTTTTCTGCAAAGTCTCCGAACAGCAGCAAACAACATCAATCGAACAAAGTATTAAGATGAAAACAGGTTCCTTGATGAGGAATTTATCTGAATGTCTTTCAAAACTAAAGAGCAATTTTGTGACCTCTTCAGGTTTCGCGACCCATACAAGAAGCTCAAAGTTTGACATACAGGGTTTGTCCTGAAAGTAATAGGACTCATTTTCTTCCGCCACGACTGTACTTCGGAGCGTGCGCGCAC
>JAUMHM010000016.1:2536825-2550882 GCA_032362435.1 Melikaiella ostensackeni
TTTTTCAGTATGAGGAACATGTTTCCAGTTCCAAATAATAAAAAATCGAAAGTCTGTCATTTTAGGCCACCCTAGTGCGTAGAGTACAGTCTTTTATCCTTGAGTTTTAATATTTAAGAGATTCATCCACTATATTATCAAGTTTAGACTGTAACAGATGTTTTAAATTTCTAGCATCTTTATAGGTACCTTATAAATCTATTCTCCGATCCACCAGTGCTAAGACTTCTATCACGAGTCAAACTAATATTAGTTTCTTCTGCCCCTTTGCGGGATAATAATGGGCTATACGCATCTGTGAAATGAAAACCACCTGCATTCTCATTTGGGAATTGTTCATCACTTTGTTCCGCTATGGGATGAACGATTTCTGACCCATAACTCAAATATGGCAGCAGCTGCAGCTGATTACGCTTCAAAGTGTTTTGCGATAAAACCTAAAAAAATTAACTGCAGATTCAGTATACGTATAAATATAAGCTTCTGCATGAAGAATATTGAATAATTGTAATTAGTGCCAGATCTATACCTTCTTTGAATTAATAGTTTCCAAGCTTTGAGGATGCAAAGGCAAGTTATTGTCATCAGAAGTATTAGAATTTTTACTAGATGCGCCAATAGTTTCGAGACTTAGGGGATGAACTAGCTGTTGTTGCGGTTTTTTAGTTATAACCTGAAAAGAAATAAAAAACATGTATAATTATCTTAAATGAAAAAATAATGACTTAAAACATACCAAAAATTAATAAGATACTTACAGGGTAATTCAAAAGAAAATTTTTGTAAATATTTATGGTTTAAAAATTAAAAAGATGCAAATAAAGAAGGGGATTTAGAGGTCATCTTCTTTTTCTTTCCTCTTTCATTATTTGGGTTCATTTTTATTTTGAATCAAAAAATTTGCATCTGTGCTTCTCAAAATTTTTGTCATTTTTTTCAAATATAAAATTGAAACTTAATTTTGTTTATTAAATAATTTATAATAAGTAAATAAAAAGTGACAAAATATCATAAAAAATTATTTTAAAAACGAAAAGAAAAAAATCGGTTTCTTTCCGACTCTTCCAGACAGTAATTTATTGTTAGAGTACAATCATTACGATAAAGTTGTTACATTTGGATAACCCGCACGGTCATACACATAAATTTTTTTCACTTAAAGTTCAGTTTTTTATAAACATTAACTCGCAAAGAATTTGAATGTAAAATTGAAACTTAATTTTGTTTATTGAACGATTAATAATAATTAATGAAAAAGTGATCAAACATTGTAACAATGTTGTTACATTCGGGTAACCGACTCGGTTCGGCCCTGTAGACGAAGGGGTCGCCAAGCCGTGTCCGAGGTTTGGCGGTCGAGGCCGTCGGGCGCCGAAATTCCTGTCCTATCTTGCTTGTCATGAAGTCGTGTGGTCGATACGGTATAACGCGAGTGTATCTCTTCACCGCCCTCCTTCCTGAATCTAGACTTGTAATTAGACAAGCATCTCGAGGATCATCGTCGTTTTGTTTCTTCCACCTTCAGTCCATGTGGGTTTGATTTCCACTCTCCAGATATTCGGCACGACCTGGAGGTCATGCCCCTTTGTAAGTAAGCTCTCACTCTCGACGTCCTAATCCTCTCTTTGGATAAAAAAGCCGCCATACCTGGCGCTCGAACTTAAAAAACCTTATTTCTCCTATGTTCCAAGTCAAGAATATAAAACACAGAATACTCGACAATCTTAGCAACATTTGCAATTTGATAATTTTGGTTTTATTTACGTTAATCTTTAAACCCAAACTCTTCGAGCTAGTATTCAGTCTACACAACATTCTCTGCAAATCATCTGCTGATTCTCCGTAACAACCTCATCATCTGCAAATGTCAATCCACGCACACTTTTCCGTTGTTCTACACTTGTTTAGTTCAAGTTTTATTCGACAATCTGTACTTACGGGTTTTTTGTGTTGCTAAATCCGAATTTGAAGTCAAAACTGCGAATTTCAAAATGGCGGACCCAAAATTAAGAAAATGTATAATACTTTGACTATTTTGACAAGATGCTGACTAAGGAGGTTTTTGGGTCGCTAAATCCGAATTTGAAATCAAAATTTCCAATTTAATGTAATACTTTTCTAAATTATACTATCATTTTCACAGCGATGTTATTGTTCTTCATTTCAAAAGTGTTGGATGTGAATTTACTGTTCATGGAAAATGAAAGACATACTTCTGTGTGCACTGAGAAGTCTAGACTGTAGAAGATAACTTTGGCTTAAAATTTCGAGAAAAGCTCCCTGATTATAAGTATCAAGGGTACTTATTCGAAAATTGGTCGTTATTTGTTTAAACACGTTTTTTTTTAACAAATACAGTATTCATAAGAGTTATTTCGTGCACTTAACCGTTTTCAAATTATAGCGTTATCAGCAATTAAATTTGGACTAAAACTGAAATATTTCCAGGTAGATATCTCAGCACCTATTGGACCGAAAAATTTCGAAAAAATGCGAATTGCTTTTCCAGACGCGTATCCTACACAGGAAAAATAAAATTTCCATTTGAACGAAAACTTTTGTTTAAGACCAGGGAACCAAATGTGGATCGAGTTTGAGAAACAATGTGTTTAAAAATATAAATTTAAATCCAAAATTAATTTCTTTTGTAGAAAATGTTAGGTTGATCCTTTGGTATGAAAAATACGAATTCACGAATTTCAAAAAACTTTTTTATCAGTTTGAGAACATTCTTTGTCAAGGTACGATTTCCATCCACATTTGAACCCAGTGTCCAAATGTGGATCAGTCTCAGAAAAGGTTGAAAACTAGCGTATAATCGAAGAGAGGATGTTCAAAGACAATTTAAGGCATTCAAAAAAATATGAAAGTTTCTTTACCAATTATATTTATGGCATGCTTCAAACTAAAAATTCACTAGAAAGATAAGCTAATGCAATTAAAATGTTAAAATATTACTTAATACTAATAAACAATAAACTATTTATTAACTAATTGTGAATAAAAAAATATAATTTTATGCAAAATATTTGTGATGAAATCACAATGTAAAGAATCTTGTATTTTCATATTTAATAAATCATTATTACGATGTTTTATAGTTTTATTCTGATTAGTAAACAATTTTGAATAATCGTTTTTTTTTCTACTGCCTATTAAATCAATTATCTGTAAAAAGTGTCTGTAATAAGTGTCTGTAATTCAATCTCAAGTTCTTTGCTTTCGTCTTGAATCGTCCCTTTTTAGCTCGTCTCAAATATGTGCAGCTATAATAAAACAGATTCCAATTTATTAAAAATTGTTTTGTTTTCAAACTTTAGTCATATTTACTTTTAAAATAAATATTTGCCCAAAAAAACTATTACTTAGATTCATTTATTTCAAAACTGAAAATTTAAATCCATGAAAAATTTTATTTGTTACGAGTTTTCATCACAAGTCACAAATTTTAAAAAAAATATTCATCAAATTAGGAACACTAATAATAAAATAACTTTTGAAAAAAACTTTGCATAATTGTGCAAAAAAATAAGAGGGAATATAATTCTAAAAACAATATAAAAATTGTCCGCAGTTTAATGTTAGGACGAAAAACGCTATTTCTCACAACTTCCGTGTTTTGCAATTAGCGTGATTTCGTAAAAATCTGATTAATTTACTGAAACTTCATACTTTTGTGAAGATACTGTAAAAGTGTCATATTTAAAAAAACAAATAGTCGCTAAAATATTAAATGATTTGTCACCCACCGTAATAACACCTAACCCAACCGTGATATGAAACGTCAGAATTAACAAACTTCACGAAAATAACTTTTTTTTGGTGTATAATAGTGCTGCGACTTACCATAATTGATATTCAAATTTTCACTTTTTTGTTCAACTAAACATTCCACAAAATTCGGTTTTATAATTACATTGTAACCTCCATTTAAGTGCCCTTAATTTACCGCCTATCGAGAATTTCAGCCGGCTCGCATTCGTCAATGAGGGGTCCGAAGGGCAGGAAAAGTGTCGCGGCGGGCACGGTGCAATTACGCAGTACCGTAGCGACATAGCGGGCAGTACCCTAACCGGATAATTTCGTCAGTTCGCTTTCAGTGTTTCGGTTATGCATTACAAAAATGTCAAAGAAAAATAAGAGGAAGTGTTTCACGTTCGAAGAGCAATATGAGCTTGTGGACAAAGTGAAATCAGGTGCCTTAAAACAGTCTACTTTACAGAAATATGGTATTGTTGAAAACACGTACAAGGATGTGATAGCTCGCGAATCTCATTTAAGGGATAAGGTTATAAGTTATGAATATGTGAAAAAGAAACTGTCGATAACAAGTGATATGGTTTTGGAGACTGCTGTATTAGAATGGTTTAAACAAATAAGAGACAGAGGTGGTCCAATATCCAGACCGATCATTAAAGAAAAAGCTCTCATTTTGAACGAAAAGCTGAACGGTCCTCAAACATTTAAAGTAAGTAAGCAGGCAAACAAATATTTTAAGTCTAACAGCAAAATTTGTTCCTCATTTAAGCTAAATATTCAGTTTACCCTTGTCTCAGACAAATTGAATGTACATCAGTCACCAATTGGAACACGTTTTTTCAGGTTGTGCTTGGGCTTTTAAACATTTTTCAAAGATAACGTTTACTAAGACCCATGCTTAAATTTTTATTTAATTAAATGATCTTTATTACATTAAATAAGTAGAGAACGCGATAACCGCACGTAATAGAAGTACGATACCTGAAATTTTACAAAAAAAGGGCACTTCAGACTCTAATATCATATTTCCAAATACTTGCTGTACTTAATTTTTTATCATCATTTCTTACTGTGATAAAATTTTATTTTCGAGCACAAACTTGAAGTTTAGTCTTAATTTTAAATAAGTCGATATCTTAAAAATCGTAATCAGTGCTCGTAACGCGGTTTGCTTTTCGCGTTGTTTAAAACGCTAAAAAAATTTTTTTTTCGTTTATTATAAATAATAGCTTTCTAACTTATCGAATTATCCATTAGACCAAAATTAAAAATAATTAAATCACTATTCTGTGGATAAAAAATTCACTTTATTTATTTATCATATTTATAATTTCTAAATTATTATAATATTAATAATATATTATAATAATATTTATTCAAAAATATATTATAATATTTATAATTTGTCATTCTAGAAAAGTATATTTTTATTTACAGAATAGTGATTCAATTATTTTTTATTTTGGTCTAATACATAAATCTGTAAGTTAAAAAGCCATTATTTATAATAAACAAAAAAGTTATTTTTTAGCGTTTTAAACAGCGCGCGAAAAGCATCTAATCAGACGCCATGCGTGACGCATGTGAGGTACCGCGTCGAGCCCGCGTTGGGAGCACTGGTTGATATGACCCTGACTGTTTACGTCATATAAATTCTTGTAACAGAATCACGGTCATCCCAAGCCATACTCGAGACCCTCTCTAAATCAAGGTTCCAGTGAATATCTATTTACGTTAAAAACAGTGGTGATTTGCATTTGGACCCCTGATTCGAATTAGGTTCGCTTGCCTTATTCAAAAGTATAAACAACAAAGTATAAACAAAAAAAGTATAAACAAGAAAAGTGTAAACAAAAGTTTTAGTTCGATCAGAAAATTAATTTTTCTTTATACATACAGGTACATGCAAAACCTTCGTTTGCCCACCGCTTACAGACATAGAGAATGGCCGATTCCGCACCGCATCAATGAGCAGTGGCCAAAATATTTTGGTAACCGGTTTCCGGTGAGCAAAATGTATTGCTCACCGGATTTACAACTCACGTCATCTGGCGCCATAAACGGTTACTATGGTGACATCTTGTTGGGTGTGGTTATTTTCGATGTCTGTAAACGGTGGTCAATCTCAGGTTTTGCATTGAAATTTGTTTAAAAAAATACTGTTCGATACACGAGGCCTTACGGGCGAATGCTCAATGTTCGTGTGAAGGCACATCACTCACCCTAAGGCTCCGCTTCGCCATTGCCTTTGGGTTCGTGCTGGGCCTTCACACTCGCAGTGAGCAATCCACCCGTTTGGTCTCTTGTATCGAAACATACTATTCTCTGTATGGAGTACTTGTCTTGAGAAGCAATTTGCATTTTTTCGAAATTTTTCGGTCCAGTAGGTGCTGAGATATTTACCTAAAAATATGTCACTTTTAGGGCAAATTTAATTGTTTATAACGCTATTCCTTGAAAACGGTTAATTTCACAAAAAAAGTGTAACCAGAAAAAAATCTTGTCTTGGCTCACACCTTCTGAAAAATACTTGACATAATCTTTTCTTTCATAAATACTGTATTTGTTTTAACAAATTGTTTAAACAATTAACGACCAACTTTTAGAAGAATTACCCTTGATATTTTTAATTAGGGTGCTTTTCTCGATATGTTAAGCGAAAGTTATCCTGCAGACCTCTCAGTGCAAACAAATGTATTAGTGGCGACTTAAATTACCCTATCTATATTTTGGCAAAAAAGTAGTTTCGTTCAGCACTGTCTAACTTTTCGAAACCTTGATTAATTGATCTCGGACGAATTGCATGTAAAAATGTAAGTTTTCAGCATCCTGAAACCGTAAAAACTTCAAAATTGATTTTTTAGCCACTAGACCCCTTTCTTTTGAGCCGGTCACGTATACTGAATACCCAAGAGGACATAACGGAGCCTTGCCCAACGCCCCGTCTAATATCAAACCAATCACTCAGTTGTCCATTTACCCTTAATACTCGCTTTACCACCATCATATATTGATTTTATTGTCTTTAGATGCCAACCATTGATACCATACTCTTTCAGAACTTCCCAAAGTTTAGCTCTATCCACCTTGTCGAAGGATTTTACCAGAACACAGAAAACTTTTTTTTCTACTTTCAAACTTTTTTCTGTGATCTGTCTCAAGCTAAATATCTGATCTGCACATGATCTCCCTGGCATAAATCCACATTAGACTTTCCTGATCCTTCCTTCTGTTATTTCCATGACCGTACCAATAAGTAATCTGGTAAACATTTTGCGCGCTGAACTTATTAGACTGATAGCTCTGTACTTTTGTACAGTCACCTTTATCAACCTTTCACTTGTAAAGTGTAACGATAATCACCTTTCTTCAATCATTTGGAACTTTCCAATTCTTAGCACACATATTCTTGAACTTGCTCAGCCTCTCAATCACATAATCGTCACCGGTCTCAAGTATTTCAGTGGTAATACCATCCACACCAGCAGCCTTACCATTTTTTAAATTCTGAATTACAAACTTAATGTCGAAGTCACTAATTCCTATTTCGTCACTTACAATGGAATTTTCTAACGTATCCTCTTCTATGTCACAGTTGTTATGCATCAATAATATGTATAATTTATTTTATCATTGGAATTATGTGGAATGAAAATTAAAGTAGATATTACACAATTTCTGAAGAACTGGACTGCAAAAAAAGCCAGTTCAATAAAAACAATAAAAGTACATAATCATCTACGTTTTTAAATAAGGGGATTACTTTATGGAGTATCAGTAAGGATGGGTACGTTAAAGGCAGTTCGGAGAATTTACCAAACGTAAATACAATAATGATAAGTTTTTTGTTCTCGAAGTGCTCGAGTTTCCACATTGCTTAGATATCATGCAAAATGTAAAATGAATATTCCAGCAGGCATCTTATACATTCTAATTGAAAACGAAGAACTTATTCATCTGATATACTTTTCACTGTGTAATTTTAATACTTTTTACGTATGATAGGAAGTTGGCATTCTAACTTCAAAAATTTGAACTTGCGATAGCATGCAAAATGTAGTAAAATTAGGCATCTTCCTGTTTCGCAGTGCCTCTGTTTCAGGATTTTTAACACTGATATTTGCACAGTTAGGCATAAAACACCAGTCTCAACATTTATTCATTTCATTATTTAAGAAAAAGCATGAAACTCCATCTTATTTAAAAAATATTAAAAGAAAATTACGTCACATCAAGATGGTGGCATAGCACGAAAGAAATACAAGTTTGAAAGGGGCATACATTTTTCTTTTTTTCAAATGAAAATTCGAAAAAAACTTTTTTTTCAATTATAATCGTAATATTAGTGATTTCAGAGTGAATAGTTTTATGTAGCAAAATCAAAACAAAAAAATAGTGGATGATCCTGTGTCTAAGAATTTTGTTATTAGAGCTTAACTTTGATATTTAAGGAAAAAATAAAATGTTTATTTATTCTAATTTAATTTCTCCACTTAAAAAAGAAACTTACTTCTAAAGATTGAGGATGAGAAGAAATTTTGCTTTTGTCAGAATCTTTCTTTTTAGAGATAATCTCGAGGCTTTGTGGATAATCGGCCTTAAGATGATTTTCCATGGCAATGGAGTTTGAATGAAGTCTGCGAACACTTTGATTTGACTTCCAGTAAGGATAGTCCTCACCGTGCTGCTCTAACTCCAGCGATCCAGTTTGTTTAATCTGACTTTCGGAACCTGTCTTGCCTAGGCTTTTCTGCTTGGAATTTCTGCTTCCTCTACTTCGAGAATCATCTGAAGCATGACGACATAGTTTACGTGGCATAGAACGATCTTCTTCTGCTATAGCTACGCATTTATGTCTTTTCAGTCGCCATTCTGACATAGCTGCAAATCAAATAGTTGAATGAAATTGAATTATAATAGGTCAATGAAATAAAAAAATAAATGAAAATTTTACCACGTGGTGAAAAGTCATAAGTGTTTACGTTGACATGTAACGATTTCAAGATAAATTATATTGATGTTCTCTGAATTAAATTAAATGGAAAGAATGTAAAAAATGTTTTTTCTATTTCTCCTTTACGCCATGAGTAACTTATTAAAGGGTTTTACAGATTCAGGACTTAAAATAGAATTATTGAAAGAATCGAAAAGTGATATCTTCATTTTCACAAGAGTGTCAATTAAGCTTTTCCGCCAAAGAATTTGAGCCGTTCAAAAAATCAAAATTCACTTAATTATTTAATTGACATTTCTAAACAACAGTTTGAGTTGAAGTATTTAAATGAAATAATAATTTTTTTGATAATATCAGGTACTACCGTTTATTTTACTTCTATAACGTGGCTCATGATCTTGAGAAGTCACCAACTCGGTTTCGTGTACATTTAAACTGGTTGTTATTGGTTTGTTCAAATGCGAAGTTTCCTCAGAACTTTCCGAACTGTTTTTTCGGTGAATTTCAACTTTTAAGTCTATTCTTGATCTTGGCTTGTCATGCGCGTAATCCGAGGTTACACTATCAGCCTCTACATTTTGAATGTTGTTTGGTTCTATATAAGAATTACGAGAAGAACATTCAACAGGGGGCGTATCTGTTTTTCCTGAAACAAAGAAAAAATCAGTACATGCTTCCTGTACTACGACCCATGCCAGATCTATATGTAAACATCTTCGATAAAGGTTACCTTACAATAAAATCTTACAAACAAATTCACTTATTTCAGATTCACTGACATTGGTTATAATGCTATGAAAACTTATTCCATGGCAATATTTAAGCCTATCTACCAAACGTCAAGGTGCCCTGGCGAAAGTTTAAGATAAAAATGCATTCCGAAACAATCCGAATCATTCCGAAATCTGTATCCGAATCAATCCGAATCCAAATCGGTTAACAATTAATCCGAGTCAATCCGAATCAATCCAAACCAAATTTTCAAACCGAGTGAAACCGAATCAATCCGAACTCGGATTCATTCAGATTGAACCGGATTAACTTTCAACCGATTTGGATCGAACTAAGTGGAGAACTTTTTCGGATTGTTCGAATTGGATCGGATACAGATTTGGGAATAATTCGGAGTGAATTCCTTTCCGAAACTTTGACCAAGGTAGCAAATATAAAAGAGGTTTCTTATTCTGGCATTTATTTTTTTCTACTTTCAGGAATTTTAATTATTTTTTACTTTTTGCTGCTTCTATTTCGAATCTCTTATGATCAATCGACTAAGCGCGTAACTGACTGTACTTTGTTGTCTCTTGAGTGCTTCTGTACTTTTTTTTGTTCCAGATATTTTATGAACAAACGACTAAGCGTGAAACTGACTGTAATTTGTTGTCTCCTGAATGCTTTTGTCATTTCTTTCTGTTCCGGATATTTAAAGAATAAACGACTAAGCCTGACAGTGTCATTTGTTTCCTCTTGAATGCTTCTGTCGTTTGTTTTATTTTTAATGCTTGTGTCATTTGTTCCTGTTCCGGATGTTTTAAGAATAAATGACTAAGTCTGAAAGTGTGATTTGTTCCCTCTTGAATGCTTCTGCCATTAGTTTTCTCTTGAATCCTTCTGTCATTTGTTTTCGTTTCGGCGTATACTTAGAAGTTCTATACTCAAAGCCTATTGTATTCTATTGCTGTCACATATATTTAATCTCGGTTTGCCCATAACATGCAGGATAAAGTGAAGAATTTATTGTTATTTGAGATGATATGGAATAATGATGAAGTAAACGGAAGAAAAAGAAAAGTAGACATGATCACAAGCAGTATCAAATCTCAAAGCTCCTTCTCTGATGTCCGGATAATCGAATTAGAACGCAAATTGCTCGATAGCTTTTTGCCGCAGTATAATAGAAAATGGTCAAAGACCCAAGAAAATGTCGTACCACTTGAAAATGATTCCGTTGTTTCTTCAGTTGATTCATCGAGTCTACCGAATGTTTTTTAGAAAGGTCGTCCACGTTTAAGTTTCGAAGAAGAATCCAAAAAGACGAAACGGAGACGAGTGAATGAAATTGCTCTAAATCACAGTGGAGATGAGTTATTAAAAGCACTAAAATTGGTTAATCATCTACATGCTTGCGATTCTTCAATGGATGAAACACTAATTGAGAATGAACTCAATCATGTAGACAGCTTATTGGCTATGTACATGGATCTGGGCCTAAAGAAGAGGAAGTATGAGAAGTTGAGGCTCCATAAGGAGAAGATCCATGGAAACTGATGTAGTGATGAAAGACACGAATAAATATTACACAAACTTACTACGGAAAGTGGAGACTTACCTTTTTGACATTGGCAATTGGTCAAATGCGGTGAGTTTTGATTTCAAATGCACCATGATAGATGGAAAGGTTTGTAACGTACTCACAGAATAAAAAGCGACTAATTGCTGTAATGCTTGTAAAGAAGGTCCAAAATTATTGAATGATTTGAACTATGTTTTGAATCGTCCATGTAACAAAGAGTTTTACAAATTTGGATTATCTACATTACATGCTTGGATTCGCTTTTCAGAATGCCTGTTACATGTGGCATATAATATGGATTTCAAGACGAGCAGTCCAAGAAATCTAAAGAAAAGCAATTGAAGAGTTCTAGCAGAAAGACGATTCAAAAATGGTTGAAATCACAATTGTCATTACCAGTGCACATAGCAAAGCAAGGAAGTGGAAAAACAAATACGGGAAATATTGTCCGATGGTTATTTGCGCACGCTGAAGTTGTAGCGGAAATTACTGGTCTGGATCCGAATCTTATCAAAAGATGTCATGACATTTTGAAAGTCCTCTCGTACGGTAGAATGTTCGATTCTGAAAAATTCAAAACATATGCCTTAGATACGGCAAAACTTTGCTTGAAATTGTATCATTGGTACAATCTGCCACCAACTGTGCACAAGGTTCTCATGCACGGGAGTGAGATCATCAGATCCTTCAATTTACCGATTGGATGGTTCTCAGAAGAAGCCCGAGAGGCGAGTTTTAATAAAGTTTTCAGAAAGGCCCAAACAGGAAACAGCAAAATGACCAACAAAAAATCAACGAATGCATATACATATTATGCACTACCGCATGACTTCATCGGATCCACGGATCACTTTCTTCAGGTTCAAAGAAATGAAAAAAAGGAAGGAGCTACTAGAAGATTCGCAAAATCTTCTCGTGGAATAATATACTGGAGTGAATCTTTGAATTTTATATGCTCATAAGTAGATCAGAAGAAGGTGAAATTAAAAAAGTAAAAGATATTTTAAATGCCTAAAAGCACAAAAAATTTTTTTTTTAAATTGAAGCAAAAAAAAGAAACCTGTTTCATGGCTGCAACCTTGACGTTTGGTAAAGAGGCTAAAATACTGCCATGAAATAAGTTTTCATAGCAGTATAACCAATAGCAGTGACAGTAGAATAAGCGAATTTGGTTGTCAAAATTGTTTATAACAATGATAAATGTAGTTGGTTGGGAGTCAATTATGCACAAGTTCTATTCTTCACATGCAAAGAAATGATTCCGTAGAAAAGGAAAATTTGTCTGCATAGAAATGCCAAATAAGTGAATATGATTAGAGAAATTGTTTATAGCAATAACAAATTCTGTTCGATGGGAGTCCATTGTGTATAATTTTTGTTCTTCAGATGAAAACAAATAATTCCACAGAGAAGAAACATTTTCTATGCTTACAGATATCAAATAAGTGAATGTTTATAAAAACTGTTTATAACAATGATAAATTTTCTTACATGGCAGTCTATTGTGAGCAAATTTTATTCTACATATGATTTTTGTCCCAAAAAAGTGTTTTTTCCCCACTGTGCAGCAACGCCACGACTAAATAATTTCGATTGACAATCTAGGGTTGATGTTTGTTCGATGAATAATTATTTTCAAATTTAGGTTTCTCTAACTTATCAATTAAATTCACAAAATCAGTAACTTTAATTTCATGTGCAATCTTCACCCAAAATTTTTCCACGAGAGCTTTGTTTATTGGGCGTAATTGGAGTAAAGAGTTTGAATTTTCCTATAGGTTTATTCGTCAGTTTGGGTGTACAAATCCATTACTTACTCTTACCATATATAAGGAGGTTAGCACCGAACGAACGCTTACCCCGAAAGGGATTTGTCTTAATAGTATAAAAATAAAAATAATAATAGTTAGTTAAGCGCTCGGACTTCCTACTAGAGGTCCGGGGTTCGATCCCTGAGCCGGTACCTCTGGAAATTTTTCCATGTACACTTACCGAGGTTCTAGTGGTTCGGATTCCACCTTAAGGTCTAGGTCCCACCATCATTCACTTGGCTGCCACATAACCCGTGGATGGTGAGGTGAAAATTATACCAGACTGTCCAATATGTCACATTATGCATATCATTCTCACTAGACCACTTGAATGCATTACAAAAATGCGTCCGTGACTGATGATATAAACTGAGACAGCCCCGTGACTGATGATACAAACTGGGACAGCCCCGTGCAGAATATTCAGTTTGATACAAATATTTGACTCAAAAAGTGCCTTCGACATACTGGGCTGTAACCATCTAAAGTTTCAGATATAATTTTTTTCCCTACCGAAGGTGTTCTCGCGTTGACGTCGCGGTAGGGCTTGAGCTTTCCTTTCATGACTTTGACGGCTACGTTGGCGTAAGCATTGCTACTGACAGGGTTTCCCATGCCAAACAGGCGGAGAACGAAGAGGAAAGGGACTGAGAGGATCATCAAAACTCACAAATAATGGACAGTTTAAAAAACAGATTGAAACGATGGTCGCTTCCCGAGGATCGTCGAGGCGCCCCTGGAGCCACCGCTGGGGGCCACAGAATGCGGGACGATGGTGATGGTGAGTTGCGAATAGGTCAGGCAGATCTCATCGATCAATACTCTGGCCAGCAAGAACATCTGCGACAAACGGCAAACAGTGGAACATCAACTGTGTCTGATGGGGATGCTTTGAATAGTTTTAGCGAGATGTAGCCAACCATCTCAAGAGGAATACCGTAGGAGAGCATTAACTGGAATACAACCACGATAGAAGAATTGATACGTCTCTATTATGAAAGCGCGAAGTTTTAAACTAAACGCGAAAGGGGACAAAATTTCAGGATGAAGTTCGCTGCGAAGTATCCCGATATACAGAGAGTTGCAGTAAGATATCTTATTACTAAGGTTGAGGACATCAGAAATAATCTGCCTATCTTAGAAGACCGAGCAATGAAGATTAAACGACAGGTTGAGTCGGCAAGTATAAACGTCGAAAATGAACATCAGTTAGAGGAAGCTACACCACAAGATCAAGCGG
>JAUMHM010000016.1:2602282-2614850 GCA_032362435.1 Melikaiella ostensackeni
TTCTCTAATGATTTTGAAACATTTGAATTGGATTTGTTTGGAACTGAGACGCTCGCGTTGCTATGGGAAACAAGATGGATGCGGTTTTAGGAAGCGCGACTTGGGTCGAAGGTGGGAGGGTTGATGGCTAGACTATGTTTTCTTAGATCATGGTTGGTAGCATTGAGCATAAGCCAACTTCTGTGTTTTCGTGATCGTAAAATCCACGACATGGATTCTTTCAGTTCAATATGCCAAAGGAAAAAAGTTTGTTGTGGAATATCTTTCAACAAAAGAAGTGCTACGCGCCAAAGAAGGCATTTAGAAAAAAAATGTTTAAAGTGCCCTCAAACAGTAAGAAAAAAAAATGTTAAAAAAGGAAAGAATAAATAATCAACGACAGCCTTCGTCCGATGGTGATGACAATAACAACGTAAGCATATTTTATAATATTTTTCTTAGTGTACCTTTTATGTTATAGACCGGCTGTTAATGCCTAACCTAAGCCAAGAATATCGTTGTATTTCTGGGATTTCTGAATTAAGTATATTTACATGACTTTCATTTACATGTTTTAAACGTTTCAAATAAGAAAGAATTCTTGATAAATTTTCAAAGATATTTGAAACCTTGTTTTTTAAATTCATTGTTTGATGTTTAAAAATATATTGCTTCTGATAATTAATATAGGAGAGCGTTGAGGACTTAAATACAGGTGTTAGAATTCTAACCTCAAGTTTGAGACATATTTCTATGATAAATAATTTCATAAATCTATAAAGTGGCTACTTTAACAATGTTTCACACAATTTCAAATGAACAATTTCAATAGAATATCTTGAGTGTTTCCATAGGATTCATATTATAACCGTATGCATGATAATTGTATACACTTTGACTAAAATACTGCAAAAAGGTTTACAACTTCTTTCCCCAAAATTCTGTCAAAATTAGGGTGACCATCCATCCGGATTTCCTCGGGCATGCCCTCTTTTCGAAGTAATTTACTTTTGCCCTAAAGGATTTTGAATTTGGCCGGGTGTTTTAAAATAGGATTTTTCGTTTTTTAATGGAAAAAATATGAGTTAAATCTAGTAGTTTTCTATAAAATTGTTTCCTAATGAAAAAATAAAAGATAATTTGGTGCTTTAGGGACTTTTCTTCTTATTTCTGTAAGGGATAAGGTAAATTTTGTTTTCAAACTTTAGAGATTGAATATAGTTTTTATATTTTTCTTTTTATCCTTATTTTCCTACTTATTCAATTTTTTTCACCCTTATTTTTTCTCAACGCGTTTCAAAATAACAATGTAAAAAAACCTTTCATCAAATTTCAAGAAATAAGGATAAATATTTCTACGTTTTTTCTTGAAATACAAGTGGTACTAAAATCTTTAGTCCTATTTTGGTATTTTACAATGAAAAACCGTATTTATTCCGACTTTTTCCAGACTATTTTATTCGGAATTTTGTACAAGAACGTTTCAGAATCGGACCAATTTCCTCATCCGATTGCATTTTTACATTTCGCAGAATATAAAACCAAACAGTTCAACAGTTTTTACCAACTATTTGATAGAAGCCGTAATAAATAAAGTTTTTCCTCATGAAATACCAATTTGTTGTTTCCCGGACGTTAAATGAAGAATAATTTACATCGCAACGTCATGACCATATCTTACTTTGATCTATTTCTTAAAGCCTGGTTCATTCTGAAAATCAACTCTGGTCCCCTACTCAAAATCTATTATCTACATAATCATTTTATATAAATTCCTGAGGACAGTGCGTTTAAAATGATATGCGGAATGCATTTGTGACACTCTCTTAAGAGTGACGATTTATGGGATAATTGAAAAATATTAAAAATAAAAAAATATATATATGTATATTTCAGGTGCGGATGCACATAAGTGCAATGACAATATTTATGTCTATATCTAAATCAGGCACTACTGATAATCATTTGCAATCATTATAGAAAAAGAAAAAGAAAATAGCGTATCTGGTAACAGGTAATCATTATTTCAATTTGAAAAGTATATTAACTCCATGATGCCTGATAAGCAGGTACGTTTAGTCAATAAATCTTGTTTATTTATTTCAAAATTAAATTCTGTTGACTTCAAATATAAGTCAAGATTTAATTCACTGCTATTTGTATGATATATGATTGTGTTATATAGGAAAGACTGGATGAAAAACTACCTAGATGCGATTTTTTCATCGGATTGTACTCTTTTAATGCTGAAAAATGAGTATTGGATGGATTTTTTGTGAGAGCTACGACTTTTTTGGAAACCCCTATCTATTTATGAGATTGGTACTCCTCTATTAAACTCAGAATTCAAGCGAATCGAATTGAAAGTCAACGAAGAAATTTCGAAATCAGGTGTAATCTGTCTCCAGGGTGATGGTTGGAGTGACATAAGGTAATTGTCTTGTAATTTATTTATTTAGGACCGAAAGCATGAATTTAGAAAAAGGAATTTTCAATAAATATGGAAAGTATAAATCTTAGTATTGACTGGCGTTGATTGAAAGTTCAAATATTTTTCGCAATTCGAAAACAAACTGATTTCGAATGATTAATTGATAGTTTAAGATAATATCAAATATGCCTAAATAAGTTTTCGGTGCAAAAGGTCAAATAAATTCAAATACAAATTTAGATATAAAATGTCTACGTTTTGGAGTCTGTGTGGTTTCTTTTTCATCCTGTAATAATTTTTGTATAAAAAAATTAAAATACATAGATCTAGGAATATATACAGTACATAATAAATAATCACAGTAATTAATTGTAAAAAATTATGTAAAAACAGTAGTGAAACATAAGTATAGAGGTTAAAAATTACCTGGCACTTTTTTTAATGCTTATTTTCTGTGAATATCTATTACGTATCGTATATAGTCCTTGATTTGTGTATATTTATTTGTGTTTATAATAAAATTATTACATTTATGAAAAGGGACCATTCAGAGTCCGAAACGTAGCCAATTTAAACTTGAATTTATATTTCTATTTATTTGACCTTTGGCACCGAAGACTTATTCATTCATCAACGAATGGTGCTTCAAATATGGTAAAAGCACGATAAATAGTTCACAGAGTACACTCTCATGTTCCTATATATGGCTGATGAACACATTGCTTAAATTTAGTATTTAAAGATATAATTCAACTTGAGACGCTTAAAGGTGTAGTCTTCAGCCACAGCAATTGTAAACGACATAAATACATCCCATTTAATCAAAGCCTCATTTATTGCCATCCAGTAAGAAAAAAGGCAAAAAATTATATCACTAAAATTATCTTGAAAAACCAGGTGGGGGACAATACTTTTTTCTGCTGAGAGTTTACTTTACAACAAAATGACATTAAAAAGATTGGCGATTTCGGATAATGTACTTTTAAAGCACCAAGTAAGGACTGATATTTTAAGTGAGACTTTCTGTTGTAGCCTTCTCAGTCTTCATGAAATCCTGGCACCAGTCATCGAAAGGATCACTATGTCTTCATGAAATCGTTACGAATATGGGTATAGCATTGACGATGTGGGAGAAGTGCTGACAGATTTGGCCCAGTACAAAGAGAAAGTAGGATTGTTTTCTCTTCCGTTCGTTCAGAAGACTTACAACATCATCAGCTGTTACTTGGTGGAAAACAAACAACTGTGATCCCAGATTATGTACCATTGCTTTTGATATCCTCAGCATGCCAGCAGCAAGTGTTGCAACGGAGAAGCAGCTGGAAAAATGACGTACGTCTCCTTTAATTTGAAGTTGAAAGCGTCGAAAAAAAGGCTTCAAAGAGGAAAACGGAAGAGACGTATGTTTGTAACTTCTTGGGACGATACGGAATTTGGACTTCGTGCAGAAGAGTCAGAAGCAAAATACGAGTATTCTGATGAAGATTGCGACTCGCCTGACTCCGATTCTGAAGTTGGAAACGAAGGTAACCAAATTTTTTTATGCGCTCCGAATGGGTTTGACTCAATGGGCTTTAATGCAGTAATAATTTGAAAATACGAGTATGACAACTGGATAAGGACAGTAAATGAAATTTCACAGGATGAATCAAAAAAATTTTCTATGATAGATTTTCAAATATAAAATTTTGATGTCTCATAATTTTTTGATTCATTTTTACGAGAGAAAGGAGAAATGATTTTTACATATTACTAATATATATTCATAAAAGTATCCTAAATTACTTGAAATTGTTTAAAACAGTGTTTCGAAAAATTGGTCGTCATGCAGTTGTCATTCTCATGTCTTCAATTACTTTATGTTACTTAACACTATGTTTTTTGTTAGCTTCATCTAAGTAGGCTAGCTACTTTACTTTATTTATTTGAAAAACAAGTTAGATTATAAAAATTTCGTACAATTGTGATTGGATTGACGTAAGCTTATTATAACAGATAAGTCACAACAATGAGATAATACTGTATTTTCCACATAACTACTTATAGCGGCGTTAATTAGCTACACGCCTGTTTTTGAGCTGTCGCTTAAGTGCCTTAATGTTTTAATCTGACATAAGATTTTTGCCTCATAGTAGTATGAAGGCTAATAGAATTTTTCATCTAATGAGCCCAAGTTGAAGGCAAAATGTCATTATACAGATATACGGCAAAAAACGTCAAATTTCGATATTTTCAAAAAAATGTAATAACTCGGGAAATAATCAACATTTTTTTAAGTTCTTGGGCTTATTTTGAACAGAATTTTCCATCGTATTTGTCTAAATTATCAGGATATTTTTACAATTTTTTCCCTATATTCTGTCCTGAGGTCACACTTGGCACAAAAAAGCGTAAAATTTCAAAAATGTGTAAATACTTACAAACATTTTTTTGAAATGATTATTCATCATATTTAGTAAATTTCGCGTACAAATTAATTGATATAAATCAGTCCAATGTATTATTTTGTGCTGCTAGATTTATGCTTAGTAGATTTCCTTTAATTAAATTTATTCATACGAGGTGAAGGGGGGGAGGCTCCCCTAAACTGCAGAGACGAAAGTCTCTTTTTTTATTGTGGGTCATATCCTCTTATTCTCTGTGTGAGAACTGTTATCCCGTGAATCTCAATTTAAGAAAGACAATGGAGTTTGTTACAGAAAAATAAAAGATTTTAGTTTGAGCCTGAAATTCCGAAAATAAAATATCTTTATGAATCATCAGCAAAAAGAAACATTATACAAGAATCATATAAAGACATCAATGTTTGTAAACTAATTGGAACGATACAGCTTACCACTCTTCCTCTTAAATGCTACCGCTAGCCGTCTGATAGAAGACCAAAAAGGAACGAACGAAAAGATTGCCGTTTTTCGTTTTGAGTTTCAAGAAGGCGCAGTTCTCTCTAGACTAATTTTTAAAATTTTGTTTCTAACCAGGCCAGATGGGACGCGATAAGAAAGCTCCCGTTACGGTCCTGCCTTCCGTCGGACAGGGGTTAAAATTTATTTTACGTTTGAATCGTAAATTTTAATGTGGTTTAATGGTTTAATTCTGGTTTAATTAATCGATTCCGGCAGCTCACTCTCGTTACCAGGTCGAAAAATATTATTTCGTTGACCGGGATAGGACGTGGATGTGACTTACGGACTTAACTTTCCAAAAAGATATCACTTCGATTTTAGACCCCGAACTTTGGTCGGACAAAAGTCTGGGTAGTTCCGGCTCGTGCCAGGTGGTTGCCCAAGTGAATGCAATGATGATTTTTGTTCGATATGCCTCGGCGGTTCATAGCAAGGACTTATTAGGTAGGGATTTTTTCTGATCTGAAAAATTTGGATGAAAGTGGAAGGGAATTGCCGTGAGACTTGAAGCTATGTTTGGAAGTGTATGGAAACTACGTAGCCTAATGCCTTGACTGGGACTTTTGCACCTGCGAAGCAGATGCCTCGTCCGAATTTAGCGAGTTAAGAGTCTCGGTATTTTCCTTTCTCGTTATAATTTTGAATTTAATTTACATGAAAATCAATGTAGGTTAGAATATTCAACTTGGGATTTAATCCGATATATATTATTTCCAACCTTAATTTTGTAAAAAGGAATTTAGGTACTCTAGTGCTCCATTATTGCTGAGCGAGCACGTGGCACTGTTTACGTGCTTATGCTGTCAGGCAGTATATACAGCAGTCAAGTCGAACGGCAGAGAGCGAGATAGACTATGGTAGGAGTGCTTGGAAAGATAAGGAGTGTAAGCATAAAGAAAGATAAAGAGTGTGAGCATGGTCCGATCGAAGCACTGACTCATTGTGACCGTCAACTATATCATGGAGGAAGACCGAGCATGGCTCTCGTGTGTGCACGCGTATGCCTACTAGCGTTGTGTGCAAGTGCACCTTCGTTCGTTTGTTTTTAGGATGACTGCTTTACATTAATGATTGTTGGGATTCTAACAATAGTTTCCCCTTTTATATTTCGAGTTGTCATAATTCTAAGTGGAACATGCTGAAATCTTACAGTGGTGTGATTAAGTCTATACACACACACATACACATATACACACACACATGCGTGCACTCATGGCGTACACGTGCTTACGCGAATGTACCCCTGTATTTGCTGAAAAGTAATTTTCCGTCACATTTAGGTAACGTTCCTTTTAAAGATTATTTTGAAAATTAGTTCAAGAAGAGAAAAATTGATTTACTCGATTTTACAATGATAATTCTTCTCATTCTCGAAGTCAGCTCGCAAGCAAGCTACCTCAGGATCTTTAGAATGCCACGTAAGCAGCCTTATTGTACGTTCAAAGACATCATTCCCTGACACGCCATGCTCATAGCCACGTATTCAGCCTGACATGTGGACAGAGCAACATAAAGTTGCTTCGGAACTTTCCATGCCACTGCATCCCCGAACAATTTTACAACATACCCACTCGTGGTCAGGGAGCCCTTGAAGTCTGAGAAACTTTCATCTGAGTACCCTTGAATATCATTTTCCACGCCCGTATATCTAAGGGAAAAATGTTTTGCCCCTTTAAGGTACCTAAAAACTCTCTTAGCCATTGCCCACTCATGTTCTGTGGGGCTTACCTGATACCTGCTCAAAACATTTACTGCGTAGTTGATGTCTGGTCTCGTCGCGCCCGCCAAGTATAACAAACATCCTACCACTTCTGTGTAAGGGGCATTTAGTTCTGTTTTGTCTAAGTCTCAAACCTCTCCCTCATAACCATATTCTCGCATTTTTCTCGCCCGATTTGTAACTTGCGTTGTTACCATGGGCGATCTTTGTGGATATGCTTCACTTAACCCATATTCCTCCAAGAGTTTCTAGATGTACTTTTCTTGAGACAGTTCTGATGCACGTTGGTCTCTATTTCGCCTAATCGAAATTCCAATAAAATCCCTTGACTCACCCAAAATGCTCATTTTAAGTTCTGTATTAAGTTTCCCTTTGACCTCGTCAAGCTTGATTAAATCATTTGAAGTCAGAATTATGCCATCCACATGAAGTACCACGTAAGTTACCGTTGAGAAAAGCGATTTTTACGTCAAGGTCAAATTTATTTATAAGTGCTTAATTTAATTTAATAATTATTTAATTATTTAATAATTTATTTATACTCTGGTATTTTCTAAGAAGCTGAAGAATTCATCGAGGTTATATAACGTTAAGGACTTAGTTTCCTTACTATTACATCAGCTGCAGGCAGGAGGAGAAACAAAGACCTTCTCAGATACCGCTGTAATATCTTTAAGAATATTATCAGTCGACGTTTGGAATACCACTGGAAGGCATATATCCCTAGCCGCATGGGATTACACCGCTGACTCTCAGGATGACGTTACCCTTGGGAGCTTTACTGATACTGGATCTCAGTCAACGTATCCAGCTGTTGGCTATACTTGGCCAATATCAACTGGGAATTTCCTTGGATATGTACCCTATGTAGACCCAGGACCGGAAGCCAGAGCAGCTTTAGCTGAATACCACTTTCCTACAGGTGATGGACTCGCAGCACGTCTCTAAGTGTGTAATATTCGTGTTAATTAGCGAGAGGTACTCAGCTATAGGTGCCGAAATTATCATCTCTCTTGGTATGCAGGAAAGTGGCTGGTCCTCACCCCGCCTGTCCTCATCCTGATTCAGGTTCCTAGCAGTATCAAGTAGGTAGGCCTGTAGTATAGTGTTCATCGCATGCAAAAATGCAGTATACGGCATCTCGCGACGGATGCGAGGAGCATACTCTCTCAATTGCCGATAAACAACGTCACATAGCACTGTAAAACTTGAGTGCTCAATGTTCTGACATCGGCGTTTGATTAGCTTTTAGCTAGTTCATGTTGCATCACGTTGAGACCTCTTATCCGCCTTGTACGTTGGGCAGTCTCTCTTCACGTGGTCTGTTATCTGGTGGCAGCCATAACACTTCCTGAGGTTGCTATTTTGCGAATTACTGCAGTTCCTGGCATAGTGGCCATCTCCACCGCAATTGTAGCAATATTCCTTCAGATTTTTGCTATGCTATGTATAACGATGCTATGTATAACGCTGTGTCATCCGCAAATAACGATAATTTAACGTGGGTCGATTTAGGTATGTCATTAATATAATATAGGAAAAGTACCGGGGCTAGAATAGATCCTTGTGGAACTCCAGCTGCTATTGTACGCTCAGATGAGGTCGTTTTGTTTGCAGTCACTACAAATGTTCTGTTTTTAAGGTAGTTTTGTAGTATTTTAAAAATGTAGACTGGAAAATTGTACTTAAAAAGCTTGTAGATAAGGCCTTTGTGTCAGACGGTGTCAAAGGCTTTTTCTATATCAAGCAAGGCAAGCGCTGTTGATTTATGCAAATTGAAGTTAGTACTTATGTAATTTGTTAATCTGAAGAGTTGGAGGACTGTACTTTTCTTTTCGACAAATCCAAGTTGTTCAGGAATTAAGATTTTATGTAAACATTCATGTTTTTTGATCCTTGTATGATTTTTTCGAATAGTTTACTTAGAGTAGATAAGAGACTAATTGGTCTGTAGCTTTGGGGGAACAGTTTGTCCTTGCCAGATTTGTGTAAAGGCAGGATGTTAGCTTTTTTCCAGCATGTTGGAAAGAACGAAAGTAAGAGGCAGGAATTAAATATATATGTGAGTTTTACAAAAGCTTTTTTGGGGAGGTTCTTTAAGGCAACGTTTTGGATATTATCTAAGCCCGGTGCTTTCTTGGGCTTCGTTTTAAGCACAGCTTTTCTAATCTCAGATGGAGTTGTTAATACGACACTGTCATTACTGATCTGTTGTTTTTTAATTTCCTTATATATATATATTATTAACGATTTGATCAGTGTCATTGTTACCCAAATTGTCAGTCAGGCGATGAACTTTTTCGAAATTTTCTGCTAATTGTTCGACTCTATCCTCATTTGTAATGGCTAGACCGAGTAGTCCATGTAGGATAGGTATTTCGTTTTTCCTTCGCTTGGTGAGGCAATGAGCCATTTTTCAAAGCGAATTATCTCTAACTTCTAGTGTATCAAGTTTCTTACTCCAATTTTCATTATTATACTTCGCAATTTTTCTATTGATAACATTACTGAGTCTATTTTTGATTTTTCTTATTTCATGGCTTTTAGTTCTTTGCTGTATTTTCCTCATCGCGTTTCTATCTTTAATTAGCTGTTTGACATTTTCAGGTATCTATTCAAAATTTCTGCTTCTAGTGATTTGAGGTATTGATTCAGATATGGCATTTTGGATGACACTGGTCAAATTGTCTACCGCAATTTCTACATCGCTTTGTAGTTTAAGATTATTACAGATAACTAAATTTATATTAATACTGCTTCTAAATTTGTCCCAATCGGCTTCCTTATAATTTAAACAGGTATGCTTTTCTGCTGTCATATTGGACATTTTACTTAAGATAATAAGGACAGTTATATGATCCGAATTTAAATCATCTATAACATCAACAACTATATCATAATTTAGATTTTTACTTATTCCTATATCTACGGTACTTGAGGCTGAGTCGTTATAAGGATAAAGTGTATAGTTATCCGGATAGTGAATAGTATATAGATTTTTAAGTGAGTAATCAAAAATGTTGTTACCATTATAGTTGTTTGTTCGACAATTCCATGCTGTATTTTTAGCATTGAAATCTCCATACAGCAATACTTTATTTCCAGTCTTAAAAATCAAATTTAAATCTTCAATATCTATTTTACATTGTGGTGTTTTGTAAGCTGAAACAATGACAGTGTTATCTTCAAGTTTAATTGCAACGCTTTCGAGAGATGTAGTTGATATAGGAATCTCATGATACTTAAACTCGTTTTTAATTAATATCATCACTCCTCTACCTGTCCCCTTATCATTCCTATCTTTTCTAATACATTTGAACCCAGGTACTTTGATTTCGCGCTTCATACTGACTTTGGTTTCATTTAGTAAAACTATGTCCAATTTGTGCATAAAAATAATTTCCTTCAACTCGGATAAATTTCCACAGATACCATTTATATTAAAGTGGCATATTTTAAGATTAGTTATAGGAATTTTAGTATTCATTACTGATGACACTAATAAAAGCTAGCAGTCTTGAAATATCATCTTTACAGTTGACTAATTTTTTGTTCAGTTCTTTTACTAATCTTAGCATCTTACCTAGGTCGCAGAGCTGATTGAGTTTAGACATCTCTGTCATAAGTTCCTGGTAATCCGTAAGATCGTCGTTTGTAGTTTCCTTACTTCTAGGGGTATTACATCTACTCGTTGTTTGCGCTGGAGTTTGGTTGTACTGGTTGAAGTTCTCTTCTTTTCTTCTCTCTCTGGTTCGTAGGATTGGGAATTCCTGATGCTTGAAGGTTGGAGCCTCTTGCCTCACAGTTCTGGGTCCATGGTTGTTGAATCTTCTTGCCTCGACTTTGTTTAGGTGTTTCAAGAACTCTGGACATTTCGAGTAATTATGGGGATGAGTGCCCTTGCAGTTTACGCACGTAGAAGGGGAATCAATGTCTTGGGTACATTTTGCTGTCAGATGCAATCCATCACATTTCACGCACCTAGGTTTATTGTTGCAATAAAGCGTCCCATGGCCAAACATTTGGCAATTGCGACATTTGGTCACTCTTAGGGAAATTTTGTACTTTTCCTATTTGACTTTGACATAGCATATGTACTTAATATCCCAGATGCGTTTCATATCTACATCCTTATCAAATGTACACAAATAGGTAGGAGTGGTGTATGGCATGGGAATTTTCTTATTTTCCTTCAGGATGGTCATTCTGTCGCATTTAATGCCTTTCTTCTCGACGTCATCGATGAATTCTTGAATTGGAATGTTAGGTAGGTTCTTAGCTGCTAGCAACTTAGAGCGGAGCCACTTTGGTGTATATGTGAAATAAGGCACATGTTTAGTCTTTAGCTTTTCTTGAAGTTTTAAGTAATCCATTACAAATTCTGTGTGGATCGTAAATTGTTAGGGGAATATTCTATTTTTCATTCCTTCTTGATAGAGGAATTTACCATCGTCTTGATACATTCTGAATAGTTGAAGATGTTGTCCGTTACCACAATAGGGGGGTACTTAACCCTTTTTTCAGGTTCAGCCGCAGTAGCGTTGTCATCGTCTTCGTCTCGATCTTCAGTTATGTCTTCCATTGGTTCTTGGTTTTCTGTCAGGGTGGTTATAATACCAAAGCTGTTGTAGATTCGAATGTTTGCATTGGTTGCCCCAAATACTCGTTGGGAGTTGAAATTGGAATCGGTCCTCTGCTTTTTAGCATCGGGTCCTAAAGCACTTTCTTTGCCTGCCATTTTTAGATTTGTACTTCATATCACTGATTATCACTAAGCGCAATCCGGTAATAGAACTTCACTTAGTCACTTTTTAGATTGTTTCACTGTCAATAGTTTTTTACACTTTCACTTCACTCCTTTCCACTAGCAATCATCTATCGATGATCACGATGACACATTTTCACACAGTAGTCGATGAATCGTGTGTGCTTCCCGCTTTAGGAAAGATATTATATACATAGATGCGGTAAATGGTGGCGGAGTGGGGGAACGGTATACATAGCTAACTACTTTTCGGCCATGCCTAGCTGCTGCCCTCTTCGTACTACCTTCCAGTATGGGTAAAATCGTTGTTCTGGGGGTAATAACAGCTCCTCGCTGTCTTCTCAAAAATCGGTGAAGTAAAAGTTGAAATATTTTCGCGTTTTACAAAATAACAAATTAATATAAAAGTACAATATTTTTGCAATTCTGATTCTTAATTCATTTGTACAAAATAGAAATTAGTAATAATATTAAAGTTTGTCCACTTAAATTAACTTTTTTTGCTAATTTTGTAATTAAGACAATGTTTATTTTTCTAATAGACATGAAATTTTATTTTAAATTGGAAGGAATAATTTTAAATAAAAATTGTTCAAGTTTGAATAATTTTTAGATTGGAAAATTCAAAACTTTAATTAAAATTTGTAACATTGGAGGAATTCGCATTAAAATCGCTTCAAACGTGATAGGGTGGAGTCTTCAAATTCAAAGTTCAAACCCCGTTTAATACACTAAATGAGTCTTCATTTATTAAAATATGTAATCATTTT
>JAUMHM010000016.1:2624977-2646761 GCA_032362435.1 Melikaiella ostensackeni
GGATGATGTCCTTCGTGAGGATCTCTCGGAGGAGTCCGACCTCTGGACCATCACTTGTTCAGTTTATGATGCGGCGAAAGCTTTGGCTGATATAGATCGATGGGTAAAGCCGACGATAGATCGGAAGACCAAAAATCGCTTGCATCAAATGTACAAGAAAAGTGGCTGGTCTAGTCAGAACGCGTCCCGTGTTCAGTATGTGATAGACTACCTAACATCTGGTAATCCATTTACGGTAAAGGTCAAAGAGTTCGTTCACGAACTGAGGCTCCACCATCGAACATTGAAGAAGTTAAAGCTGCTGACGATCAGGCAGCACATTGTTGACAAAATACGGATGTTATCTGACGCCAGGAGGAGAGTACAGGAGAAAGTGAAACGGGTAAGGGAGAATCAACAGTTTCTCGCTGACCCTTTGCGCCTTTTCCGAGAACCCCCTGTTTCTTTCAATAATCCGCCTACGTCCGAGGAGATAGTGACTTTTTGGAAAGAAATACGAGGTTCAACGACCATTGCATGAAGATACTGAGAATATCAGGCGTTTCAAGGAGCTGTGCAACAACCTTATAACGTCCGAGGAATAATGTCCACCAATCACTGCCGAAGAGGTGGAGAAAGCACTGAGGGGCAAGAAGAACTTTTCCGCTGCCGGACCGGATGTTATCAAGAACTTCTGGTGGAAAATGTTTACTTCTACGCACCAAAATCTGGCCCGGATCTTCCCCCCATATTTGAAGTCAGAGACGCCCATTCCGCAGTGACTGGTGTTAGGACGCACTGTACTCACACCGACTAAGGGCGACTTGTCCAAACCAAGGAACTACAGGCCAATAACTTGTCGGAACACGCTGTATAAGATTTTTACAGCTATCCTGAACGACAGGATTGTTCGGACGATTGGACCTGTGTGGAGAGAGATCTACGAACTTTGCCACTATCTCTCGCACTACGTAATTCTCATGGGTACCTCTGCGGCGTATCTAATAATCGTAAGCATAAGATCACTCATATATTTTATATGGATGAATTAAAGATCTGAAGGAGGCTCTCCGAAGCAGATACAAGCGTCTCCCTCGACAGATTTGGTCTTCCAATCTGTCGGCGTTGAACAAGATATCTGCAACTAACATGTTCGCCCTCCTGGTTCTACTCTATTCATTTGGGGGTGTTTCATGGACGAAGCACGAGCTCACGGCCCTCGATATCGCCACACGTAAGATCATGCATGTGCAGAAGAGCTTGCATATCAACTCGTCCGTCCCGCGCTTATACATCTCACGCCGTAAAGGCGGACGCAGACTTCTAAATATCCAGTGTCGTTATGACCGAATTATCTTGAGCGCAGCTCTTGTCGTGGCAAATGGAGAAGATCCTCTTCTAGCAATAGTCAGGAACCACGAGATGACTGGCAAAGGAGCGTTTCTCAACAAAGCCACGGAGAAAGCGGCCGAGACCCTCGGTCTGGATCTTAACATCAGAAGCGAGGAAGGTGCCATTTAGATTCCTTGTTTCTAAAAGCTCGAGTTAAGAAAGCAGAGGTGAATAACTTCCTCGAACAGCTTCACGACAAGAAAGTGTACTGGAACTTACACAGATATAAAAGTGAAAGACCAGTCCTTGTCAATGGAGTAAATGTTTGCTTTCCTTAATTCATATAAATTGAGTATAAATTGTCACTTATTACAATTTTTTATTTGATTTTCTACTCATGATTCACTAGAATTGAACGAAAATGTATATAATAATCTGCCTTTTACTATTACCGAACACAATCTCAATGTGACCGATTTATTGCATTCACAAAAGTTCTGCACGAATCGATACTTTGCGATTGATCTAGCCGACCGATTAAAATACTCCAAATTGACTGAGTGTACGCCCCATGAATCCGCATTCTTTATTATTATTATAACTAGCAATAACTACGCGCGCCCCACGCGGGCGATTCGTTTCCTGTTGTTCAGGTCCTTTTTCATCATCAATATTTATTTAAGCGTTTAAATACATTGAACTTGGCAAATAAAAATAATACGCATCACCTTTGTTCACAAAATAGTCACAACAAAAACTTATTTCTTGTCTTTTATTGGAATTCCGAATCCATTCAGTACAGAAACGAATAAAATTCTGAAGAATTCCAAAGAATTCATGGCGACTTCAAAGGTAGTTTAATTTCGAATTAACGAACTCGCTCAGCAGTACAAAAGCTCGAAATTTTATTACAAAGAATATTTTGTTTTCATGTCACAATGTTCGGAATTGAATTGAGGGAATTCAACCACATAAGTCGCAATTCTAGTCCGAAGAATAATTTGTTTTTTTATGTCACAATATTCAGAATTGAATTTTAATGAAGAATAATTTTTTACTCTTATGTCACAATCTGCAGAACCAAATTCAAGGAAAAATTTCGGTTAACTACCCATAATTCAGAATTTTCGCGTTAAATAGTAGTTTCGAGAGCAACTGTCTCTTCTATATCACACCTCATGTATATAATACGATCATAGGTTAGACAGTCAAGCCCGCACATGTAATAACCGACGGAACGCTCGGCTGCATTGTCTGTCTCTTTTTTCGTAAGATAAGATGAAGGAAAAGTTATCTCGAATTTTAAATTCGATAAAGCACAAAAAAAATATTAGTCGATAGAACATGCAAAGGCACGTTTTTTTTCTCATATGAATTTTCTCGGGAAAAAATTTTCTTTTGTGGATAAAAATTAAAAACGGAAATTTTGTATGACTTCAAAATAATTAATTTTTATCAATCAACTCGTGATTTCTTATGGGGATATCAATGGAAGGAATTTAAATTCCACTCACGTACTCAGATGACGCTATTGGTACCGAAGAATCCGTCAAAATGATCAAAAAATTTGAATTTGTTGTCGAATTTGTATTGCAAAGCGGTCGCTGCAGTTGATCGTGTTCTCCCAACTTTGCCGGGAAAAAGTCAGGAAGGAAAATTTGAGCAGAAGAAACTTCTAGTTGCAAAGTTGTTACAAAGGCTTTGAGAAAATTGTTTGGAAATTACGACCTTGATTCAGAAAAAACTCTAGCTTTCACAACGATTTATTTATTGCTGCAGCTGCGCTGCGAGAACGCGTCAGAGTATCAAGTACGAGCGGGAACTCGAATAAAGGCGGAACAAGAATGTATGGATACGGGAAACGCGAAAAAGCGACAAAGACGAAAAGATTTTCAAACATCACTATTTAATGAGCTCACTTTTTCTTCGTTTAATAGTCTACTTTATATGTAGTATGATGATACTTTTGGAGATGTTTTCTTTAAAATCATTCTTCGATGTTTGGTCAAGGTTATTTAGGTACAAGGAATGAAGTATCATGGAAACGCAATATTGCCAAAAACTCTCGAAGCGAAGTATGTAATTACACCGTGTGATAAATGATTGATTATTGATTTTCTTGTGTTTTGAATAAGTTAATAAATTGTTAATAATTGAGAAGTGCTATATGCTTATATCGATAAATTATTGATTTTTGGTGATTCGTTCGAGATATCTTACATTCTTTTATTTCAACATTCGAAATGTTACTCGTGATTATTCTTTGTATTAGGCTTAATGCTGAGTTTTTTTCAAATTACTTTTTTTCATTAAATTATATTCTTGGCGTTAAATTTTACAGGGGAAGAGTATATTTTACTATGTACTGGAAAACCCGTGCATCCAAAAAAGTTTGAAGTCATTATATAAATATCGACGATCAATGTTATCATACTACATATATAGTAGAGTGGTAAATGAATTTTTGGAATATTTAATTGACCGCAATCTTGGTTTTTTTCAAAATCTTAAACTTCTCAGAACATTGAATGATTATTAAGGTCAAAATACTTTTCATAGCAAAGATTTAAAATATTTCGCTGAAAACTACAGAATAAAGCTATTTTTGGCATTTTTAATTGACCGCCATCTTGGATTTTTTTTAAATTTTAGACTTTTAAGATCACTGAATGCTTTCTCAAGTCACACTTTTTTTATAGTGTGTCTTAAAAATATCTATTCCATTGATAACTGCAAAAGTGACCTATTTTCAGAATATTTGATTGGCCGCTATCACGGATTTTTTTGAAAATTTTTTATTTACCTATCCATTATTCACTCCAAATGATTGATTACTGATTTTTTTGTGTTTTAAATAACTTAATAAATTATTGATTATTGAGAAATGCTATATCTATATATTGATAAATTATTGATTTTTGCTGATTTGTTCGTGGTATCTCACATCCTTCTATTCCAATATCCGAAATGTTACTCATGATCATTCTTTGTATTAGGCTTAATGCTGAGATTTTTCAAATTAATTTTGTTTCATTAATTTATATTCTTGGCGTTGAATTTTATAGGGAAAAGAGTATGTTTCACTATGTACTGGAGGACTGAGCTATTTTGGGATTTTTAATTGACCGCCATCTTGAATTCTTTCAAAATTTTGGACCTTTGAGATCATTGGATGCTTTCTAAACTCACACTTTTCTATAGTGAGTCTTAAAAATACCCATTTCATTGAAAACTGCGAAAATGAGCTATTTTTAGAATATTTAATTGGCCGCATCTTGGATTTTTTGAAAATTTTGATTTTTCCTGTCCACCATTCACTTTACAATGATTACTGAGATTTGTTCACGAAGTTTAGTTATTTTTAGTTAATAACTATAAAAAATTCTATTTTTTTCCAAATTGTTGGGTCCACCATTTTAGAAATTTCGGAAATTTAATGTTTTGGACTTCTGAGATAATCGGATGTTTCCGAAAACCACAAACGTGGAAATGAGAAGTTTTGGAAATTTTTACCTGGCCGCTTTTTTGGATTTTTTCAAAATCTTGAACTTCGGGTATGCTTTCTAAAGCTACACTTCTCTTCATAGCAAAATTTGAAGACATTTCATTGGAAACTGCAAAAATTAGCTATTTTTGGATTACTTGATTGATCGCAATCTTCGATTTTTTCAAAATCTCGAACATACGGGATCACCAAATGATTTTTGAGTAAAAATTCTTTTTCTCGCGAAGTTTCAAAATATTTCATTGAAAACTGCAGAAATGAGCTACTTTTGGAATTCTAAATTGACCCACATCTTGATTTTTTCCAAATTTTGGATGCTTTCTGAAGCCATACTTCTTTCTACAGCAAAATTTGAAAATATTTAATTGAAAACTGAAAAATGAGTTTTTTCTGAATATTTATTTAACCGCCATCTTGAGTAAATTCGCAATTTTCTTCGCAAAATTTGAGGTTTTTCAAAATTAATATATTTCAAGAATGACATAGAAATTATAGCCCTAGGTGAATGAATGATTCGAATAAAAACTGATATCGACGCTCAGTGTTATCGTATTACGTATATAGTAGAGTATTAGATGGAGAAAAAGTAAAATTATTAAATAGTGATGTTTACAAATCTTTTCTTCTTTGTCGCTATTTCGCATTTTCCGTATCCATACATCCTTTTTCCGCCTTTTTCGAGTTCTCGCTCGTACTTGATACTCTAATGCGTTCTCGCAGCGCAACTGCAGCAATAAATGAATCGTTGTAAAAGCTAGAGTTTTTCCTAAATCAAGGTCCTACTTCCCAAAAAACTTTCTCGAAACCTGCCGAACAACTTTGCTACTACAAGTTTTTCTACTCGAAACTTCTTCGCTGACTTTTTCCCGGCAAAGTTGGGAAGGCATGATTAACCGCAACCACCGCTTTGCAATAAAAAATTAACAACAAATTCAAATTTTTTGATCATTTTGACGAATTATTCGGTACTAGTAGCGACGCCTGAGTATGTGAGTAGAATTTCAATTTTTTTCATTGATATCTCCATAAAAAATAACAAGTTGATTGCCAAACATTAATCATTTTTAACGCATAAAAAATTCAGTTTTTATTTTTATTGACAAAAGGAAATTTTTTGAGAAGATTCATAAGAGGAAAATACGCGCATTTGCGTGTTCTATAAACTCATATTTTTGTTTTTGCGTTTTATCCAATTCGAAATTCGAGATAATTTTTCCGTCATCTTATCTTCCGAAAAAAGAGACATTGAGAACGTCCGAGCATTCCGTCGGTTATTGCGTGCGCGGGCTCAATTTGGTTAATGAAAACAGCAATTTCAGACTGCTATCCATGATGCATGAGACTTAATAAGCAATTTCCAGTTTGAAGTATATTAAAAATATAAATAAAGAGACAGATTCTCATGATATTTTAATTACATTTTTCTTACTCACAAAGACCTTTATAACTATAAATTAATGGCTCAAATAATTTTAATTTGAAATGAGTCAATTCAACGCGTTTTCTCATGCGCGTCAAGTATTTTTAAACATTAAACTGAGATAGATAGCTATTACTTGTGAATTAACTGTCAAACTATAGGACAAAAAAATTTCATGACAAAAACACACGAAAAGCTAGCTGAAACGTAGGAGCTTCAACGTGGACAGACAGATTTGATGGATTGTTATTATAGTGAATCATTATACCATTAAGCTTAATCCCTTTCGGGGTGAGCGTCACTCGTTCGGTTTTAGACTCGTTATACTACTGGAGGTCAAGAAATTTATACGGTAAGGGTTAATAAGGGATGCGTAGGAGAAGGGATAAGTCTTAAATCAATGTAGAAGTCATTTGTTGATCATTCGAATGACAAGGTCGTCTCATAACACCGCTCCGACACGCCATGATGCATCAAGATTCACACATAAACACTCAAACTGACTGGTAAACCAATAGGAAAATCCACATTCTTTACCCCAACCACGTCCACTAAGAGATGCTCTTGAGAAAAGCCTATGTGTATCCAAAACCTTCCGTTTCAGGCTCTTCTTCTCATAAACAATTGTTCTTCATACGTCCTTATCCTTGCATACATTATTTGCTTCCATTACATCCATACATCTTCCCAGGCAAGCTCTTGTGTTTCTACGACTCTTTATATCTCTTCGCTTGAGAGTCTCATTCACACATTCCAAATATTCTTTCTCCGGTCTATCTCTGGGTACGCTACCATTTACCTTACCTAAATGCACTTGCATCGTTACACGACCTTCATTCATTTCCTCACCATGGCCAAAGCATTTCAACCAATTTCTCCCATCATTATCAATCAATCTCTCTTCTACACCACATTGTTTAGAAACCCACTCATCTGGCTATTAAAGAGCACAGTGGGTACAAGCACAGAATCATATATTTTAATTTTAGCTTTACTCGTTACATTATTATTTCTAGAGGTGGCTCGTAGACTGCCAATAATCTTCCTACCCTTGTTTATACGTCTGGATATCTCTGCATCTATCTTTCCGTCAGCAGTAAGTAAACTTCCAAGATACCCAATCTGCGCAACATTCTCTGAAAATCATCGACTGATTCTACCTTAACAATCTTATCGTCTGCAAACACCAGTCCACGCACTTTTACTGTCTCGAAATCAACAACTTCTTTGTCTAAGAGAGCCATTCTCAGACATTTGTCCATGCATATACTATATTGAACATCCTGGAGGACATAACGCAGCCTCACTCAACGTTTTACTTAATATCAAACCAATCGCTCAGTTGCCCATTGACTATTACACTCGGTTTACTACCATTATACATTGTTATATATTATAGCAATAATTAATGTAGTATTTCAACAAAATTAATAAATAATACAAAGTGTATGTTCTTTCTGGACTTCCAAACTGTAGTTCTTTTTTGTTGACTCTCAAATTTTCTTCTATGACTGTCTTAAGCTAAGTATCTAATACGCACATGATCTCCCTGGCATAAATCCACATTGGACTTCCCAGATCCTTCTTCATATTACAGGTATACCCATGATCTTACCAATAACTATTTTGGTGAATATTTTGCCAACGGTACTTGCAATTAGTAGGCTAATCGCTGAATAATTAGCACGGTGACCTTTATCACCCTTTCCCTTGTACAGTGAGACGATAATCACCTTTCTTCAATCATTTGGAACCTCACCGTTCTCATCACACATATTGATAAATTCGCTCAACCACACAGACAAATTTCCGCGACCGCTCTTAAGCATTTCATCGGTGATACCATCCGCATTAGCAGCCTTATTATTCATTACTTTCCTTATTGTGGATATAGTGTCCTGAATATCGATTCTTTTTTTGCCAACTACAAAGGGATTATGTGACGAATCCTCTTCTGTGACACAGTTTTTATGCCTGATCGCTTGTCTTTCATAATTTTTTGTTGAAAAAATCACTCATATAGTCCTTCACTTTGTCCTTATCCCATACCATTTCACCATCAGCATTCTTAATACCGACTAGTTTAGTGCCAGAACTTCCTCTTTTAATCTTTTTAACCTACCTCCAAACAATTTCCTATTTCTTTCAAAATGCACATCAGATGCACTCTTTAAGACATTATCCTATAATATTGTTCATGTACTCTTTACAATTTCATTGCCGAATTCCGTCCAATAAGTATAAAATAATGTCCAGATTTAGCAGCTAAATCATCATAAGGTGGTGTGTCCCTTCATAACATCAGTCCCTTCAAACTTCGGTCATACAAGGGAAAGTATGAAAACAAATCCAGAATCAAAGGAGTTATGATCGGTTGGTGTCGCATACTGAGGAGGGCACCAGCCTCCTGCAGTTTGGTCTTCAAGATAGAAAAAGATAAATTACTTCATAAATGTGATAAGAATTTTCAACCCTGGTTAAAACTTGACAAGCTGCGAAACTTTCATAAGTTTCCATGATTGCACGGAACTTGTTCGTTCAGTTCATAAAACCTCACGGGTAATATTCAAATTTTAAACAGAAACTTCCATTAGGAAAAAGGTTCACAATGCACGCAAAATATTGAAACATACTGAAAAATATTGCAAAATGAACGCGTACAAAATAACTGACAAAACGTTTCAATGAATTTGTGAGTAAAACAATGGGAAGTGACACGGACCATAGTTTTCGTGGAATTGATTGGGTTGTCAGGAGAAACATATGCTTTATTCAAGGTGAAATGGTAACTTCCTCAGAATAGCTTATGCGAAACTAGTCGCAAAATAATCCACAAATTCAAATTTTGTTCCTAGCATACCCTCGTGAAAATGAAGACCGAGAAAAGGCCGATTCCAAACCGCTTGCAGACAGGGTTTGAACTTTTTCTAGTATGCACCTCTGAGCCTGCACCTGGCTTACTTTTATGGTATTGAAATAGATACTACTCTCTCTGTCTGACACATAGCTCTGTATCTACGGACTCTCTGGGTAAAACGAGGGGCAAATAAAACGTGATCTTCTGGGGACCAGAATATGACTGTTTGAGACCGCTTTGAAACCAATGTCTATACCTGCTTACCGTAGTCTTTTTTCGGTCTTTATTTTCATGAAGGATTGTAAAAAGGAAACCGAAAGCTATGGCGGGCTCCTCTTGAAAATAAATTTAATTGAAAATATTTTCCATTAACAATTACCTAATTCCAAAATTTTATATGGTCAAATTTGGAGTTGTCTGTTATGCAGCCAGTTATAGTGAACGTGTCACGAGTACACAAAATGGATTTCTTTATTCATTTAAAAACTACTTAGCAGATTCACAGAATAAAAATCCAGTCGGTTGGTGACATTTTCAATTTGTCAGCTGTGCGCGGTGCTCTAAACCTGCTTTTCTGCATTGATTAAAATGTTGGGTGAACAGAGTTGAATGAGATTTACTAATCGTGAATAATTTCTATGGGCAATGTACTATTCATTAATATGCGGATGAATGGGTTGAAATTTAAAATAAAATGGAGGTCTTAAAAGATCACGCCCATGGGAAAAATATGATGCACACATAGCAACTTTGAATGAGAGTAAATCTGTAACGTGAGGTTACCTCAGGTTGTGTTATTTACCTGAGTGGGAAATGCAGATTACAATTTCCAACAAGGAGTTGTTTCGAATGAGAAAAATGAATTGTTAAATCTGACTGGGAAAGTGCAGATTAAACAGAAATTAGGAAAATTCTAATAAAATAATATTGCAATATATTATAATTGATGCAACACTTCATTTCTGAACTCAATAATTATGAGGTGCGAATCACTTTTTACAAGAATTTTATTTAATTATCCTGTGCAGAAATTATAAGATTTACACTTCGGCTTCAGTGTCATTCATTCATTCAGTGCACATGCATATGGCAGCAGGGAGTGTACGAGAGAAGTCGTTTTTATGAGAGTTATGGGGGTTAGTAGAAAAATCGAAAAACATCTTTTTCTCGGAAACGGCTGGACCGATTTCAATCGGGAAAAAATATGTTATGTGTTCCAATAGAGGGATGTTTCGAAAAAATTAGGGGAGATGTCAGACAAAAAGAAAAGTTCGAAAAAAAAATTCAATATCTTTTTATTTTTTTTGGGGGGGGGAAATTCTTGTGGCACAAAAGTACTTCAAAATATTCCAATGATACACCAAAAGCAGGTGTACACTTGTACACCTAACTTTTATAGTGGTTATCCACTCGTGCGTCCGTTAACAGCGATGTGTGAGCAGCAACCAACAGTTCTGTTCCCATTAGCACAATCACATACATACTCTAGTACCCCAGAGATTCCAACACTATTAGGTTTATATTTTATGAGGCATTTTTATGTTTTCCGGGAAATGTGACGAGACGGAACCAGCAATTTCAACACATTAGTTCGATCTCTTACATACTGCAGATTAATTTCTTCATCCCAATCCTTCATTTCGGCAAGGTATGATACCGCCTGTGAAAGTTTGTACAATCCGGTAAACAGAATCTTCAGATCTATCTCCGTCATTTCTGGGAAATCCGAAAAATTATCAGCTGAAATGCTTTGAAACACTTGTTTTTTGTGCCACGAACCACCTTCTTCTGCTTCAACAGCTAAAGAATTTTCAACGCCTTTTCTCATCTTCATTCTTCCTGAGATCTTAATCTTTAATCTTTTTTCTTTTTGATTCTTTTTTTTCTGTAATCTGTTCTCGAATAGATTGTTGAAGAACGACGCAATTCGAAAATATGTTCCAATTTCTAGGAGCAATTTATTGTCTAATTTGTGATCCAAGAGTCGATACTTTCGTTTCAAAATTCCATGTACCGCTTCAGCTGCCGAGCGAATTTTTGTGGCATAACGAGACTCGTTCGATTTTCGTGTCGTTGATTGCTTACGCTTCCCTTTTGAAGCTGGTTTCAAAACGTTGATTTTCCGAAGCACTAATTCAGCTTTGACGTCTCGGAAGCCACGGTCAAGAACTGCTTAATCGTTTTCCTGTAACAATTCACATAAGCCGTTTGGATCTTTGAGTAAAGTCCTTAAGACCTCTGCATCGTTTACATTTTCAGGATATGGTCCCAACATGTCAACCAAATACCCGTCGGTGGTACAAATTGTAAATGGCTAAAGAAGAGGGACCTTCTTCTGGCCTGAGAATGATTTTCTTTGAAATTCATTGCTTGTGCTTTTCTGGTGCCGAGCATATGTGCCATCACATATCAAAAATATATTTTGATGAACACCAAACAAGTTCTTAGCAACTTCTGTTGTGTGATTCTCAATAAGTTTATTTCTGACAGAGGAGGCCAATCCAAAATTAGAGGGTAATACGTCCGCTTTGAAAGATTTAATCATTAACACTAGAAGCTGCTTCTTAGAAAGACCGAAATCTCCCAATTTTTCGAACAGTGTAGAATCATACTTGATAGAAAGATTCTCCATGATTCTACTCAAATCGAAAAGATTGAGACATGATGAAATAGAGAATACCTTCAAAAGACCAAGATTTTCGTCGTAAAATCTTTCTCTTATCAAGTGCCTACGACAGCATCGATTTCCTGCTGGTATATAGATTTGGCTTCCAATATAAGACTGATTACGAGCTTTTTCTGGTATCACGGTCAAATTGGTTGTTTGTAAGCAGATATAACAATATTTGTGTGTCGAGACAGTTCTTTGAATCGAAAGTTCAATTCTTTCGAGCTCTGATTCTTCATTAACAGGTTTCAGCTGTATTTTAAATGCAGGATCATGAGAAGCTAAGTCTGAAGGATCTTTCTCATCTTTGGAAGTTGTACTTCTAACATCGTGCACAAGCTTTTGCTTTTTATATTGAGAAACCCGGGATTTCGACCACAAGATGTCATTGACAACGATCCTCTGCTAAAGCTCACTACTAAAAAACACCGCTGCTTTTCCATTCAAAATCCTTTCTCTATGCCCGGGAATTTTGCTCAACGATTTACAGCAACCAGCGCACTTAGGATCCTTAGAGCTTTTCAGTGAAGCCGACATTTTTTAGGATAAGAAGACTTATCAATAGAATAATAAACGAGCCTACTACTAAGAGATACACTGCTTTCACAAAAGAAAGAAGGTTGTGAGAACCAACCTGAAAGCCGAGAAATACAAAGAAAGATCGAAATGAGAATTTCAGATAAGAAAACAAATGAATACGAGAAGAGAACAAGTTCAGGTGAAAAAACAAGAGAAGATCACAGGAAGGACTTCAAATGATAAGACGAATGACTGAAGCTTCTCTAATCTCAACTACTATTCCTGTACCGAAATCTTACCCTGTACAATGAGGAATTTCTTTCTAAGCCGCGAGAACGCGACACATTTGACAAAAGGAGCGAAAGTGGGAAAATTCCACAGCATGTCAAGATCAGAAAGACAATGCCCAAAATGAGTAACCGAAGGAGCGAGCATACAGAACGAAGGTCACCTCTGCATCTCCTCACACCACTTCATGCCGTGGCATGAAGGAGACAAAATAAATGAAATATGAAAAAACATCAGATGAGAATATTGGATGAATGGAAGGTACAATTATTTTTAGGACAATTCTTGTGTGATTTTTGAGCATTCCCAAAGTGTTTCAAGTCTGATGCCGGCGTAAGTTTGCAGACTCCTCATTACACATCAGCGGACGTGCATTTGACGTGGTACATTGGGTATTTTTAATTTTTTTTACCATGAACAGCCTCTCTGATTGATCTCAAACTTTTACAAATTTTTCCACATAATTCAAGGTATTTTTAGGCAAAAAATGCTGATTGTGCCTCAAGAATTTCCCGTTTTAGAAAATCGGAAAAATTTACAAATTTGTTTTTGACCTTTTTTTTTGTCTAAAATGTCCCATATTTTTTTCGAAACATGCCTTCATTGGGACCCATAACATATTTTTTTCCCATCGAATCAATCAGCTGTTATCCATAGATTTTAGATACGAAAATAACGCAGTAGTTTACACCAGATTTGTTGGTAAGAAGTGCGCCAATATAGCTTTCTTTTTTTGCATCAAAAGTACAAAACAAAAAGTCTAAGATGATCAAATTGAGAAATAAATTATATTACCAGGAACTATTTTGCAATAATATAATTTACGTCACCATAATCCTGATCATGTGTCAGAACTTGAGAGGAAACCTGAATAATTTATGTAAAATGACTCGAACAGTAATACAAAAACTGAATGTACCAGGTTTTTTCAATATTCTTTGAATGTTAAACGCTAGTCCAGTATTTGATGCCGGCTATATTGAAAACTACATACTACGTATTACAATAACGTGAGTGATTCTCGATCAACTCGCCTGATGTGTGCATGCTTTGGAAAAGAACACTTTAGTTTATGCAAAATTACCCAGAAAATAATGCGCAAATTGTACTTTTGTTTGTTTAATGTTAAGGGCTGCACCAATTTTTCATGGGGGCTTCTATAAAGAATAAATTATATTGAGAACTACATATTTTGTTTTCGTAAAATAAAGAAAGTCAAGGTAAGTTTATGCAAAATTACTTGAAAATAATGCAAAAATTATGCTTTTGTTTTTTGGATCTTGAAGCTTGAATCAAAGTTGAAGGGGGACAACATATAAAGTGAATTATACGGAGGGTGACTAATTCTTTTTAACAATACATAGGTGGTTATCTTCCCAATCATCTTGTTTATTGTATTTGGATTGGTGAATCATATACTCATATTTTTTGAACATTTTGCTCTTACGAAGTGCTTACTATTTAAAGAAATCTCCACTTGATAAAATGCAACCACGTCGGTGTAAGTTACTTCATATTTTTTCTATTATTATTTTTCCTAATTTTTCGTTTACATACTTTTATTTTTTTCAAACAATCTATTCCATTGTGCCGGGTACACACCGGTATTTCGTCTTGCTATTCAATTCTTAGGAGCTTCGGGGTTAGGGCATAGAAAAATATTAAATTGTAAACAAGAATAAATTTTTTTTTAATAAAACGGCATACATAAAATAATAACAGATATTTGTGCACTTGAATGATGAGCAACTTCTTTTATTAATATACAATATTCCGAATATCGGAATGGAAGTCGTTCTCTTACTTTAGACAATTAGGTTATTAAAAAAAAATTTCTAATTGAACAATTTTGGAATCACGGTTTTTATTCTAATTTTCAACGAACATTACTACTTACTTTAAAACTTTGAAACATCTTAGTAAATGCAACCGCAAAACCTCAAAACTTCTAATTTCAAGGAGTATACTTGTAAAAAAATGTATGCCTGGAGGAAGTTTATTCTTTGCGTAATCGCTGTACAGTTTCATTGCAAATCGCAAAGATACTTTTTTCTCCGGTGAAATTATTCTAAAAGGGCAAGCCTGTCTCTAAATTCTAAATCTGGTAGGAAGGTCCGGTGCGCCGAGTCACAGGTAATACAATAGTATCAAGCAATAAAGCAGTGGCCAGGAAAAGTTAAGGAAACCTTAGCCTCAAACGAAAAAAAATATTCGTCCTGCATCTTATCGGAACCTTATAACATTTTTCAAAAGGTAAATTTTTCACAATAATTTATGCCATTCGAGGGCATTGGAATGGTGTTCGAAAAATGTACAGAATTTGTAGACGTAATCCAAAGACGCCCCATTTACAAGCGTAATCCACAAAATTTCACTTTCAGCGCGGTCGGGGGAGAAAACGCAGACATTCGTTTGAATGGAGCCTAAAGGGAACTCCGAGGCAAATATGAGTCATGAAAAGTCTCCACTGATGTCTGCCGTTGTCTGCTCAAGAAGTCGGTAAAGAAAGGAGTGATGGCGCGAATTTCAAACTTGAATGAAAAATTTAAGATTATATTTTTGATTTTTTCGTGTTCGTTTGTAAGTCGGAGTATTTAAAAAAACACTATTATAATAAATTTTTACTTTTTTCTGTAGTTTTTGAAATAATGTGCCAATTTATTTATTTATTTCAGGCAAACATCGGATACTTAAAATCTACACCCGACCACAAGCTCTAAAATTTTCCTAAAATTTCATTGTTGTTCCTACGATGCTGAAAGTTTTATATTTTACATGAAAATAACTACGATGAAGCTAGAAAAATTCGTATTCATGTAATAGAGTCAATTTTGAATGGGCTGTGGTGAATTTCAGGCCCACATAGGAATCTTTCAAATTTTCACACGACCCTAGGAATACATTTTTTTTTAATTCCCTGTTCTTCCTAGGATGCTGAAAATTTCAAAGTTTGAATGCAAGTAACTATGAAAAAGTTGGACAGATTTGCACCGATGCAATAAAGTCAACTTTGAAAATGCTGTGGTGAATTTCAGGCAAACATAGAAAACTTTCAAATTTTCTCTCTGACCCAAGCTTAACAATCTTCTAAAAAATTTCCTGTTGTTCCTAAGATGCTAAAAATTTCACAATTCCTATAAAAATAACTATGAAGGTTAGAGAAATATCCAACTAATAAAGTAAATTTTGAATATGATGTAGTGAATTCCAGACAAACATAGGAAAATTTCAAATTTTCGCCAGACCCCAAGATTAAAATTTTCTCTACAAAATTCCCTGTTCTTGCTTGGATGCTGCAAGTTGTGCACTTTCTATACAAATAACAACGATTAAGTTAGAAAAACTTGCATCGTTGTAATAAAATAAATTTCGAATGTATCGTAGTGAATTTCAGACACACATAGGAATCTCTCAAATCTTTGCCCGAGCATAGAAATAATTTTTTTTTCTCAAATTCCCTGTTGTTCCTAAGATGCTGTAAATTTCATATCTCATATGAAAATAACTATGAAAAAGTTACACCAATTTGCATCGATGCAATAGAGTCAATTTTGAATGTGCTACGGTGAATTCCAAGCAAAGATAGGGAACTTTCAAATGTTATAAAAAATTTCCTATTGTACCAAGAATGCTGCAAATTCTATAATTTCTTTGGAACTAACTCTGACAAAGTGACAGAAATTTACATCGAATTCATAAAGTCAATTTTGGATATGCTGTAGAGAAATTCAGGCCAACATAGGAAAGTTTGAAATTTTCATCCGACACCAAGCTTTAATTAAAATTCTCACAAAATTTTTCTAGAATGCTGTAAGTTGTATTTTTCTATGCAAATAACTACGATGGAGTTAGAAAAATTTACATCGATGTAATAAAATCAATTATGAATGACTTGTAGTAAATTGCAGGCAAACAGAGGAAACTCTCAAATTTTTACCTGACTCTGAGCTTTAAAATTTCCTTAAAATTTCACTGTTGCTCTTAGGATGCTGCAAGTTGTATGTTTTCCATGAAAATAACTACGACGAGGTTATAAAAATTCACATCGATATGATGAAGACAATTTTTAATGTGCTGTAGTGAGTTTCAGGCATCCATGGAAAACTTTTGTATTTTCTTTCTGACCCAACCTTTAAAATTATCTAAAAAATCCGCTGTTGCTCATAGGATAATATAAGTTGTATATTTTTTATGAAAATAATAACGATGAAGCTAGAAGAATTTGCATCGATGTAATAGAGACAATTTTGAATGTGCTGTAGTGAATTGCAGGCAAACATAGGAAACTCTCAACTTTTCACTAACCCAAGCTTTAAAAATTTCTTAAAATTCATCTCTTATTCCTAGGATGCTGCAAATTGTATATTTTTCATGGAAATAACTACGGCGAAGAAAGAAAAATTGCATTGAATTGATAATGTCAATTTTGATTGGGCTGTAGTGAACAGATCCAGAATTCCTTACTCTTTACGAAGACGGTAGATAAGAGGACAAGGCAACAGTTTCCACGTGACTAAATGGCATGAAGTCCATCAAAAGAGACTCTTCACTGTCTCCCCTGTCATCTTTTTTTTCTATAAGTCCAGTGTAAGTATTTGAGAAACTAGTCGGTTAGCCAAAGTGTTAGATATATATAATTTGAGATGTCCATTTGGTTTAAACGAGTCCCGCCTCATCGCTAGTGGCGACATCATTACTCGATTGTGAGTTTAGGTTAGTCATTTTCCCGGTTTCATGGAGGTCGCGCACTGTTCACAAGTAAGTCTGATTGTTCTGAATAAATAGAGTTTTCGGGAAGACTTTATTATCATTTACGCTGCCTAGATCCATCCTCAACCCTAACATAAATTTATGTCAATAATGTTAATAAATTGTAATTCAGGATTTGATTGATTTTTAAAATTGCATTAATTTAATATTGTCAAAAAAATGAATGAATCTATTCACAACATTAAAAGGAATAATTTTTAATTTTAAACCAAACATTTAAATAATTTTTAATTGACATTTTTACATAACTTTTTAATTTCAGTTTCGTATATTTCAATTATTAGTAAAAATTTATAATATATTTAAAGCAAAATTAAAATTGATGAGGACAAATTTTAACCACCATTAGTTCAATTAAAAGAAATTGAATAACCCTCAGGATTGATAAGTAAGAGAAATATTATTTTTAATAAAATGAATTATATAATATAATTTAAGATTTATATTTATAATTCTCAATTCATTTGAATATGATCACAAATGTACAAGGATACATAACCTCAAATTTCAGAGGAGGGTCTGTAAAACCATCATCAAACAATTCATGGACGATAGGAGTCATCACAGATGATGAATACAAATTAGAAGTTAGAATAAATAATTTTGATCAAAAAGATGATTTCAAATTAGGAGAGAAAGTGGAACTGTGTGAAAGAATGTAGATAGGAGCACCTGACGGTAATTTCTAAATAATTGAAAATATAAGTTTTTTATTCAAATGATTGAATAAAAATTAATTTAATAATTATATTTGAAATATTGAATTTCAGGGAAAGTATTTCATCCCTCTGTTAATGGAAGGGAAAATATAAAGAAAATAAATGGAAAGATGTCTATAAAAACAATGGACAAAAAGACTGAAACGCCAGAAAAATCGAGAACAACATTTGATAGACCGTCAAAAATAGGGGTACAAAATATAAAATGAATTATATTAAACTATTTAAATACATTTATATATTTTTTTTCTTCTACAGAAATTGGAATTATGGCTATTAAAAGGCTTCAACAGAATGAAAAATTATGAAAACATCTAAACATTATTAATAATAATTCTTCAAATTTCATTTATATATAATACTTATTTAAAATAATGTGAACAATTAGGCACTGATTGAGAACAAAAATATGTAACTTTTTATAAAATTAATAAATAAAATTATTTCATCACATTATTTTTATATTATTAGGAATACATATATATACATATATAATATTATCAAGAGAAAATAAAATAATCATTAAAATTATAGTAACAATAATATTCGCGCGCGCGTATAACAGTCTAGTATCGACAAAAGAGTATGTTCCACATTAGCTATGGGGATGAAACTTTTTTCGCGATTTTTGGTCATCGAATGAAATGTCTTAGTGCAAGAAAATTTCAGACTTTTGATTCAGTGTATTTTTGGCGAATTCTTCAAATGTTCGGAGATGATTTGGGGTGTGTTACACATTCACTATTGCGATGAAACTTTTTTGGACATCTTTTGGCAACGATTGAAATGTCTTTGTGAAAAAAAATTTCAGACATTCGAAATAGTGTATTTGTTGTGTATTTTTCAAGGTTGGGGGATGAATTGGGGTATGTTCCACATTAGCTAGGGAGATATAACTTTTTTTGCAATATTCGAGCATCGATTGAAATAACTTTTTGCAAGAAAATTTCAGGCTTTTGGATTATTGTATTTTTTGTGAATTTTTGAAGTGTTGGGGGATAAATTGGGTTATGTTTCACATTAGCTCGGGGGATGAAACTTTTTTGTCAATCTTCAAGCATCGATTGAAATGACTTTGTGTAAGAAAATTTTAGGCTTTTGAATTATTGTACTTTTTGTGAAATTTTGAAGTGTTGGGGGATGAACTGGGATGTGTTTCACATTTGTTAGGGGGATGAAACTTTTTGGGCAATCTTCGGGTATAGATTGAAATGACTTCGAGCAAGAAAATTTTAGGCTTTTGAATTATTGCATTTTTGGTGAATTTTTTAAGCGTTGAGGGATGAATTGAGGTGTGTTCCACATTCGCTAAGGGGATGAAACTTTTTTGGCTGTTTGTAGGCATTTATTGAAATAAGTCTGAGCAAAAAAATTTCAGACTTTTGCAGATTTAAAAATAAATATTTGTCCAACACCCACGTCGAAAATACCACTTTTTTCAACTGAAAATAGTGGCGAAAACGATCGATTTCTCGATTGATGACGTGAGCGTTGAGAAAAGTAGTCAAAAACCCACTAGTGTGGAAAAGTGATCACGTGAGCGTTGAGAAAAGCACTTTTCTCAACGCTTTTTGCCTACTTTTCTCAACGCTCACGTCATCAATCGAGAAATCGATCGTTTTCGCCACTATTTTTAGTTGAAAAAAGTGGTATTTTCGACATGGTATTTGGACAAAATAGCATGTGCAACTCGTGGAGAATGGTCGACTGCGAATGAGCATCTGTTTGACGCGCGAGCGAAGCGAGCGCGGTAAGAATGCGAGTTCACAATCGACCATTTTCTCCACTCGCAGCACAATGTACTATTTTCAGTTTGCCTTTATTTCTCAACGTAGTCTCCTTCGAGGGCTACATGCTTAGTCCAGCTAGATTCTAGTTTTTTCACCTCTTCAGGAAAATAAGATTACTTTAGGTCTGCAAAATACGCGATTACGGCATCGAAACAGAAGGGAGTTGCACAGAGCAAAGTCTGGAGGATAGGTGGACAAAGAATCAATCCGAAGCCCAGTTCGTGTATTTTTGCTATTGCGATTGCGGAAGTGTGAGTCGGTGCGTTGTCGTGAGGAGACAGCACTTTTTTGTGCACTCATCATGACCATTTTTTTGTAGCTCGGCTTTCAAACGGTCCAGTAATGACGCATGTACGTACTGAAACTACTGGAACATTTTTTCTACATGACATTTACGACATTACAAATATGAATACCTGTCGTTTCGCCATGCATATGCATTTATGCGAATTATGCATTGAAACATTTCTTTTGCAACCAAACATTTCGAACATTGTGTGTCCTTCCTCACCCATCTGAACTTGCTGAATTGAATGCTTACCACCTAAAACCCTTATTTAGTCCCAGTGAAAACATTCCTTGAAGTATAAATTATAATGACACATGTCGGACTCTAAACCCAGTGACTTAAGGAAACCCCGAAGTGAAGAAACCCCTATTACGTGAAGCAAAACGAAAGAAAATACTGGACTCGCAAAAATAGAATAACAAAACCAAACAAAACCTTCTGAACCGACAAGAAACATCTTAACAACGAATAAGCAGAGTAACGACAGCCACAAGAATATTAAGAACTCACCCCTAGTAGAAAACAACATAGATACCATACTTTCGTCACAAAATTTTTCTTTAGAAAGAACAATGAAATCAAGATAACAATAATATCGTTAGAGAAAACGCTGTCCCAAAAGTTAACGAAGAAATGGCCCTACCTAACAAACAAAAAGTATCATTGAGGGACGCTTTAGAAGTAGTCCATATGTTTGATGGAAGCAACATCCCTTTATCACACTTCATTAAAGGTTGTCTCAAAGCGAAGGCTACAGGAGGCTACAGCCCCCGCTCAAGAAAACCTGACACGCTTATTAAGCGGTAAATTATCGAATGAAGCGCGAAGATGCACTCATGGCCTCACCTGTGCGTCCATCAAAGAATTGATTGAAAAATTAAAAAGGGCTTATGCCCCCGCTGAATGCGTTTATCAATTACAAGGTGAATTCAGGAACTTGCGCATGTGGGAAAATGAAAATGTGCCTTCCTATGCCGCAAGAATAAGGGAAGTTGCTGACAGAATCGAAGACGCTCACAGATTGAGTGATAATGGACAGGTATACAAGACGTCCAAAACTAGTTTAGAAAGAGACGTAATCCAATCTTCTAATCGCGGTTTACATCCAGAATTAGAAATCCGCTTAAAAGAAAAACCAACGATTAGCGAAGTAATAAACATCAAGAAGAAGACTAGCGGCTTGATTCGCATTAAGGAAGGGAAATGCAAGAATCAATAACCTTAAAACAAAGCAACGGATAAACCAAATAGAGTTTATGTGTCACGAGAAGTATGTTTAATTCGTGAAAAATCAGGTCACACAACTAAAAAATGTTTGCATTTAGAAAAAGCTCGAGAAGCAGTGAATAATAAATAATCACGATGGTGCAGGCCTGACGAGAGGGGAGGATTGACGGGACAATTGCTCCCGGGCCCGCGGTTTTGGGGGCAGCCCGGATTTTTCCGGACTGTTAGCAAAAAATTTTTTTAAACGTAATGTGATTTTTGAGTGAATGAAAAAAATATCACGCGCGGCAAAGTAGTTGAGTTTTTTTGAACATAAATACGTAATAAATAACATTTGATATATATTTATATAAATAAATGATGTATCACTCGAATATAGATATTACATAAAACTTAACTACAGAAAAAGAAATAAGTATCA
>JAUMHM010000016.1:2646861-2661611 GCA_032362435.1 Melikaiella ostensackeni
TTCTCGGAAACTATCACTCGCAGAAAAAAATATTCGAAACAAAAAATATGTACCTCAATGGGAGCTACAACTTTTGTGAAGAAGATTTTGCGAAATTTTGCATATTGGCTTAGATAAACGCAACTATGACTTATGGTTTTTTCATGGTTTCACCATGAAGATGTCCCAGTCGCCAATTTTCACTATCAAATTCGTAATCAGTGCATCAAAGTACATAAGTACGTGGAGTTTAAATAAAAGCGGAGAATTCAGCTATTCGAAACTGCACCCCAGAATTGAAATTGAAATTGAAATTAAACAATTTGAATTCAACATTGAAATGTTCATCTGATTGTTTAGTTTCAATATTAAACGTTTTGAAACTGTATAGAAAATTTAAAATAAAATTTCTGGAAAAAATTGGAATTATAAACATTTCAAATCAGACAATCGTTCCTTAGTATCTTTTATTTCATTTTTCAAACTTCCAATTCAATGTCTCATTTTATGTGATCATGAGCTTACAGAAAAAATGTCGGTAATGCAGGTTTTTGCAAATGATACATGCCCTTAAGAATTAAACCATTTAAGAGTAAGGCATTCCAAATTGATTTATCTTCTATTTGAAAATGGGCCAAATTGAACATTTCAAAATAAATACCTTCCATACAACAAATTCTTTATCCCAAGCTCAAATTTTTTTTCCAATATACGGCAAATAAGGAACGGTTTCTTCAAGAACACCTGGTGGCCTGGTGAGTTTCGCGGTTTACTCAGCGAATCGCTAGAGAAGATTGTGCGATAGCTTTATGAATGTGGTACTGTGAAACCGCACCAACCATGACGATATCTTATATCATCAAACTTCTGTTAAATTACCCAACTCATTTACCGGTCTTCCTAACTTTCTACTTTGTGGTGATTTTAAAAGAAGAGTCAAATGCAAGAATGTAAGAAGATCGTAAATTAGAGATAGTTGATTAATAGACAGATAGCTTAATTGAAGTGATAAGCTTAAAGCAGATTCTGAATGTTAAAGAAGCCTATTTGATAAAACCCTGCTCTGTGTGAGGGGAACATAACTTCAATTTGTAGAGTCGAGCATGAACTGAATCTTTACGAAACGGAAACAAGGCCTATGGCTTAATGTGTCTGTTTGTGAAATTTGAAAGAGAAATCTTCAAAAACTTAACCTCTGATAAGGTTCTTTCGTTCCTTTCTTTAGAACACATCACTTCTGATAAAGTCCTTTCGTGTAATAGTATATCACATAACAAGTTTTTAAGAACGAGAAAATATGTTCCTAAAAATCTGTGTAATAGGCCCATTAGAGACAGTTATTCAAACAGGTGAAAAAGAGGGAGAAAAAAGAAAAAGACAACTAATTGCCTTATTCTTTCTTCGTCTTTTTCATACTATGAGGATCCAACAAGTTTTGAGGTCATTTAGACCTCCTCATCAAGAAAATTCAATAGGAAACTAAGGTAATATATTTTGGTCTGATTTTTATTTTAAAATTACTATGAATCTTGTATAGGACCTTATCCTTTCTCAGAAAATACCATATTTCGAAACTCTTTTGGAAAATTTTGTACATGCTCTTCATCTTAGTTGAATAATTAAATGAAAACATGTGATTTCTCATAGGAATCTAATAAAACTATCAAAAGTCATAAAATTTTCTACTGTTTTTTATATTCATGAAATTAAAAACTAGTCTGTTGTTTATATCATAAACCTTTATCGGAAAAACTCCGTGAGCTTTGCAATTTCGTTAGGGAAGTTTTTTTATTGCATAACTTGAGTAAAAAAAGAGATTTTATTTCATTTTTCTATTTTTTAACAGGACTGTCTATCATATTTCTGTCTGAACCCCAATTTCTTTCAATCCCTTGTAAAATCCATCATAAATATAAGCGGAAATATAAAAATTAGTTTTTGATACACTTAGCTTGTAATTTGTTTTTGTCTATTGATCCACTGTACTTGATCCCTTTCTTCTTGGTCTTTGGTAAGCAGCAGTGGATTGCAGGTGACTTAAAATTAATGCAACTTCAATCCGAAGTATTTCAAGTGATTTCAAATGAGTACAAGTGATTGGAGGGATTCAGGTTACTCCAGATGAATGCATCTGATTTTACAATGTTTCAGGTGATTTCTAGAGGTGTAAAATGAATTCAAGTGATTGCTGTGATTGCAAGTGATTCCAAGCTGAACAATTCGTGATCGTAGTGAGCTCAAAGTAAGTGCTATCTGAATTCAGAGTTGTGACAGGTAAACTCCAAACGATTGAAACTGAATGCAAGTAAATACACGTAATTGCAAGAATTTCAAGATGATTTCAGTGATTCAAATGTGATTCCAATTAACTTTGTCTACCGATTAAAAGAATTATGCACTTTTCATCAATTTTAGTATTATTTACATGAACTTATTCTAATGTAGACTTTAAATTCAGCATTATTAGCATGGTAGTGGAAACAAACATGTGTATTAAATTCATATACTTTACTGTAGCACCAGCAATATTATACGCGCGTCACAGCGCGCTGGAAACATTGCATTGCTTATTAATATTATACAAATATAAAACATATGATACCAAGTTTGAATTGTACAATTTAATCTCTTACAAGAAATAATAATAATTTGAGAGGCATTGAGTTTGGAATGTTTAATTTTGAACATTTTCAGTTTTAAAATAATTCAACTTTGAATATCTAGTTCCTGCATCGTTTTACTTTTATGGCAAATTTATTTTTTATTTTTTCACAGAATAATTTGGGAGGGACTCAGAAAGTTAGGAAGCTACTTCAAAAATATTAAGTTGTTAATTTTTTTCGGATTTTTTCGAGTGTGCATGATTTCAATCTAAAGTTATTGTAAAGTGAAATAGTTAAATTTCAAATATGCATCAGTATTAAATTAACAAATTTGAATACTTCATTCCAATATTATTAATTTTGACATTAGGTTTCAAATTTAAAACGTTATTTCAGTTTTGTAGCTTTGAAATTGAAGTTTTCAATTTTGCAGATATCTAACTGGATAATATTCACCCTTAAACGTTCCTGTTTTTTGTGTACAATTTTTAAAATTTCAATTTGAATCTCACAAACTTTCATTGCTCTGAATATAAAACTCTCAACTGTGACGAAAGAAATGGAAATGTTTAAGTTTCACGTTTTGAAAGCTGTAAATTTTAAACTTCAAAGGCTATAAATTTGAAATTGTACAATTTCTCAACACTAAAAATGAGAAGAATTTCAATTCTAAGCACTCTACGTTTGAAAATGGTCTACTTTTTAGTTGCAAAATTAATTAATTTTCAGATTTAAATGCTAAATAGTGAAATCGAAAACGATAAATCTGGAGAATCTTGCAATCATTGTTGTCGAAAATCTGATTGGCTTTTCATTATTTGAAGTTGTTTCATGACTTAAATTTGAAAATTTGAAAATATTGTGATGATCATTTTTAGGGCTTCGCAGCTCCGACAGAAGCCCTCATGTTTTTGGTCGGGTATTCATCCGTCGTATAAAAAAGAGGAAGTTAAGGGCAGTGAGGGGAGGGAGATGAGGAGCTATGATGGGAAGTAAGAGGAAATAAGGGGAGGGGAAACGAGGGGAAATGAGGGAAAATGGGAAGAGGGGGCGAAGGGAGGGGAGAAGAAATAAGAGGAAGTGAGCGAAATGAGTAGGAGGGAGGGATGGTGTGGCTAGGGGAAATGAGAAGATGGGAGCGGAAATGTTGTCGAATTGTGGACAGTGAGGGATTTGAACTTCTTCATTAACGACTTAATAGGCTACCATGTTTTTTGCATTTTGCATTTTGCACCATGATCAAAAAATTATTATGAAAGAATTAGATTAGAAATACCTTTTAAAGAAGAGCTGGTGGAAACAAATGTAGGCCATATTTGAATTTAGCACAAAAAAGTACTTCGGAAATTATGTGTTTCATTCCACAGATACATAGGTGACATTTGTTGACCAGTGAAATGAGTATTTCTAAAAAGTATCCCTTTCTGTTACAAAAAGATCTTGAAGCCGCCGCCGCTGTGTCAGGAATTCTGAGGAGGACCTCCAGAGCATCCCGCTAGGGCTTACAGAGCCTCCCACTAGGGCCTACAAAGCCACCCGTGAGGGCCTCCAGAGCGTGCCCTTTAGAGTGGAATCCCTAGACACCACCTTTTAGAGTGGTATCCCAATATACAACCTTTTTAGGGTGGTATCCTCAGATACCACCTTTTTTTCTCCAGCCTGTGATGTGATGTGATGCGATGTGACGTGATGTGATGTGATGTGACGTGATGTGAACAGACTTTTGTAAACCGATTTTTGTGCACAAAATTTTATATACAGATCAGAATTTTTTGAACAGATTCTTTCGATCAGAATTCTTTGAAGAAAATTTTTTGATAAGGATTCTTTGATCAGAATTCTTTGAAGAAGATTTTTTGATCAGAATTCTTCGATCAGAATCCTTTGATCAAAATTGTTTGATCAGAATTCCTTAATCAGACTTTCTTGATTAAAATATCTCAATCAGAATTGTTTGATCAGACTTTCTTGATTAAAACATCTCAGTCAGAATTGTTTGATCAAAATTTCTTGATCAGACTCTCTAGATTAAAATATCTTGATCAAAATTTTTTGACCAGACTTTTTTAATTGAAATATCTTGATCAGAATTTCTTGATCAGGTTTTCTTGATTAGAATATCTTCATTAGAATTACCTGATCAGAATTTTTTAGACCAATTCTATGAAAGTGCGTAAAAATTGTGATATTTATGAGAATAAATTGCATGTTAAGGAGCTCTTTTTAACAAAACTATAATATATACGATTATAATAAAATACGACATATTTTTATTAACATTTCCAGACCATTTCTTTCCTAGATCATTACGAATCAATATTTATAAGTGATAATCTAGGCGGAAAAAGTTAATAAACTTCAATATATTGTGAAAATCTAATTTAACTGAATAGGGGATGGTTTTTGAGGGTGAATGAATAATATTTTTGGGAGGCAAATTGGTTTATTCAGGCTTTCAGATTGAAATATTTAAGGCCTACAATATGCAAATTTAAAACTATAAAACTTCAGACATATCAGGTTAAAACAAAAAGCATTTCAGCGAACCAACTTCATACTACGAACGGAATGGATCAGGTGCGAACGGAATGTATTAGCTGCGTACGCTTGTAGATTACACAGGCCGACAAAATCCGAACAAATTTCAGAACCAGAAACCAGTACTTTTCCGAAGGTTTTTGGTGCGCTGAACAAGAATCTAGCCTCAGAATTGCTCCATCACGTCAGGTTTTCGAGATATCCTAAGCTAAAAGTGCGAAAATCGTGGTTTTTGCCTATATTTGAGGTTATGTAGCATAACGATTTTAACTTTAATTGTAAAATTACTGCCAGCACCTTAAAGTGCAAGCCTTGCCCTTTTAGATGCGCTTTAGTGTGCTCAAAAATCTTTTTTTTTTTTCTTTGAGATATCCAATATTATATTGAATAATGATTTGAGTGAGTTTCTCTTATCAACAATAATCTTATTATTCAGAAAGAAATCATGTCATAGTAGAAGAGGGCATAGCAGGATAAGCATGTATAAGCTGCCCTCGGCCGAATCTGTTCGAAATTGTCACCCTGAGTTGGTACTAATATGAGGTTCAATTCCCCGAAAGATTATATCCGAGAAATCATTTTTATGGTAGTTATGGGGGTGAGTAGAAAAATCATGAAACATCTTTTTCTCGGAAACGGTTGAACCGATTGTGATGGGGGAAAAATATGTTATGGGTCTCAGTAGAAGGATGTTTCGAAAAAATTATGGGACATTTTAGACGAAAATAAAAGGTCAAAAAAATTTTCAAAATTTTTTCGATTTTTTTTAAATGGAAAATTCTTGAGGCACAATCACCGTTTTTTGTCTGAAAATACCATGAATTATGTGAAAAAATATGTGAAAGTTTGAGATCAATCGAAGAGGCTGTCCACGGTTTAAAAAAATATAAATCTCCAGCGTACTATTCCGAAATAATTCAATAGTACTTCAAAATATTCCAATGATACTTCAAAAGTAGGTGTACACTTATACACCTGACTTTTATAGCGGTTATCTGCTCGTGCGTTCGTTAATAAGTACGTTGCCATCTCGCCTCTCACAGTTCGGGGTGCTTCTTCATTATGAGTCCCCTCGCCCCTCACAATTCGGGGTGCTTTCTTATTGTGCGTCCCCTCGCCTCTCACAATTCGGAGTGCTTTTCTATAGTGAGTCCTCTCGCCTCTCACAATTCGGGGTGCTTTTTTATCGTAAGTCCCCTTGCCTCTTAAAAACCTGGGTATCTTCTATTCGTCAATATTCTCAATCTTCGTCACTGTCACTTTCAATGACAGGGACAATGTTACATTGTTAAAACATTCGACTGAGGATTCCAGTAGGTGTGACAATTTTAGCCAAATATCTTGCGTGTACAAATAGTAAATGCGTGCAGCGATGTGTGAGCAGCAACCAACAGTTCTGTTCCCATTAGCACAATCACATACATACTCTAGTACCCCAAAAGTTCCAACACTATGAGGTGAATGTTTTTTGAAGCATTTATATATTTTCCGGGAAATATGACGAGACGAAATAGTTTCAATACCAAAACCTTGTTCAGTGAGGAAGTGTCTGAGGAGCTAGAAAAAACAAGAGAATTTCAACAAGTTCAGGAGAGAAAATAAATGAAATATCAAAGAACATCAGATGAGAATATTGGATGAATAGAAGGTTCTATTATTTTTGGGGCAATTTTTGTCTGATTTTCGAGCATTTCGAAAGTGTTTCAAGTCTAATGCCAGCGTAAGTTTGCAGACTCCTCATTATACATCAGCGGACGTGCATTTAACGTGGTACGCTGGAGGTTTTAAATTTTTTTAACCATGGGCAGCCTCTCCAATCGATCTCAAACTTTCACATATTGTTCCAAATAATTCAAGGTATTTCTAGGCAAAACACGGAAATTGTGCCTCAAAAATTTCCCATTTTAAAAAAATCGAAAAAATTTAGAATTTGTTTTTTATCTTTTCTTTTGTCTAAAATGCCCCACAATTTTCTCGAAATATCCCTCCATTGAGACCCATGACATATTTTCCTCCATTGAAATCGATTCAGCAGTTTCCGAAAAAAATGTTTCTCGATTTTTCTACTCACCCCCATAACTCCCATAAAAATGATTTCTCAGATTTAATCTTCTGGGGAATGGAACCTCATATTAGTACCAACTCAGAGCGAAAATGTCAAACAGATTCGGCCGGGGGCAGCTTATACATGCTTATCCTGCTATGCCCTTTACTTTAAGTTCAATATATGTTTTAAAATAAATTAACTGAGATGTATACCAATTACTTTGTTCCTATTACTACCGACTTATAGGTTATACTCGTATTTTGAAAATTGAGGTTATTTTAAATATAACATTGTTAAGAGCGATTAAATAATGTAAAAATTTACTTAAATATATCCACTACTTACAGTTTTTGATCTTTTGTTTATTTTACTGTGAATATTAAGCATATATAGGGTGAACCAGACTTGAGTGTCCGGTTCAATATAGCTGCATAAAAAATAAAAAAGTAAATTGAAAACTCCTCTTTTCAAGAGTAAGTTGATGTTTTAGTTTTTGAATTACATTTCACTCTGGGTTTAAGTCCAGTATCACGGATTGTTTTGATGACCGCGACTCCGTCCCAAGAATTTCTACGATGTAAACAAGTCGGGGCCGTATGAACCTGTGCTTTTAATGCGTCTCCGCGCGGTACTGCACATGCGTTGCACGTGGGGTCCGACTGAATATTTTTCGCGCGCTGTTCAAGATGCCAGAAAATATGTTTTTTTTTGTTTATTATAAATAATGGCTTTTTAACTTACAGATTTATCCATTAGACCGAAATTAAAAATAAGTAAATCACTATTTTTCAAATAAAAAATATACTTTTGCTAGAATGATAAATTATAAATATTATAATATATTAAAAATATTATAATGATTTATAAATTAAAAATATGACAAATAAATAACGTATATTTTTTATTCACATAATAATGATTTAATTATTTTTCATTTTGATCTAATGGATTATTCTATACATTAGAAAGACATTATTTGAAATTAACAGGAAAAAATATTTTTCAGAATTACATATATGTTTTTCTTCAAAATGTGTATATAATTTGATTAAATAAAAATTTTAGCATGAGCCTTGATATACAGGGTGTCCCAGAACTAAGTGTCCGGACTTATATGGCTGTATGAAAAAAATAAACCGAAACTTCCTCTGGCAAAAATGTATTGAAGTTTTAGTTTTTGAGTTATGAAATGATTAAGCTGGACCAATCAGGAGCGCCGCATAGCACTGCAACGTGTCGAACGTATAACGGGCTCTCAGAGTGGGGATACCAAGTAGAGAGGCAGCGGTCGCTAACTCAGCGTTGGCTCCCTCTCACGCTCGTAAGACTTTTCATGCGGCGCTCCTGATTGGTCAGCTTAATCATTTCATTAGAAAAAAAATAAAACTTCAATGAATTTTTGCCACAGGAAGTTTCGGTTTATTTTTCATTTTTTTATACAGCCATATAAGTCCGGACACTTAGTTCTGGGACACCCTATATATTCAGCAATTATGATACTGTGTTGCAAATGCTGCGTCAATTTAATAACCGAAAATACATAAAATAAAGAAAAAAATCATCAATTTGCATGATTTACGGGTACTAAACCTAGCTTGTAAAATTCAGACATCAGATGTCAAAAATCTTCTCCGTTCAACTCGCATCTTATAAATCTCAAGCTCAGTAATAATATGGTGATTAGTATATATAATAGCCGTGAAAATATTTTTAAAAAGTGATCAGTCATCAGTTTTAGTTTCTTGTTAGTAACCTTTTTTAAAAAATGAAGACCTTCATTGGGACTATATTCCTTATATTCGTTGTTTCTCTTAGTTCTATTCGTAAGTGAAATACATGATATAAATATTGATATGAAATATTAGATGTTCACAGTAAAAAAGAATACTTCCTGTGAGCTAACAGGATATTGGGGGATATCCAAAGTTATGTTTAAAAATATCCTGTGTATCTCAGAGATATTTTCTGGATAAGTTCTGGATATCCCAGCAAGACGTAAATTTCTATATTCCTGTTATATCCATAAGATATTCTGGCATGTTTTTTGGTCGTATCTTGGAAATTCAAATATTCAACGTGAATGTTCTTGAAACATCCAGAAAACATCACAAGATATCGTATGGATATCTCAGGGATATAGAAATTTTAATATATCTTACAGATATGTATATGATATCCGCAGGATTCATTAAGCATAAAATAAAATATCCCGTGCTGAACGGCATTAAAAATGCGAATGAAAGTATTACACCTTGAATTGAGAAATGTACTTCAATTCAGCAAAAATGTCTGTGAATTGAAGAAGGTCAACATCTGAATTGCAGAATACTCTAAAACGTCGATACTCAAAAGTACGCCGAATCCGGTGTAGTTTTGAGTTGCAACATTTTTGGGACCAATGAGGCACAGTGAAAATTCTCAATGTTCAAAATGAGATGCAATGAATAACACACCAATGGTTTTCTGTGAAGTGAGTTTCTTTGCGCGGAGCAACTTTACACGTGCCCAACTCTGCACGTCCATCTCTGCTTGCTCATGTCATCACCGACACGTATGTGCACGTGCAGGGACGGTACCCTCCAAACTGTGCACGTCTAATTTAAAACAATCAAATTTCTAACTAGACACGTCTACATACGCGGTTATCTAATTAGACATTCGATTGTTTTAAGTTAGACATGCGCAGTCGGGAGGGCAGAATCTGGGCAAGTAGATTGTAACGGTTTTTAGTTAGACATTTGATGGTTTCAAGTTTTAAGCTATTTTTCCCGAGTACAAAAACTTGATGAATCTGATACACTTCTTACAGAATTGAGTGCACAGATTCGGATTTTGAACGAGGGTGATAATATTGTTTGAGCACCAGCCCCCCAACAAATAGATCTCCCGCACCTGCCCAAAGACACGGTACTGCTCCACCAACCCAAAGTCCTCGCTCAGCAGCCCTAACTCCCTAAGACACCTGATATCGCTACCAATACCATTGCCTAATAACAGAAGAATTCATATAGGTAAAGGAATTGATATAGGAATCGGAGATCATTATAATGTAGTGAACTTAGATCCCTACGTTTATGGCAGTACTACCTATACTGCTATTGTTAGACAACTTGAAAGGGAGCGCAGTCCACCAAGACCTCCACAAGAGATCTCCGTCACGACAAATTCCTGAATCCAATAAAACGCAATATAAATACATTTGTATATTATGTAATATTCTTAAATAGAAGTATTATTGAAAGCAAATGATTCATATTAATAGAAAAAAGCACGGCTCATTTTGAGTCGGACACTGACCCCATATTGAGACGCAGAATTTGCCTCGGCAACGTCTTGGGAAAATAAGATACAGCAACAGTTATCCCAACTTTTTTTAATGTGAAATTTCATTTCTGTCCATTTGTTTCATTATATAGGAAGGGGCACATATGCCTTACTTCCAGTTTGAAGTTAGCTGTCGTAAAAAGAGTGAAATTCTGTACAAAATTAATCTATGATGCATGTACATGAGTTGAAGTGTGTTACGGCAAATACCATATATGTGCCACTTTTTTCAAAACAAGTTTCATTGGCTTGAAAATTCTGTAAAATTACACCGCACATTGTGGTGAAATGATATGTTCGAATTCGAACCGGAAGTGGGTAATATAAAGGTGTGATTTCTCATAACCGTATAAGTGCCGTAGACGCACTTGTGCAACACTTACGCGCATTCGTCTTTAGCGCAGTCTTCCAAGCTCTTGAAGTGACAAAACAAAAAACTGGAAATGGTTTAACTTCAGAATAAAAGATGGATTCGCGGTCGATGTTATCATTTCTGCCACTGGAGGCAGCACAATATTATCTGGATAGATTAATCTAGTTGAATAACTTTACGTTGAAACGTATTTTAAAACGTGTTTAACTTCAACGTTGGATAACTTTTTCTTATATAAACAAACTAAAAAATTTTTCAAGTTTTATGAATCGCTATTAATAGGTCATGGAAGGTCATCGAAGGTTCCTCAATAGATCGTTCGAAGCTACTCCGAAACAAGAACATCAAATACAATACTATTATATTCCAGATATTTTCCTTGAGAATGGTACTGCTGCATTCCCAATATTTAAAGAAGTTGTTCTCATTTAAACAGAATTAACAATTTGTTTTCAACTTCATAAATTGGTATAAGTAGGTGATAAAAGGTTCCACAATAGGTCGATCGATGCGCTTCGAAGACGTAAACAGATAAATCTTATTCAGTTATGTTGCATTCCCAATATTGAAAAATTTTCCTTATAGTAATAAAATTAAAAATTCATTTCATTAATTTATAAAACGGTATTGCTAGATTGAAAGAGGTGATGAAAGGTTTGTCAATAAGACATTTAACGCGCCTCAAAGACGCTAACAAATTCTCTGATATAGTACTGTAGTATTCCTTATATCAACAAAGTTTTTCTCATATGAACAAGGCCAACATTTTTTTAAATTTCTGAAAGCAAAAAAAAAACATTTTCTAACTGACCGCTCTAGCTCAAAATGTTATCAGACATGGACATCAATAGGAGCTACAGTTCATCAAAATTACATGGTCATAGCTCTTTTGCTTTTCATGACATGTTAAGCAGAAAAAAAAGTAACGTACACGCACGCTCACACATAGACACACACCACATTTTAAAAAATGCATTTCTCGGTTCCTCCGGTAGAATTATATCGAAAGACGTCAACAAAGTAGATTTGAATATTTGATTCATTACAAACCTTCCTCTGTGAGGGAGCAAAACAATATAAATACATTCGTATATTACGTAATATTCTCCGCAGAAATATTCTTGATAGGGAATTATTCTTATACACAGAAAAAGCTCAGCTTATTTTTCGCCTCGAGTGAAAAAAAAAGAATAATCTCCGTCCATTTCTTTAGAACCTAATCATATTTTCCAATCAAAATTTGCAGGCTGTAGTTCAGCACTAATGCACCTCAGGAGCATATTTATTTTTTGTCTATATTAAAACTTTGATTTTTGAAAACCTTTTTTGTCTTTCCTGAAAAGTTGTCAAAATGGTTATGCAGACTTATACGGGGCTATCAATCAACTGTGCTTGAAGTACTACATTTCTATCCAAAATTTTGATTAATTATTCAGAAGCATTAAAATTACTAACAGCTATTTTCCCCAAGTAAAAAAATTTATAAGTCTGAATTCACTTCTTACAGAATTAAGTGCACAGGTGAGGAATTTAGATGAGGGTAATAATATTGTTAGCCCACTAGTTCAAATGCATTGCTCAGCAGCCCAAAGAAATCTGATATCACTACCAATACCATAGCCTATAACAGAAGAATTGATATAGATAGTGAAATTGATATGGGAATCGTAGAAGAAGCTTGCTTATACTACAGTGCAATTTGATCATCACGTATATGGCCGTACTATCGATGCTGCTATTGATAGGAAGATGAATAAGGTATATAATCCACCAAGATCACCTTAAAGATCTCCGTAACGACTAAATCACCAAATCTAATGAAATACAATATAAATACATTTGAATATTATGTAATATTTTGTAATATTCTTGAATAGAAGTATTATTGAAAGCAAATGATTCGTATTTAGGTTTCTTTCTCTCATTTTATTTCTTAATTTTCCTTTATAATTTGGAAACGACGAATGCACCGAGATCTAACTCGGTGAAGGTGTTCAGGTTCGGTGCACTGCCTTGAGAATAAACACGAGTGTGGCATAATGGGGGCTTTATAGCCTGAGCGCCTTATCTCATTCCTCACCCACATCAAAAATAAACAAACAATTATATGTCCACAGTAAAAAAGAATACTTAAAAATTTCACACCTCAAATTCATAAATGTACTTAAATTCAGAGATGAACTTAAATTCTGCAGAAATTTGTCTGAATTTAAGAATGTTAACATCTGAATTTCACTCATAAATTTCACAATATTTCATCCATTGTTTCAATAAATTTGACGATCGTGTTCTTTTACTAAAATCTTCTCTTTGTCATTAATTTTTCCATTTGGAAGCAATGACTTGTGAATATGAATTCGTAATTTTCTACTAATCTTAGAGGCTCAGTCTTTTTTCTCTGACTGATTTACTAGAATTTCACTAGTAATTAGTGGAATAACACTAATTTAGATTAAGAGAGCAACCACAATTTAAAACTTTCGCATAGAGATTCAGAATAAATCCCCACAAATAGAATATATTGGTTAATTTCCAGATAATATTCAAAGTTGTGACATCGCTCTGTGAATCGGAATTACTCAGTCAAAAGTTACTCGTTTACATTAAGAGAGTTTGAAGTAGGAGGGCAACAAAAAAAAATCAGATAAATTGTAATGCACATTGTTGCGAAAAGATTTTTCATAACGTCATTTTTCCAAATTTCCCTAGTCTTTTTTGCATTAATTAAAGCATTTTGAAACTCATTCAAATTTTTTGCGAGTCAGCAGCCATAAACCTATTTTGCTTTCGCTTCATTTAATTGGAAATAAAAACTTTAATCACATCTATGGTAGGTTTAAGGAAACATACACCTCGAGCGAATGAAAAATCTCCGTCCATTTTCTCGAAACGTTATAACATTTTCCGATAAAACTTTTCAAGCTTTAGTTGAGCGTTGATGTATCTCGAGTGCATATTTTTTCTACATTGAAAATTCGATATTTGAGAATCCTTTTTTTTTTTTTTTTTAAGTCTGAAAATGGCTTTTTGTTCTTATACAGTATAAAGGGCTACTGTTCAATTGTGTTTCAGGTTATAGGGGAGACGGGGACGAGATGAGCATAGTTATCTCTCTTATAGTAGTGTACTATACTATTACATAATAGTATATAGGTTACTATACTACAATAATTGCAAATTTTTCAATATTTATAATTTCTAAAACACATAATAATTCTTGATTTTCGATTTTAGAATGAATAGCTAATTCATTTTAGGACATTACCTCCTAAAATAAACCTTAGTTATTATTTTTTTCATATATTTCAAATGCGTGACCATAAAACCATGAAGTTCTCTTTTGAACTTTTTAGATCACTTGATTTTCACTTGTTTCATATGTGAAATAATGGGAAACAAATTAAAAATAAGTGACTTCTGAAACTCAAGATAGGACCTTATGATTCTAGGGTTGCGAATTGTCAAATAAGAATTTAGAAAACAAAAAGTCCCTCAAGAGTCTATATATTCAGCAACTATAACATTTTTACGCAAATCCTGCATAATTTCATTACCAAAATAACTTCGAATAAGGAAAAAACTTATTTATGTACAGGATTTACAGGTAACAAACCCAGCTTATTAAATTTGGACAACAGAGGTCAGTAATCTTCTCGATCCACTCTCATCTTATGAATCTGAAGATGAAGAATTATGAAGAAAGAATTGAAAATCATATAAAACTGAAGAAATCCGACTATGAGTAATCGGATGGTGATTAGTATAACAGGGTTTGATTGAAAAGTAATGAGCCTTCCCGCGCGGAGCGTCTGCCAAGCGATCAACCGAATTGGCTGGTGGGGGAAAATGATTGGTGGACCTTCCCCTTCCACTAGAAACCGGTCTC
>JAUMHM010000016.1:2674359-2695440 GCA_032362435.1 Melikaiella ostensackeni
AACGTAAAAAAAATCCACGATCTCGTGTTGGCAGACCGCCGATTGAAGGTTCGCGAGATAGCTGAGGCTGTAGGCATTGCAGAAGGAACGGCGCATCATATTCTACACGAAGAACTGGGCATGAAGAAGCTGTCGGCACGCGTGGAGGAGGAGCGGATTTTTTTCTTCAAACAATGCAATTTTTTGCGAAAAAAATTCTGTGAAAACCTCAAGTCGTGAATCAACTGGGGGATAGTTGTTGTTATTCAAGGAAAATAACTCTTTAGATTCACACAAAATTTTATACATTTTAAATAACAATCGGTTATAAACTACATTTCTTGTATACTCACAGCTGTCGGAATAATCTGATAATCTGAATAATGTGGGTATAATCATTGTAGAAATAGGATGACAACTAATTTTTCTCAATCTTCTAGGTGCAGAATATTAGTTGCAAATAATATTATTTATAAAATGTTAATTAGCAATTTTGCTGAACTGCACCAATTTATGATACAATTTTTTTTTAATTTTGGAATAATGTGTAGGACAGGAGAGTTTCAAATAACACCTGTTTTGCGTCCAGCATTTTATACAATGGTTTTATGCAATTTATTTATAAAGATATCAATGTTATGATATGTCGTAACTAAAATTGGTCATAAATTGAACATTTATAAACAATTTTTAAATCTATTAAGGCCCATGGGTTTACCAATAGACATGGCAGAGAAGTTAATATTGGGATAGGCGCATGTGATGAAAAGTTGATCTTTCTTGAAGAAATATTTGATCGTTTAATTGTTTAATCAAAAATTGTTTGTACAATCTGTTTAAATATGTGAGTTACGGAAAAACTGAGTGAGCCATTCGATTCTACGGAAAGTATTACATAGAGGCCATGTGTTGAATAATTTCTTTCTTCACCCAGTTTGTTATGTAGCATGAATTAATAATTGCAAAGCATGATACTGGCTTCAGGTATGGAAAAATATTTATGGTTTATAACTATTTGAGTATGAAATTCTTAAAAATAAAAAAAAGTCCAACGATCAAATCTGTACAACACACTCCTAGTTGTCTCCATTCAAATTAAAAAGAAGAAAACGAAAAAGAGAGAAAAGAAGAAGAAGGCAACTTTCAAATCCCCTTCCTTCTTTTTTTCTCTCGTCTTTTTTTATTTTTATTCATTTTTTAAATCACAATCAAAAAACATTTACAAAAAAATCTACCATTTCGGTGTTCATTCAACACCCTTTTCAAGGCAATAAAAACATTTTTCAACAATTTAAAAACCATGAAGAAGGCTGGATCTTCCTTCCATGAAATCTGACTGGAAACTAAAACCAAATGTATAACACACCCTTGTATAGGGCATTTTTTCTCAACTGTACCCGCCCCAAAAATCAGACTTTCTTGGATCGTACTAAAACTTTGACAAAGTGTAGTTCTATTTGAATGGTAGTTTACGGGGACATCTTTTTGTCATTTGGATTGTAGTTCATGGGGACATTTTTTGTCATTTGGTTGAATATGTAACGAAGGGGAGAGGGTGAAATTTTTGGATTTTGTGCGGACCGGCTCTTTTTCGGATGTACTTAACTGCTTCCGTATGGGATTTAGAAAAATTTAGACCTGCATATTTCGATAGATTTTCGTATGGCCTACTGAATGGTTATAACCATTTTTAACCAAATTTAAAATTTCACCCCTATTATTTAAAATCAACAAACTTTTTGATTTTTTTGCGATCGACTCATTTTTTTTGTCTCAAAATAAAGCTTAGGATTCTCAAATTTGAAGCCGTGAAGGACAAAATATCGTGTTTTTGTTCTGTTTTCGAGAAATAACATTTTGTCCATTGTGTTTCAGGGAACCCGTCTCTTCCGAAGGCGTTGTGCTCTTTTAAAATCGATAAAAAAATTCTGTTTACTACTGCTCCGATATTTTTTTGCCCGATCCAAAAAGACCATACGAAAATTTATCGGAACATGCAGGTCTAAATTTTTTCAATCCCATGTGAAAGCAGTTAAGTACTTCCGAAAAAGAACCTGTCCGCACAAAATCCAAAAATACCACCCCCTCCCCCTTGTCACATATTTATCCAACTGACAAAAAAATGTCCCCATAAACTATCATTCAAATAGGACTACACTTTTTCCAAGTTTGAGTGCGATCCAAGAAAGTCCGATTTTTGGAGTGAGTACAATTAAGAAACAATGCCCTATACAAGGGTGTGTTATAAATTTGGTTTTAGTTTCCAGTCAGATTTCATGGAAGGAAGATCCGGCCTTCTTCATGGTTTTTAAATTGTTGAAAAATGTTTTTATTGCCTTGAAAAGGGTGTTGAATGAACACCGAAACGGTAGATTTTTTGTAAATGTTTTTCTTATTGTGATTTAAAAATAATAAAAATAAAAAAAGACGTAAGGAAAAAAGAAGGAAGGGGATTTGGAAGTTGCTTTCGGGTGGGTACACTTGAGAAAAGATGTCTCACATACACCTTTCCATTCCAAACACAAACCACGTCCTAAATTTCAAAGAATTTCGTAGTTAAAATTTGAATGTTGGACATTGAAAAGGAATTTAAATTTTGTATTCCTTCTGAATTTAATTTCTCAAATTTTGTTTAACATTTTGTTAATAAAAATATTTTAAAAATTTGTTTAATTCTGAAAAGTAGTTTTCCTGGTAGAACATCTATACAGTCTTGCTACTAATATGTGTACAAAACAGCCCACTTTGTCGTTTGTCAATAAGGTTCAACTTCAGACAGAATTCAGCTTGAAATCGACCCTTATTGACAAGTGACGAAGTGGGCTGCTTTAATATGGAGGTACACATATAATGTACTTGTAGTAGTAATACTGAGGCAGGGCCTGAGGTTTTCTTTCTTCTTTTTCTCTTAAGGTTAAAAGGTTAATCAAGGTTGAAAACTTTTTTTTTAAATTAAAAAAGTTATTCTGATGAGCCTCAGTGGCTCAGGCGGCTAGACGCTCGGACTTCACGTTAAAGGTCCGAGGTTCGATGCCTGAGCCGGTACTTCTAGAAATTTGTTAATGTACTCTTATTGAGGTTCTGGTGGTTCGGATCCCATCTTGAGCTGTAACTCCCCTCATCATGCACTTGACTGTAACCCAGTCCGTGAATGGTGGGATAAAAAAGAAACTAAGCTGCCCAAAGTCATATTAGGCATACTAATATCATCAGATCACTTGACTGCATTATAAAAATGCGTCCGTGACTGATGATACATACCGGGACAGCCCCATGTTAAAAGTATCGCACAGGAAATTCAAATTTAAGACCAAAATTGCCTAAGACATATTGGACTGTGCCTGAGGTTAAAAAATATCTTCTTTTTTAAGCAAATAATTTAATGGCTTATACAAATATTTCATTTATTTTAGAATATATAAACTTAAGTAAAACAGTTTTGAAATTGATCTTCTAAAAGTCGTAAATTTGAACATATGGTATGCTGAAGACCACACCTTCTACAATTAAAAATTTCTGGAAAGAATTACTTTATAATTTTTTTCTGATAAAAATAATTATACACGCTTTAAACGCAAATCTTTCCCTTTAAAGACTTCAGGGGATTTTAAAAATAACTTGAATAAAAAAGTAATAAATGGGAAATAACTTTTTATCAAAGAAGTATCATTTTGCGGGTTTTTTATGTAAGTTCTTTTATAAGTTTGCTGGGTACTTTAGAATATAAGAATATTTCAAATTATATTTTCTGAAAGTCATAAGTTTAGATATTTTAGAGATCATACCTCGTAGAATTGTAGCTTATGGGAAAAAATTAGGGCATAGTTTTTTATTTTTTTAATAAAAATAATTGTACATGATTTAAACAACTATTATTTCTATTCTAAGTCATGAGCAAGTTCTAAAAAGCAGTTTAGCAAAAAAAGAAAAAATACGGTGGAACTTATTTTCTGAGTGGTATAATTTCAGGAGGTAGGCCTTTTAAATTTCTTAGAACTAGAAGTATTTTGGTTTAATGAGTGTCTCAATTTTATATCTTTTAAGAAGCAGTTGTCAGTCTCATAATTTTAAAATTTATTTTTTATCACACCTCCACCATAAGTGCGATGTTAGCGCCCGCAAATAATTCTTAAAACAGTATGTATAGGCCCAGGCCTTTAATTGGTTTACTTAGGGTTCTAGGCTTATAAAGTAATGACGTACTGTGATCTGATTGGCTAAAAATGAAATTATACAGGAGAAACAAAAAACGTTTTCTGTGATACGATTCAAAACAGAAAATTCTAAGAAAATCATAGAAGCAAGTGGTCCTTATGAGCTATACTTTGAAAATTGGAAAATATTTTTTAACCAAATTTTCAGAGTATGAAAGAGGAAAAACAAATTGGGCCTTATCTATTGGCAAAGACAACTATAGTTGTTATTCTCAATTATTTGAAAGTGCATTTTTTCATGTTTTATAACTATAAAAATTTTTTTAAATGTTTGGAAGTAATCTTTAATTATAAAAAACATCACACGAACCAGAAAACATAAGCTTAATCTTTATCATCACTTCTGAAAAAGTGGGAGGAAAAACAAAATGGGCTTTACCTAGTTTGCATTCTCAATTACTTAAAAGTGCATTTTTTCATGTGTTAAATTTATTAAAAACTTGAAAAGTATTTGAAAATGTTTTCTCATTATAAGGAAACATCACGCGAAACAGGAAACATAAGTTTAATTCTCCTCATCACCTCTGAGTAAAGGAATGGAAAAACAAAATGGGCTTTACCTAATTGTCATTCTCAATCAATTGAAAGTACATTTCTTTTTGTTTTAAATCTATAAAATACTTTTAAAGTGTTTGAAGATATTTTATTGCAAAAAATCATGCGAAACTGAAAACATAAGTTTAATCCCTCTCAGCACTTCCATTGATAAAAGTGAGAAAAAACAAAATGGGGTTTACCCAGTTCTCATACTCACTTCTCCACAACCACCTCAACTTTAACCACGTTTTTTGGCAAAGTGAAATTTTTTTATTAACTTATTTCTAACATTTACCAATAGGTCTTAACTTAAAGTATTTGAAATTGCAAAAAAACGATTTTCGAAATAAAGTGGGCTTTACCTAGTTGTCATTCTCAGTGCCTCAACTATTTTCGAGTGATAGAAGAAACAATTTTTACATATTCCCAATATATATTCATAAATAGTGTCCTAACTTACTTAAAGTCGTTATAAACAGAATTTCAAAAAATCGGTTCTTATCCAGTTGTCATTCTCATGTCTTCAATTCTTCAGTCCTTGATTATTGACAATCCTGAAGTTAGCTGTGCATAAAAGGGCATGCCTTTACTTATTCGTGATGAAGATTGTTAAAAAAAATTTTTTTAACGGCACTCTCTAAATCGGTTCCATTTCATGAAAAAATAATTTCTGTGAAGTTTCAGCTCGATCAAATAAGGGGAAAGAGTGTCACCCTGCCTTTAAACATTTAAATAATTATTTGCATGCACAAAAAAATGGATTTTATTTGATTATCTTCTAAAATGTTGATTTTATCAAAAAACATGTAAAAAAAAGTTGTAGACCTAGTCAAGGAGCATACTTTATTTCATATAACTTTTTTCCGTATGACTAACTGATTTAAGAAAAATCCAAAAACAGAAAAATCACTTACTCTAGGTACAACTCTTGACGGTGTGATAATAACTGAGTTCTATTTACCATAAAATATGTAGTGATACATTGTAAAGAATGTACATTTCTTTTTTATTTTTTTTTTATTTTTGGGTCATTCCATTTTATTTCGCTGAAGTCGGTTGCGGATGAATTTTAAAAAATTTTGATACTTATCTATAATAATTATGTTTTCAGGACTTATTTTTCACGTAAATTTATCAAATTACTTTTTATTTTGAAATTTGATTTTCAGAGTGCAAGGCTGCAGAAAAATTTCGCATTCATGTGCATTATAGTTCTGTTATTATTATACCATTAAGCCAAATCCATTTCGGGGTATGCGTGACTCGTTTGGTTTTAGCCTCGTTATACTACCGGGGATCAATGAATTTATATAGTAAGGGTAAGTAAAGGATGTGTAGGTGAACATATAGGTCTTAGATCAATCTAGAAGTCGCGTGTTTCTCATTCAAACGACCCACTCTTTCCACAAAATCGCTCCGATACAAGTCGTTGATTAATCTCTCTAGCAATCACCCCAGGTGAAGAGCTTCACAGAGCCATTATACATCACGGTTCATACATAAACCCATAGGAAGATCCGTACTCTTTATCCCAACCACATCCACTAAGCAAAGCTCGCCACGAGGGTCCATTAGTATCCTAAATCTTTCGTTTCAGGCCTCACTCTTTTTCTTAGAAACAGTTGTCCTTCTTACATCCCTATCCCTGCATACATCTTTTGCTTTTACAACATCCATACACCTTTTTATGCAAGCTCTTGTGCTCCTATGACTTTTCATTTTTTTGGGTTTAGAGTCTCATTCACACATTCCAACCATGCTTTTTTTCGGTCTAGCTCTGGGCACGCTATCATTCACCTTACCTAAATACACTTGCTTCGTTAAACGTCCTTCATTCATTTTCTCAACATGACCAAACCATCTCAGTAAATTTTTTTCACTCTTGTCAATCAATGTTTCTTCCACACCACATTCTTTGAGAATCCACTCATTACTGACTTTGTCCATTATTGTTTTACCGCATATATTCCGCAGGAAGTGCATGCCAAGTGCGTTTACTTTAGTCCTATCCTTTTCTTGATGCCTCCAGGTCTCGCTACAATACAGCACAGTCAGTCTGAGCGCAGAATTATATATTGAAATTTTAGCTTTATTAGTTACATGTTTACTTCTAGTAATAGCTCGTACACTGCCTATAATCTTTCTATCTTCGTTTATACGACTGGATATCTCTGCACCTATCTTTACGTCAGCAGTAAATAAACTTTTAAGACACACGACGATATCAGCTTGTTCTATCCTTTTTTCGTTTAAGGCAATATTCCATACCGTTTTCTCACCCCTTCTTTCAAAAACGATAATTTTTGTTTTATTCACATTGATCTTGAGACCAATACTCCTCATGCTGGTATCCAGTCTGCACATCATTCTCTGCAATTCATCGACTGATTCTGCCGTAGCAATCTATCATCTGCAAACGCCAGTCCTTGATCTTTCACTGTTTCGAGATCAACGTCTTCTTCGTCTGAGAGAGCCATTCTTGGACATTTGTCCATTCATATATTGAACATTCAGAAGGACATAACGCAGCCTTGCCTAACGCCCTGCTTAATATCAAACCAATCGCTCAGTTGTCCATTTACTCTTACACTCGTTTTGCATACATATATACATATACTCGTTCGGCCACACAAACAAATATCCGCCACCGCTCTTAAGTATTTCAGCGGTTATAACATTCACACCAGCAGCCTTCCCATTCTTTAGTTTCCCAATTACGAATGTAATGTCGCGGATATCGTTTCTTCTTTCGTTGCCTACAACGGGATTGTCTAATATATCCTCTTCTGTGTCACAGTTGTTATGCTCCATGTCTTGACCTCCATACAATTTCTTGAAAAAGTCGCTCATACAGTCTACCACTTTGTTCGATATTAATCAAAGAAAGCAAGAATAAAATCAAAACGAAAAAAGATAAAAAAATGCAAAATGATTTTGAAGGAAGTAAAAATTTGCATTTTTTATCTTCTTTCGTTTTGACTTTATGCTTGCTTTCTTTGTCTAGTATTTTTGCTTTTCTGTTTTTATCTCATTAATCATTTTCTAGTTCAGTCCTCTCCTCATCGCTTAGACCTTTAATATTCAGCTTTCTTGAGTACGCTTGCTTTTTTTCGTTAACAGCCACATGGATTTCCTTACTCCACCAAGCTTCTCCAGTCTTTCTTCCTGCAGCCGCAGCACCGTACACTTCAGATGCCCTCTTAAAGATGCTATCCCGTAGTATTATCCATGCAGCCTCTACATTTTGATTGCCTAATTCCGTCTTCCAGTTTTCTTTGTGATGTCCTGAATAATTATTCAGCTTTTCGCGATACACTATTTGTACTTCTGGTTTCTGCAAATTCTCTATTTCAAGTCGCGTGTGCTTTGATTTATTATTAATTCTTCTTCTCCACCCTTGACCTAGGTTCATTTCTAAAACTATGGGGTAGTGATCCGTTTCATATTCACAGCCCCTTATCCCCCTTGTATCTCTCACTAGCCCTCTCAGTCTCTCGTCTGCTACAACAAAAGTCACTCATACTGTGGCTTTCGCCTCAGCACCAAGTGCACCCATACTCCGTTAGTGTGCCCCCCTCCCCCCCACCTTTGTGTGCCGGCTCCTTGGTCGTTCACGCTTGAATACTTCTGTCTCCCCTTGAGCGTCCCTTGACCGTCTATATTCAAGGTATTCGCTCGGACACTCAGCGACGTAGTAGAAGTTATTTACATCGCGACTCTCTGCGCTTATACTTTTTGTATGTGCCAGGTTCAGAGATTATATAGGCGGTCCTGAGTATTTACTGACTCGTCGCGCTAAATCCGGTTGATACTAGATTTTAATAGCCCCCGTTATTGTGCCGACCAGACCCGAGGGCGGCACACTAACGGGGTATGAGTGTATACATGTGGATAATTTTATGTCCGAACAAAGTATTTGTCATAAACCAGCTTTTTTCCAAGCAGAATTTAATCAATTTTTCTCTGTTACCGTTCGTTTATGGGCCTCCGAAATGTCCAAGTACCCTGTCGGTACCTTCGCGTTGCCCACCAACCCAGCCATTTATATCTCTGAGTAGAATGATTCTTTCCTCAGGATCGCAAGTACCGATAATATCATTTAACGAGTCCCAGAAGGTATCTTGTATCACTACTGTTACCATCAACTGGAGTGTAGCATGCTGTAATGAATAGCCTTCTGATTCCCACTTTTATTCTAACCCATAGTAATCTAGGAGATACATATTCATACTTTTTGACATGTTGTTTTGCTCTCTCATTCATAATCAGGCCGACTTCTTGGCTACAATACGATTCATTATCTACTCCTGACAAGAGTTAAAAGTATACACCCAACCACAACTTGATGCGAGAAATTCATTCCATAAGCATAAAATCATGTCCGAATTAAGCAGCTAAATCGTTGTAAGGTGGAGTGTCCATTCATAGCGTCAGTTCCACCAAACTTCGGTCATGCAAAGGAAAGTATGAAAACGAAGCCAGAACCAAAGGAGTTATAGTCGGTGTGTGTCGTATACTGAGGAGAGTACAAGTTTCCTGCACTTGGGTCTTTAAGATGGGAAAAGGCCATTCATTACTTCATAAATGTGATAAGAATTGTCAACCCTGAAGAAGACTTGACAAGCTTGGAAACTTCCACAAATTTCCATTACCCTCCAAAAGTTTCCAGATTTCCAAAAGTTTCAAACATTTGTCCACTTCGTGTTTCTTGACCATTTCAAGAAGAGGGTCTCGTCCATTTGCGACTATATGCGCTGTACCCAGAATGATTCTGTTGAGAAGACATTCGAGATTCAGCATTCCGCGACCACCGTGACGGCGTGAGATGTAAAGTCGCGGAACGGACGACTTAAGGTGCAAGCTTTTGTTCATGTGCATAACCTTTTGTGACCTGATGTCGAGGGATATGAGCTCGTCCTTCCTCCATGAATCTACTCCAAATAAATAAAGTAGAACCGGGACGGTAAGCATGTTCATTGCAGGTACTTTGTTCCTCGTCGGCAGTTCGGAATACCAAATCTGTCGGATAATACGTTTGTATGTGCATCGGAGAGTATCCTTTATAGATGTTACGTCTTGAGTGCGACTCTCTGGCACTCCCAAGTATGGGTAGGTCTCTCCAGCGCCAAGGTGTCGCATGGCGCTTCTGTCAATGAGCTCAGGGTCCTCGGATATGCCAGCAAGCCTTTCTCGCTCCAAATGAATCTTGGCGTATTTTGCTAACCCAAACCCCACTTCAATCTTCCTTGTGTACTTCTCGACAATCCTTAGAGCTGGATTCAGTTGCTCTGCATTTCTAGCATAGATATCTAGATCATCCATGTAAAATACATAAGTTACCTAATGCTTTTGATATCCAGGTTTGCCGCAAAAGTTCCCTGGGGAATCGCGAAGTGCGAGAGATAGTGGCAATAGGGTGAGGCAAAACAGGAGAGGGCTCATGGTGTCGCCTCGGAAGACGCCGCTCTGTAATTTATTCCAAACTTTTGTCAGATTTTCAAAACAGTGTTCAGAAGTCGAATACGTTGTTTTTATAGTGAAAACCGTACATTGAGCAGTTTTTAATTTTTCTGTTCTACATGTGCGGGTTTTACTATAAAAACGATTTACAATTAGTTGATCTGTATACATTTTGCTTTGAAATTTGAAAAAATACTGAGAATAATTTCCTTCGCATCAGAAAGAAATAATCGTGTTAAGGTTTTCAAAAATCTAAAAATCGGGATTTGACTGAACTGGAGTGGCTCAAATGAAAAAATGTTTTTTTTTTATTCGTGAGGACACCCCCAAAAGTCTTTCATTTGGTACAAAAATAACTTTTTTTCTGGATTCTCGTCTAACGTTAAGTATGTTTTCACGGGGGTTAAATTACCTCCCAACGTAAAAAAAGTATTGCTCCACCCACGTCAGTGTTGCCACGGGTTGTGATTGATCACGGAGTGAATTCGGTCACACTCCAACCCCTTTTCCCGCTAAATGCATATAGACTTGAACTTTGTGGAATTTATCTAAAGAAAACTAATACTCATCTGAGAAAACCGAAAGTATCGCTGAATCCTTCTCAGCAATATCAAAAGGTGTTTTTTTTTTTAATAAGCTAAGATAATATTTTAATATTCGATGTCGAAAAGCATGAACTAACGCTATACTGAAAGAAGGTGTGTAATATCATTAAATAACTCCCATGAATACTTAAAAGTCAATAATTAATAAATTAACTATTGTTTTCATCCTCTCCATTCTGACCCCGTGTCGGCCAGCGATCTAATTATGGTTTTTTGATTTCTGGAATTTACTTGAATAAAACTAGAAGATATATCGGAAAACCAAAGGTACCTTTGGCTTTCTCTTAGCAATACATACCTTTAGGTCTTTTTTGAATCAAGAGAAGAAATTATTGTTTCAACCATTTTGTTGTTCATAATATCCCGAAATTTTTTTACTTTGCAAGTATATATTTAAAATTAAAATAATTTTTAAATAGTACAAAAAGTTTAATTTAAACATTTTGTTTGACAATAGTGGAAAATAATTAAAGGGTAATTACAAGCAGGCCATTTACTCTGAAGTATGTGGAATTTGAATAATTTTTCAATAGCTGACACTTGTTCACGTTAACGATGTTTAAATGAACTTTTTTGTACTATTTAAATATTATTTTTATTCTGCATGCTTCAGAATACGTGGTCTTCTTTTGATTTACCTTTAATTTTTTTATAATATTTTTAAAAAATTTCTGAAAGCCCCCCACCTATTATTATAAATAATTTAATTTTTTAAAGAATTTTTTTTGACTAATTGAAAAAATACGTGAAGAAATTGCTAAGAGGAAGCCCACGGTACCTTTGGGTTTTCGATAGGTCTTTTAGTTTTATTTCAATAAATTTCACAAATCAGAAGTCTATAGCTAGATCCCTAGCTGTCACAGAGTCAGAATAAAGGAGTTGAAAACAGTAGTTAATTGATTATTTAGCCAGGCACACAAAAAAAAGAAAGTGTGAGGTCCAAGAGACTAGACCCTTCGACTCCCCTATTTTTTGATTCACTGAATCCGAATCCGGAAGCGAAATCTTTCTTTCGGTCAGGTTTGTGAGAAAATGAGCCTTTTTGACCATTTTTTTTAAACAACACAGGGCACGAACAAGGCGTTCTAGAATCTTCTAAAAGCGCTTAAATTTAGCGCTGAACCTTATGCTTTCAGATGATTATATTGAAAAAAGTGTTTTGTCCCCTATCTTGAGCGATAACAGGTTTTTGTCGTGTGCGCGCTTGCTCATCACTTTTTACTACCCGGGCGGGGCACTGAGCGAGCGAGCATGCAGCAGAATCCTGTTACCGTTCAAGATAGGCGACTGAACTAATATTTTCATTATAATCTTCTTAAAGTACGAGGTTAAACCTTTAATTTAAACCCTATTAAATGTTTCTATAGCGTCAGATTCGCCTTCTATGTTGTTTTTAAGAAATGGCCAAAAAGGCTATCTTTCTCAGAAACCTGACCTGATAGAAAGATTTTGTTTTCAGATTTAGATTCAGCGCAAAAAACACTAGGGGGTAGAGGGGTCTACTGCCGTGCAATGGGTGAAAGACGTATCTACATTTCTTAGCGAAAATGAGTTATAAAAGTCATCAACATATTCCTGATGCTTTCCTTGTCTTATTTATGTATGACAAAAGTAAAACATCGCATTAGAAAGTTGGTCATTTTAGGAAATAATTTTGCTGCATCCGTATTTGGCACGGTCGGTGAAAATGGAATTGGACGTATCTGCAGAAATACATGGAGAAATACAATCAAATTCTGCTTTACCGACAAAGATCTTCTTTACCAAGAACTTAAGGCATTCAAATTAGAAGAAATTAATTTCCTAATTTTGATATTTTCTGCCGATTTCAGACCTATCATTCTTGTTTAAAAAAAAGTTACGTGTTCCTGTCCTTTCTAGACGATGATAACTGTTTTTTTTAATTAATATGATTTTTATGACAGTATATGACAGACACGTCTTTTAGGACACATGCGATTGCGAATGCGAAAAGACGTAACTGTAAATTCGCATTGAGAAAATGGAAATACACTTTTTTTATTCCACAATCTGAAAATTTGGGTTCCTTATACCTCCATAAGCACTATTTGTTATCTAAAATTGATAAAAGTATGAGCGCGATACAATCAAACGAATTTTCGTGTCCAGTGGAAAGTTGCCTAGCTTGCTGATACGTCTTTCACCATTTCCACGGCGGTCTAGTCCCCTCAGATCTCACACTTTCAATTTTTGTGTGCCTGTGTTATTGACTATTGAGTGTGCATGGATGCTTCTTAATGATAGTAACTTCTTCGAGCATATTGTTAGTTTATATTTTTGAACGTTAACCATTAAAAACGTGGAAAAATGTTATTAGCATTGTATTTGTTTGCATAATTTATTTTTCGCAATGGTTGAAAAAACACCTGAAGGTATTTTAATCAGGAATCTGCTAATGCATATAATGTATATAATGTATATTATTACGATGATCGTATGTCCGTCCGTTCGTCGTTTACAACTCGTAGCTCTTAAAATAGTTGTGCAATATGGTTGAAATTTAGCGTGAATATTAATCAGCCCTAGATCATTCGAAGAAAAATAAATTCGTCCGTTTGTCTGTTACTTTTAAAATTTTTTATTATGGGTTGTTAAAAATCAAGAAAAGTGAGGAAATATGATGTATTAGACCGTTATGCTGGAAGTTTTTCTTTTAGTCCTATTTCCTTCTACCAGTAACAGCGTAAACCACCATCTGCATTAATAAAATAGCAAATAACTATACTTCTGATTTTACCATCAATGTAGTCTGATGTTATAATCAACGTTACCAACATACTCACGATACCGCATATCATGAACAACAATAGCGAATAACTGTTCAAGATCTTGTGCTTAATTTTCGATCATTTGGGTTATTTTTTTAGTAACAATTATTACAAATTTTTATTGGCGAAAAAAGATTCTCTTTTTCTTCAGCTCCGGTTGGAATCGAACCCACGTAATCTGATTTTCGTTCAGGTGCTCTTACCACTAAGCTATGGAGAATCGAGAATCTTTTCCTGTCTCAAAATCGTACACGATCTCGCTCAAAGCAACATTGTTTGTAAACCTAAATTTCCAATTCGTGGGTAATTTATTAGACGTTAAAAGGTTATCGTCCAGTGTGAATAAATGTTTAAGGTGTTGTAATTAATTTTCGATCAGTTGGTCTTGTTTTTTGTAATAACGAATATTACAAATTTTGTTTGGCAAAAAAAAAAGAACATTTATTCACACTGGTTGAAAAACCTTACCATTCAATAAATACCGAATAACTTAAATATTGACGCTAATCGTGAGTTGCGTTTTTATTAATGCGGATGGTGGTTTAAGTTTTTATTAGCAGCCATGACGATTTACTGCTTTTTAAATGGGAGCAATCATATTGTTTTTCGGTTATCAGTGATGATAAAATAAGAAAATCAAAGTATTCCCACAGCCTACAAAAGCCTTTCTCAAGGGCGCTTGCCGCCCTCTTTTCAGACTAATTCTTTATAGGACCACTCGTTTTTTTTTAAATACTACTAATTTCAAATCTGTGTGCATAACTAACTTCAGGGTCGTGATAATTTTTCTGTAAGTTTTAATCTAAAAGATTGAACAATTTACGGTCATGCATCAGAAGGGTCACGTGACATCGGTTTTTTTATCACACTTCATTTGTATTATATTGTTAATCTCAAATTAATAATTGATATTTTTGTTTTTTTCACAGTGTAAACAGCGTCATATATATGCATGTCCTGAATTTGAAAAGGCAGGCAATTGCAGTAAGGGTAAGTATTGTGCTTATCCCCATAAATCCAAGACATCGAACATTTCTTCTACTCTGCAAACACGGAATGACTTACCACCACTACCATTGAAAGCCCATGAGTCCACAGTTGTTATTGTTGAAAGTAGAAAGCGGTATTACGATAACTGTAGTGAAGATCTTGGAAAAAAAAGAGAAAGTTTATTGAAAAAATTGAAAATAATAAAGGTTGTTCAAGCAGGCCAATCAGAAGAATCAATTAATGACAAAGGAATAAGTGAAAGTGAAAAACGTTCAGAATCTGATAAGAAACAAGATTTTTTATTAGAACGACCAAAAAGACCTCCAATCGGGCCTTTACCTTCTTATATTCCAATAAATTGAAGTTCAATTTATCTTTGTAGAAAATTTTGTTTGCTATGTCTGTCTTCTAAGCCATCAGTAAATATTAAAAATATGTACTCTTTCATTCATTGCATCACTTACTTATTGAATCTTTGTATAAAAGTGAATAAATAAAGTTTTTGATGTTATGTTTTGTAAATAAATAACGACAAGTTTTGCTTATAGATAGAAATTCTTATACATCTCACACTGGGAGAAATTCTTACAATTGCAGCAAAAAATATGATTTTAGTCACTTTTTCACTTGATATAATTTCTGTTTAATCTACCTTATATTCTTATATTCTAGCTTATATTCTAGTGCTTCGGCTTATTGCTATGCTTCAGATTATACGAACGAGCGAGCTTCCAGGGCTTCAGATTCAGTTTCCTCTTACTATGACCTCTTCAGAATTTTTGCACTTCACTTCCTTATGTTCCTTGAACAGGAATAACCTTTTGGCTTTAACCTGCTCGCTGCTCCTTGCTTTCTCTCAGTTCTTCCAATCTCCGAATCTAGCTGACTCCCTGTCTATATCCGTCCAGAATCCCTCTTATAATATCATCCACACTCATATTCCCCTCTATTTAACCAGTGCACCTCTCTAACTCATGACCCTATGACGCCAGCTTATATCCGCATATTCTACATAGTTTCTCCTGTTCCTCCATCAAGTATCTACATGCTCTCACTTCTTCCAGGGACGAGTCTGAGAAAGGCAGAAGCACCTATACCTTTTTTCCGACAGTCCCAGGAGTATCCCTGAATTATTACACAACCCGTTTACTTACCGGGCACGGAAACTTTAACGCAAAACTACACATTTTCAAAGAATTCGAAAGCAGAATGCGCGTGCGAAGCAGAAGAAGAATCCATGTAGCACGCACTGCTGGAATGTAAACGGTTTTCGGTTGAGAGGATGGAGCTGCATTAGGGCCTAGATAAGGCGAAGTGGTATGGCCAGCTGTTGCTCCGCGATTGATGGATGAAGAGATGTTCGGTCCCTTCTCTTCCTTCGCCAAACAAGTCCTCTCGCTCAAGGAGGCAGATTTAGCAGAACGTTAGTGTATACGCGATCAAATCCACATTTTGGGTTTCGGAACCTTTATGTAACGAGGAGCGCATGTTGAAATCCAAAGCACTAAACGCTCTTAGAGTAGATACGACAGCAACACTTTTCTACCTTTCCAATCCTGATCCTTGCCACGCCCTTAAATAATTCAATCATTTCTATTGCAGCTTAAAACAAGGGTGCAGCGCACGCTGGGAGTGGAGACTTTGCGAGGTTCCTGCTGGGCAATGTGTTCTTACTCTCACCATCCCAGTCTTCAGTTTATTTAGCACTGGGATGGGGATGGACAAACATAGCTAACCACTCTTCCTGTAAAGGACACCAGGTCTTGATCGTGAGACGCTCATTTGAATTTGTTCTTTTGGAATGTTACCGAGGACGTTTTCCAATCCTGTATAAACTCTGCAGTTGGTAGAAACCCGATAGTGGTGACTAATAAGCTTAACAGTTTGGCGAAATACCACACTTGTGGGCAAAAGCCTTTAGTCTCTCTGTTTGAAGTTTGACTAGTTTCCTTACGTTCATCTGTTGTCGAGAACTTGTAGTTACAGTAAATTTGGCACTTCTCGTTCTTGACAATTGACCGTAAGAGCGACCAAGATGGTAGTAAAGCATTCTTAAGGCCGAATTGTGCCTGTGGATATAAGTGGTTCCCCCGTGAGTGGGACACTAGGATGGTTTGTGTCCTAGGTACTCAGAATATGAATGACTCGCTCTGCACTTATCGCCGGGAGCTTCTTGACGTAGAATGCGGCTACGGTATACTAACGTGGAAAGGACACCGTCCTGGCACGCGAAAATGAAAAATTCTGTGCCTGAATTAACTCCGGATGATTTGAGGAAAGCGAATATCAGCTTCGTCGACAAGGATCGATTGATATTTTACATTTCTGTAAAAGTTTCCGTGTATTTTGACAGGATCCTCGAGAAAGCCGGCAAGTCTTCCTCGCTTCAGATGAATCTTGGCACACTTGTCCAATCTAGAGTACATACCAATTTCTCGTGTGCACCCTTGACGATCCTTAGAGTATGATTGAGCTATTCTGCTCCAGTAGCATATATCTTCAATTCATGCATTTAAAAAATAAGAGTGACCTTAGGAGTGGATAAACCTTCAAGTTATCCAACAGAAAGATGATAAATCTATGGGAAGTTAAATCAAAAGCTTTCTAGTAATCAATTCAGGTTATCGACAGATTGCGTTTGTAGAATTCTGCGTCTTCGCAGAGGCTCCTATCGATTAGCAGATTCTCCCGACAGCTTGCTACGCCTTTTTTTGATTCACGTTTTTCTTAATTCTCTCTCCACACAGGTCCAATTTTCCGAACAATCCTGTTGTTTAGGATAGCTGTAAAGATCTTATACAATATTTCAGACAAATTATTGGCCTCTAGTTCCTTGCGTTGGACAAGTCGCCTTTCTTCGGTAGGAGTACAGTACGTCCTTACATCAGCTACTGCGGAATGGGCATCTCCGACTTTAAATATGAGGTGAAGATCCGGGTCACATGTTGGTGTGTAGAAGTAAACTTCTCCCACCATATGTTCTTGATTTTTTCACCTCTTCGGCAGTGATTGGTGGACATTCCTCTTCAGACGTTATGAAGTTGCACAGCTGCTTGAAACGGCTAATGTTCTCAGTGTCTTCATGTAATGGGTGTTAACTTTGTAAATCTTCCTTCAAAAAGTCTCGACCTCCGCAGATTTGGGCGAATTTTTGACAGAGGATCGCTGAAAAGGCGCGATGCGTCAGCAAAAGACTCCCTGACCCATCGCTCCCTCTTCTGCATTCTCCTGCTTGCGACAGATAACAATTTGCTTCTTGTTCAGTTGTTGAAAGCGCGTTTTGGTCGTTTAATCCATCGTCAGCTTTACCCCTCGATTTGAATGGGTTAAAGAACTCGCCGCATCAAAAACTGAACAAGTGATGGTCCAGAGGTCGGACTCATCCGAGAGATCCTCACACATCTCACGGTCGTGAGGCGTGGTCATAGGTGTGATTTACCGCGGTTCTATTGAAAGCCCGTGTCATTTTTCTGGATGGCAGTCGCTCCCAGGGAGACCCTGCAGCGCTTTTTCGACGAATAATATATGCCACTATCATTTTCCTGTATCCTAAAGTCCTAAAAGAACAACTATCTCCGACAAATATTTTGTCAAAGGAACGGCGCGTCTCTAAAAATGCCGATTTTGACTGAGAAAGAGTTGCATAACTTTTTGTTTTGATAAAAAAAATATTTAAAAAAGTATTTTCGAGCTGTTATATAGCTTTATTGATTCGCGAAAGGAGGGCTTTAAAAAAGTAACCAGCTACGAGGAAACCCTTATTAAAGAACGTCACGTCCCAAAAAACGCTTATTTTAACTAAGAAAGAGTTGCGTAACTTTTATTTTTAAATAAAAGAAAAACAAGAAATTACTTTGGAGCTATTACTATTATTACTATTATTATTATTAGCTCTATTGAATCGCGAAAGTAATATCTGGAAAGAAGCAACCGCTTTCAAGGAATTCTTTTGTTAAAGGGATGTCACGTACCCAAAAACGAAAATATTGACACACGAAGAGTTGCATAACTTTTTTCTCTTTTAATTAAAAAGAAAACAAGAAAGTACTTTTGAGTTATTACTTACCTTTACTGAATCGTGAAAATAATGGGCGAAAAAAGTAATTATTTTTTTTTGCATTACCAAACATGGATTTTGACCCACTTTTAAATCGAACTGGACCATAAGATGATATCAATAAAATTGAACTCGATTCCTTTAAAAAAAAAACAAAAAAAACAAGATGATAGACTACTGCTTTGAGCATCGAATTACGAGTCACAATGTGAAGCGCCCATCCTCACGGAGTCGCGAGCGGATATGCCTCATGCACAGATGACTGATCAGAAAGTGAACGAATTCATTCACAATGAACGGCGCGAGGTGGCACACGGACCCTGCTTTGGACGAAACCCAGACCGATCGCGCGGTCCACTGCACTTCAGCCTACAGTAAAGGTAATATAGCCGCGCACGCGCGACCACGTTTCGGTTTCGGTTTCTTCGTCGTGTTGAGAACCTGGATATCTTCTGCTGATTGTTCTCGAGTGCACGGGTCTAGAGGGTACCAGGGTCTTCTGCAAGGAAGATATCCTTTGAATTTTAGGAGGGCTGAACCATTTTTGTGGCTGAGAGAATTTTTTTTCCTGAGAATATAATTTTCGAATTTTTCTCGTAAATGATGCAAGGTATTACAATAGAGCTAGTGGGATTTTTCGTGGAATTTCCTTGAATAAGCTAATTTTTTCCTCAGCATTTTGTCAAATCTGTCGTTGTTTGTAAGAAAAATGTGAAAATTCAATTTTTTGAAAAAAATGTTCGTGGCCACAAAAATGATTAAGCCCACATAAAACTCATAGGATGTTTTCCTTGTAGAAGGCCATATTCAACAAAAAATGAAAGTGTGGGTTTTTTGTGAAAATCGACTTTTTATGTTTTCAAATAATTCGTCGCCACTTTGTTAACTTTGAAGTTTTTTCTCCGACGGATTTCTGAAGAGGATTGTAAAACTTATCAGATGAAAAGACTACGTTTGCCTCCTAGGTACACAATCTACTAATATCGGGAAGACTACCCTACAGTAGATGATGACTAACAGCAGATAATCTTAATCAACTAGAAAACTAGTCAAGAATGTTGATTGGCTCTTTTAGTATGACAATACAGCAATGATACTACCTTGTCTGACGAACTTTCTTTGAAAAAGTATCATTAATTATTAAATGAGAGCAAAAAATTCATTTTCAGCATTAAAAAAATTAACATTTTTTTTATTCATGCTTTTCATCCCAATTAAATTTTTCTAGCGTATGTATGTACATTAGTAAAAATTTTTGATTATTATTATTTATAGATATTTCAAGACTTGTATTTGACATTCCATTTTCCAACAGTAGATAGCCAACAGTAGATAATCGTCGAATTTTGCTAGCGTGATTGACTGCACTGCACAAACTTCAATGTGTTATGCCCGTCATGCCTGTCGTGGCTCATATCGAACACTAAATTTAAGGCTCAGTTGAAAACCCTGCTTCTTGAATTCTAGATTCTAAAACTTTTGTGTTAACTTGTTAATATATTCATTTATAAACATACTTAAATCTATTGTATAACTAATATTTATATACACCCACGCAATAAAATATTGTTTATTCATATAAAAAGGTGTACTCACAAAAGATAATGTCCATTAATTTTTTGATCATCGAAACACACCGACACAACTAACACTGTCGTATAGCAACTGCGTGGTACACCGCCGCGACTTTGTATTTCAAATCGTTTTAGAGTTCCGGAATTTTCAACGACCTAGAACCACAGTTCTCACCGTTAAAGAGTAATAAAAATTCATTCAGAAGAAATATAAATTGTCCTCATTTTTTTAAATGAGAAATATCGTACTATTCTATATTTTCTCTTCAACTAATTCGTAATTATCATTTTTAACTTTTACCGCACCGACTTTTCATATTCATTGTCAGTTCGGTAATTATTTTGGAACAGTTTGAGTTAGCTTACCCAAAAGTTATTGATCCTTCACCGAATTTTCCTCAAACCTGCCACTTCGGCATAAATTCGGTAATTCTTCAAGTAAACATTTTTTCCATCTTAGTTCACAAAATTTTAAATAAAAAATTGTCCAGTTTATAACTTACTTTAAAATCCTTTTATTTTCAGCGTTTCATACTTGATACTGTTTAATATTAAATGCAAAATTAAATTGAATTTATGTCTTCATTTTAAATCTTATATATTTTTAACATAAAAATGTTTTTATTCAGTTCCCATAAACTTATAAGTCCGCTTATTAATAAAATGTTATAATAAAAGAAATTTCGATGAAACGGGGATCAGTTCGTTTTTCGTACGGCCCTGACGTACTTTATACCCCAGATTCTTTTTTCGATATCACATATAGGTAAACTGATAGGATCTTGTGGATTTAATAAATATTTTAGAGGATTTTGTAGGATTTCAAGCGATTTACCGGAATTTCAAAGTATTTCCGAATATTTTAAAGGACCTCAA
>JAUMHM010000016.1:2700881-2716194 GCA_032362435.1 Melikaiella ostensackeni
TATTACAATAGTAAAAATATTCTCTCATAAGAATTAGAATCTTAGGTATGTTACGATAATTGCAGGACTACATGCATAACTACATGAATCCCCCTCCCAAGGATGCAGCTCACGAATTACAGGAGGAATCTGATAAAAAATCTGCAGAAGAAGCTAGGATACAAAGTAATTGTTTACCAATTCCTGTTATAATAATTCCGATTAATACATTGTAAATAGTACAAATTTGGTAAATTAGACTGCTGTCAGTATTTTCTTTTTCTTTTCAAGATGAATATATAGAAAATCAATTAAGTATACTCGTAATCATTCTATTTAATATCTGTATATAATTGTTTAGAAGAGCATTCCAAATTGACAACACAATTCAAAAAATCTGTTATCAGTTTCATGCAAGACCTACAAAACAAACAGATTATGTGGATGGCTACGTTGCAATTATTGAAGCGGAATTCAGAAAGTTGCCATTTGAGCAGCAATTGTATGCGCAACTGAAATTGTTGAAAGAAATGACTGAAATAGTTATTCAATACTAAAGTGTCCATTCCGGCTCCAGTAGTGATCAATAATGTATACTTACTGCTGAATGCAAAAATGAACTAAACTATACTAAAAAATAGAATTACGAACGTGGCTATAGCTTTTCATTCTGGCTCCAAATTTTCCTTGTATTCCGCTACTGCCTTTCGCAAGTAATTCCACGTTTTAAATTGAAACTCATCCACGACATCTTTCGGCAGTTCGCGCAGAAGATTTGCATAGATTATGTGGAATCCGTCTGTTGTATCCAATTTAGGCTTCTGCTGCGTAAACGCTGCAATTACCTTTTCAATTTCAGTGGATTCTTCCTCATCCTTTGCGGTGCTATTTCCTCATAAATAATAAATATGCAAACTAAAATTTATGCTTCAATTTATTATCAAGGCACAATATATAATAAGCGTGAGGGAAGCTATAAGAACTACTTAAAATTCAATAAGTTTATGTGTATTGAGTTCAACTATATTCAACTGAATTAAGATTAAATGAACTTCAATTGAATTTAAGTGCGAGTGACAGTGACAGTTATTTTCCATATGAGCCATTGTTACATCCCAAAATTTTACAAAATTTTGTGTAACACCCAGCTAGGTGTAAAACTACCTTACCTCACGTAATTCAAACAAACATCATTAGCTGTAAGCAAGCGCATTAGTAGTTTTCGTTAGATAACGATCTTACTATGGTAATTGTAATACGGCCGATAAAATAGAAACTGTAAGATGATTAAAGTATGTTACCATGGGTAGACAAGAGGCTCGGTGAGTAATGATGACTTAGCGAAGCTTGGTAAATAAAAGAATCGGATAACGAGTTCTACCGACGTAAGATAATCATGCTTATAATTATAACCATGTGAATGTACTTATAAACCTAATATTTTAAACAATAACAAATTCCAAATTATACTTAAGTACAAGGAATATAAGTACATACATGTATTTAAGCTATTGTAAGAATTTTATTGATACATTCCACATGTCAGTCATTTGATGAAGTACATCACGTAATGCGTAAGTGAAACAACATGTATATGGTCAGGCCACGCTGTAACCACGAACGTCTGACTAAGTACGTTGCTTTCAGTTAAGAGGAGCATGTAGAATCCATATTCCTGAAAGGTCGAAAGTAGAGGCGCGCTATTAACAGTCACCACAGTAGACAAGCGACGACCGGAAGCATCAGTAATGTGATACCCTTACTCATCATTATAAGTCACTCGCGAGAGGCATTTGAGATTCAATGTCAAGAGTGGAGATATGTTATTAATCTTGTTTGTCAAACATAACATACAAGTCACCCTTATGAAAACTTCCAAGAAATTACGAACGTGCCGAAGTACAGTTTCGCAAGGAACCTGCCAAAGCACAGATTTGCGCGGCGCGTGACTTTTGGTATAAACTCAACTCCCTATCCTTAGCATGGAGAACCCACCCTATAAAAGCTCCAGATTTTTCCCTGGTAGCCATCTTTACGTATCCAGCAGTCATACTGTCAACTCGTATTACGAAGTATGAACCGCCTTGAGTAAGTCGCGTCTTTTACATTATTGTGACCGAAAAAGCGCTCTGAATAAGTCACGTACGTTTAATATCCGTGAAAAGAACTCGAGAGTGGATTCGGTAGCTGTTTAGGACCGTGTATCGCTCCATCACTAGTGAACAGTGCTTGTGCACCTTTTCACTATTTGAGTCACTTCCAAGTAACTCACACAAACATCCGGTAGAGTTCCGTCGCTGCTCTACAAAATATACGGAGATACAATCGACAAGACAACTTCTCTTGCCCTTTCTGGAATAGAAAGGTAGACGTAAGTTAAATTTATGTAACTGAATAATCTTTTCTTTACCCTCTAATAAAACGTCTATGTTATTTTAACCACACCCCTTTTATTTTGAACACTATTTGAATGCAATCCGCATAGGGTTGTGGGTGACAACGAACCCACAAACAAATAATTTGTGAGGCCTTACCAACCTGACGTAATCAGCAACACTCGTCTCTCTTTCTCAATTTTTCCAAACTACCCTCGCCTTTTTGCTCGGAACGTGACAGCCATATCAGTTTCTCCAGGTTTTTCTTCACACTAAAAAATATCTTTCGCTTGAACTTTGAGAAATGGAAATAACAAAAACGTACATTATTGTGATTCAATTCAAGTTCGGATTCAAGATCAGTAAGTTCAAGATCGGGTCGCGTTTCAGTTTTAAAAAAGCTCCCCTCATAGCAACAGGATATTGCATCATATCGCATTTATATTATACCCCGATCATAAGATTCTATAGAAATTATGCACAATTTCTATGAAGTGCTCTCTATAGAAATTGTACAGAAAATTGGACATACAAAGTTTATGTAGAATAAATACTGAATTGCGAGATCAACAATGATAAGAGGAATGTGCAAATGACCCTAGAACTTTTATACTCCGGGATATCCCGCACTATCTGCTATAAGGTTCCAAATTTTTTGGGATCACAAACCGTTTCAAAGAAGTCGAATGTTTTCGAAATAAAAAAAAATTTTGGTTAATTCTTGATCGAATAAAATTAATAAAAAATTAAAATTGCAGTAGCTTTCTCCTTCTAAATTTTAGAGTACCTAAAACTATTCTTCTGAGTTTTTTTACACATTCCTATGTCTTACTTGATGTTGCATTCTCAAATGTAAAATCGAGTGAACTACTAATTCTTTACCAAATTCAAGGTTGAATGTGGGTTTTCAGGTTAAATACGTGTTGGGAGGTTACTTGCAGGTTCCCGAGTCAACCCAAAATCCCGACCCGCAAGGGTACGGATCGGATTTATGTTTTATTTTTGGACACCCTTAGGTTGGACACAAAAATTCTGTAGAATTTCTAGAGAACCCCATTATTTTTTTTCACCTGGGGCACTCAAAACTATTCATGTTAATTGAAATAAATTAATCTTAATTCAAGTAAATTCAATTAAATGCAAGTGAATCCAATCCAATTAGAAATAAGAGAAGACCATTTCGTGAAAATCATTCCACAGAAATTGGGTATAGAAATTATATAAAAAATTCCTGAATAGATATATTGCGCAAAAAGAGCGAGCAGCGATTCAAGTCAAAGACCGCTTACTCTTGGATCTCCGTTTTTTGAAAGTGGAAGCATTATCTGAATTGTTTTGGGTAGAGTTTTCATCGATATGGGGTACTTCTTCCATGGTTTCGATCACTTCTAGGGAGTTTTCAAACCCAGGATCATCTACCGTCGTTGGCAAACTATTAATTATTGGTACAACTTAGATCTCCTTGGAAAAAAATTCTTCTTCAAGTGCATTATTAATACAAGTTCACCTCTCGTCTTCATCCTCGTAAGAATCTAGGAATTTCATGTAATCTGCTTCCCAACACACACTTTTCGCCTTTTCACATTTAATGTGGGTATCTCTTGAATACCTCCATTTCAGTTTGGCCTGCGTTGCCGTATAAGCGCCTGCATAATTTGTAACAGTTTCTTAACCTTGTTCCTAATCTTAATAATAATTTGCGTTTTTGTGAAAACCGTAAATACTAACACGTGCATGTACAAACCGTTCATCTCCCTAGAAATCTCCTCCCATAGAGCATTCATCTTTAAATTGTTGGCTTTACGCTTCTTATTACGTAAAGGTTGCCTCTTTTCTCCTTGTCTGATTAAAATTACGTCTTTGTCGTTATCCTTGGTCAGTCTTCTTGTTTTTTGCGTTTTTGCAGCAATTTTACCTTCGGAATTCTGCCTAGCAGCATGCAACAATTGATGTTTGTCACTGTTCGATGTTGAGTAGAAAAAACTTGTAAATGAAAAAGGATCATTAAGAAAATAACATAAATATCCAAGAGAAACACACGATTCTCGTCATCAGTTGCAAATTTGTTTATGCTCGAATCGTATGTGTTTTTAAAGCAAGAGTGAGGATGTAAAAACGCTCCAGCCTCAAAAATTGCTTCACAGTCAGAACATGTTTTCGGCTAAAGGAAACAAAAATTTAATACAGAACGAGTTTAAGAGATGAATATTCCTCCTTTCCCCCCAAAAAAAACAAGTAGAGTCTCTCTGTAACTTTTATTCAAAAAGTCCAAAGAAAGTTCCCTGGTTATAATTAATAACTTTATTTTTTCGAAATCTGGGTCAATAATTTTTTTAAGCAAATAAATTATTTTTTCAACAGTTGCTAGTTTTTGTTTTTTCGTTAGCTTACCCATTACAGCTTTAAAATACATTTATAACACCCCACATTTACTTTCTTCGCACAAATTATCGAAAGCAACCTAATAATATTTTATTTTATTATATCAGTACTTACCACAGACTGCTTCCTGTCATTAGTACTCATTTCTTTCATTTATAACCACCAATTTCTTGAACTTGTCAAACACTTTTCAAATATTTGGAAACGTTACATGAGCACAGACGCCAAACTATTCCCTAGTCGCTAGTCCTTACGGATCACTTTCAGGACACTTTTCATAAAATTTCCTGCAATCATCTGCTTGGTAACAAAATTTACTCCGCAAAACCGCTACTCTGCTAATATATACTCATGGGACTGCGCCCTGAGTTTCAGGATTCCGATTTTAAATTTTACAAAATTTGAAAAACCAATTTTTTAAAAGTCAAAATTTAAGGCTTTATACGTAATTTTAATTTGCCATAATTTATCAAACTGAGCATGATAAGTATTCTACCTGTAATTTTTCCCTAGGTTATTCTATTTTCGAAAACCTTGAAATTTGAAACTGTTTGAAGCATTCAAATTTTAAGGACTCCATCTTCAAAAATACATCAATTAAATTAAGTCGAAATTTAAAGGAATCAATTTTGAAAAATTTCAAATATAATAGATTCGAATTTATGATTCTCTAAATTTTAAACATTCTAATTTAGAATTGTCCACTCTTAAACTTTCCAAAGATTGAAAATAATTTGAAATCGACAAAAATGTAAGGATTTAAATATAAACTCGTTAAAATTTGACTGAGTTCACTTATACAAATATCCAAATTTAAAGTATCAATTGAAAAGAATCAGTTTTAAAATTTTCGAAATGATTATAATTTTGAATTTTCAAAATTTAACAAATTCCGGATGAAAATTGTGCAACTTTATAAGACTAAACATGAAAATGTCCAAATTTTAAGCAATCAAATTTGGGAAAGACAAAAGTTTAAGACTCAAAATGTAAAGGAACTTAATAAAAATTCTCCAAATACCAATGGTTCAAAATAGAAAATATTTCAATTTTTATGATTCAAATTTCGGATCATGAAAAACCTAGAGATGATTATGAAAAAGAAATTCAAATTTTAAGGATTCAAATTTAAAACCGTTCAAATTTTCTACAACGTAACATCTTACATCAAGAATAATTTCAATTTTGAGAATTGAGTTTAAGAAGCATTTTTAAAATTTTTTATCATAAGTAAATTCTTAAGTTAATCTTTATCCACACTTTCTATCAAAATTACAGTAAATAAAATTAAACTCATACATGAAGTTAAAAATCAAGATTTTAAATTAAATTATGTCTCATATTCCTACTAACAATTATTCAGACACATCCGCTGTGGAAAACTCCGATGCCGTGAAAATTTCGAATTTGATATAGGAGTCCTGTTTTCAATTCCGTACGACAGAAAGAGAGCTCCGATCGGTTAGTATCGAGGTTAGTTTAGGATGACTGCGTTCTCTGCTTTGGGGGAGCAGTGCTCCCACATACAAGAGACCAACGTTGTACCTGCTTTTGAGACCACCGCTTACCGAAGAGTGGCGCTATCGACCAATCAGTGATATTTTGGACACATGGAAAAGCCTATATTGGTGACCCTGAACATTTTGGAAAGTACGCACTTGGCTTGGCGTCACTTATGGTAAAATGCACACTCTCGTATCCACTGTTTATACACAAAACTAAATGGAGTGGATTACTTAAAATGGAATTTTGGACGGATTGAGGAGGACACAGGGCCTGCGACGGAATTTTTATTGGAAATGTTGAACAGTTTACCACCTCTGCATTTCGGCTGCTGTTTTCGAGGAACGACTTCATCTCTCTCTCTCTCTCTCTCTCTCTCTCTCTCTCTTTGAACCTTTTATTCCTATTACTTTTGTAGACTGCTTTATCTCCAATGACAGGGAACGAGAATTTTTCTTTTTCGCCTGCCGTAATAGTCGCAGTCCACCCGTTTGAATACGCATTTTTATGTACTTCGACCGTATTCTTCCACCTCCTCTTCTTTTTACTGGGTAGAGCAGTTTATTTTAACTGAACTGTCGTTTTATTAACTAACTGTCACGATATACAGCAATAAGGTTGCTCGCTCTCTTATTTACTTGTTTCGGGTCAAATAATAACTAAAAGGGGAGAATACTGTTTGTACACGAGGAATTCCGTGTTGTCAAGCACATGGGTTCCAGTTCAACAACCTATGAAGGTCCCTTGCCTTAATAAGTTGTTATGAAAAGACAAACAATTAAACTTTAATGGAAGTTAACGCTACATATACTCTCGCGCGTTACAGGATACCTGTGTTTTTGTGATTACTGTTCCCCTCAGGGGCTATAAAACATTATCTTTGTTTGTTTACATAACTCTAATAATCATTTACAACGCGCCATATGCTCCCCCGCACTCCGGTTAACCCAGAAAAAGTAACGCGTAGTGGTAAATCGTACACGATAAGAATGTCGAATAATGAAACATCGGAAAGTCAGGGAAAAAAGTGAAGGAGTCGCACGACGGCGATGACGGCGCGGACCCCAACGAGAAAATTAAGACCCTCGAAATCCAAGTGCAGGGAATTTCGGTACAAATCCAGAAACTTTTTAACCTGTTTCAGAAAGTCGTTCCTAACCACGCGGACCCTCTCCTCCTTCTCCTCACGTTAACGAACACGAAATTACAGATGTGACTCCAAACGGGTCCCGAGCACACATGCAGGCCCAAAACGCAAACCGCATCAACTCCGACAGTACCATAACGCAACCAGTAGTCGCTTCTATCCCCAACGTGCGCGAAATAAAATGCTTACCCTTCTGGAAGCACGACCCGGAAACATGGTTCGCGTTGATCGAGACGCAGTTCCTCTGCCCCGGTATAGTGACCGATATCCGCTTCCTTATCGACGATGAGAACGATGAGAAGAAACTCGTGGAACGAGCGGACAAAGTCCACGAAATAGTTAATAGGAACGCGAAACGAGTCAGCGCGATTTCTGTAACCCGGAGCAAGCGGAGTCCGAAAGAGCAGCGGGTGTTTCTAAGTTTCTCGCGCGAGTAGCCAGTGTTATCGGTAGAACCGACCATAAGCGGAATAGAAACAAACAGGAAGTAAAGAATCGCGTTTAAGATCCCGGAGCAAACAGGACAGAAATAGGCTTAATGCGGGGCCCGAAAACGAAAAGAAAGAAATAATGTACGCATAGGCAAAACACTTTTCTCCTGCGTTGACGTCACGATAAGTTGCGCAACCCAGGAGAAAATGTAGAGCGCAGACTCCACAGCCTCCCACTGAATCTCGAGAGAGGACAGTGGGAGGGTGAGTCCCATAAAAAGAGGCACACAGAAGCATAGAGCAAAGTCCGCTCTGTATCCTAGGCGAAGTAGTGGTGTATAGCCAAAAAGAAGGGTCCTTCTAAATACGGTTGATCTCATAAGCAGGCGGGTGCTTAATCCTCGATCTGGTTAAGAAAGACTTCAACTCGTATCTCACGGATAAAGTGTAGCTTTCACCAAAAATATCTAAGTTCGAAAATTTCTTAAAGGAAACTGAAAGCTAAAAGGGTCATAAATCCCTCAGAGATTCTCTCACTCTATTAGCCATTGGCAATCTTCTCTCTTGTTGACCGTTTTCTAAGCGAGCGGAGAAACTCGAAATCCGAAAGTAAATCTTTCTCAGGGAGGGTGTCCCTTCTTTGTGTTGTACACCTGCAGTTCAGGTTAAAATTTATAACCCTAGACTCGAAGTCTACAACCACAGCAATAAATGCTGTAGGTAATTCTAAAATAAAAGGTTAATTATCGAGCATAATAGAATAATCATAAAATGTGGTCATAATATTTAGCCACAAGTCTTTGCTCTTCTGGCATTTTAATTTGAATAATTTATGTGTACTTAGAACTTACAGAATCACTGAAGAGTAGACCGAAGTCCGCTTCGTCATCTAGTTGAAGTAGTGATCTCTCTACTATAATATCGTGACAAAGATCAGGACAGAAAAGGAAGGACGATTTTAGACGGGCAATCCCATTATTAAATATGGAATTATAATATCATTCATACTCATAGAATAACGACTAATTTTGGATAAAATAAGTATCATTACTGGATGTATTTTTAATTAAAGAATAGTCGATCTATGCTCTCTCGCATTTCTTGATTTACGAAAATTCGAGTATTAGGAGCGACTCACTGAAGAATAGACCGAAGTCAGCTTCGTCCTCTAGTTGATGGAGTGTGCTCGCTATTTTTATATAACTACGCAGAGACAAGATAGCAAAGATCCCTTGTGTAGGGAAATCCCTCAATTTATTGAAATAAAATTTATAGTCTAGGAATTCATGTAAAGAATTTGAGAATTACTATGTACTCCGTAGAGTGAGACTTAATAATAAAGAACAAACTGTATTTGAAGAAAAATACAGCGAAAACAAAGAATGAAAAGACTAAAAAGGATAAAAAGAAAAAAAAAATAATTTGATAGAATGAAGTGTAAGGACTGTGAAATAGGCTCCCATTTATTTCTTATGCAGTAAAAGACGTCTGAATTAAGTTTGATTATTATGTTTATCACGACGATAGCGAGAGCAATAAGCTCACAATAAGGAAATTTAGATCAGGATTTTAATCGCGATTAGCCAATAAAGCATAGAGTAGATAATAGGGCCTCTCATGCATATTAGCTAGATTAGGTTTTTATGAATAAATTGTGTATTCATATCGGAATCTCACTTTCTCTCTCATGCGACCCTTCCTCTAGTTAAGACGTTATTAATAATTATTAAAGTTAATGACAAAATTAATCTAATTAGTTAACTTTAAGCAATTTAACAATTTGCAAGGGTTACAAATTGGCGCCCAACGTGGGGTCCGACGAGTCGAAAAAAAGTAAGATTCCCTTTTCTGGTTTTGTAAAATTATGGATAAAAATAAACTAATTAGGGCCTTCTTTAAGGAAGATAAAGACTTTCAAAAGGTGCATCTACCACCACCCTTCAGTCAAAAGAACGTGCCCCAAAATATTGACAAATTTGACAAGTACTTGAAGGAACGCAAAAGTGCCACGCATAAAAACAGTGAATCCCCTGAAAAACTGATTTGAAAATTTGGTCGCGATTACACGGTGAATTTTAAAATAAACAAGAGTGAAAAACTTTCTTTTTTAAGTGGAGTAACAATTATAAAAGTTGCTGAACAATTACTCAAAATGAGTAAGTCGAATCGGATCAATCGGAGATTGGAAGAACTAGAGCAGAGAACGCAATCGCTGCTCACGGAAGAAAGAAGGCATTATGAGCAGCAGCTTGCGGGGAAGGACAGGATTCTTCAAGGAAAAATTAGAGCAATTGAGTCAAATATAAATCGATCATTGGAGGTAACGGCGAATATCACCCAAAGCATGGAGGATCGAGAATCAAGGATCCAATCACAGATCAACCGATTGGAGACCGCCCATGCTAGGGTAGTAGAACGAATAGTAGACGATCTGGCCAGCCTACCCAATAGCCCCGCAATAATGCCAAAGCCAAGCATCAAATACGTGTTACCTGAGTTCAATGGGGAAGGAAGCCCCATGAAGTATCTACGCAAACTGAAACAATACTGGGAGGTCGTCCGACCCAGGGACTGTAACACGGAATACCTGATCGAGAAATCCTTGTCAGGTTCCCCTAACGATTGGTGGCTCGTGGTCAAAGAAGGATTGACCAATATCGAAACCTTTGAAATGGGATTTAACCAAAGGTATTGGAACGAACACGCCCTACATGAGATAAAGAAACAGCTTGAATTCGGCGGCTTCACACCAGGGAAAAACAAATCGCGATCCGAGTATGCTACCAGGGTTTTGCACAGGTCAGCGATTTAACACCAGCCCCAGAGCAAGAAGAAGTAATAAAAAAATTGGTACGCCACTTAATGACGAGATTGAATACGCAGTCATTGGGAGAGAAATTAGACGGTGCGAACAGTTGATTGAATTCTTAGAAGAGTTCGATAAAATTGGTAGCATGAACACAGGATATAAGGATACCAGGAATAAAGTCCCAGCACAGCGGGCAGACGACCAGAGCTCACATGGGCAATGGAAGAGCCATAACCAGGGACCAACCCACCAAAGAGGAAACGCTCCACCCCTCAATGGAAACTGGACACCACAAGCGGGAAGTAGCCGACAAAATGACTTCTCTGCATCTCGACCAGTCCAAGTTTCGGGGGGGGGGGGGGGAGCAAAGAAACCCAAATGAAGGTAACTCTTGGCGACAGCCAACGAATCAGCCAATCTACAAAGTCCAGAACCTGGAAATGGATCAAACCCCTGGGCCGGAAGAAAACCCATACACCACAGAGGAAAACAATCCTGAGACGGCAAACGCCCAGGAGGCACGACAATAAAGGAAGGAGAAACGATGATTGTCGTGGCACGGGATACCACCTATTATGTCTACACACTGACTAATGCCCGAGAGGATCTCATGGAGGAGGTCAGTGGGACATCACATAGACAACGGTCGAAGTGCTACGCAGCGAACCTACAGATTGCAGGAATAGTGACAAAGGCACTAATTGACACAGGAGCAGAAATTACTTGCGTCTCGGAGAAATTTGTGAATAACAATAAAGACCGATTGAACCTTTATGCGAGCCTACCACTGACAGGCGTGGCCGTAGCAGGGCCAGTGGGGGCAAGGCAGTAAGGTTGAAAAAACAAATTTATGCTGACGTAGTACTGCCGGACACAACTATTCAATTAGCATTTTTAGGTGTGCCACACCTATCACGATCCTGCATCATGGGAATCGACGTGCTAGATGAACAGCGCGCTCAGATCGACCTTGACATCAAGACATTAACTTTTCCCTACTTGAAGAACTAGCTCTCCATCAGAATCATCCAAGATGAAGGCGACACCATCCGCGAAAAACAGTACAACCTCAGCGCCGTAGTCACGACCGTGGAGGAAGTCGTGGACGTGAAGAAAACCAACTCTCAGGAAGGAGACAAAGAAGAGAAAGACCTGCCTATAGAAATTACTTGGAATGAAATACAGGAGAAGGTGAATGAAAATTTCAGCCTGAACCTAACTGAAAGAACAAATAATACTGTGGAAACACAGGGAACTTTTTCGCCGTGCACCGGGATTATTGACGAAATGCGAATACGTACTGAAGGTAAAAGAAGGACGGCCTTTTGTGGGACGTAGTTACCCAATCCCCATGGCCCATAGGGAGAAGGTAGACGCCGAGATACGAAGGATATTGAACATGGGGATTATTCAACGGTCGAAGAGCCCCTATATAAACCCAATTGTACCAGTGGTGAAGAAATATGGGACGATTCGCATATGCCTGGACGCGAGGATGCTAAACGAAATCCTAATAGAAGATTGGCAGTGCCCAGAGCCAGCGGACGTACTTTTCCAGAAATGCAAGGGTATGATGTAATGTCGAGTCTTGACATGACCAGCAGTTTCTGGCAGGTACCCCTGCACCTCCAATCGAGACAATACGCGGCGTTCCAGCATCGAGGGATGAGTTACGGGTTTCGGGTCGTCCCATTTGGACTCAAAACGAGAACGGCCGCCCTCGTGCGGAGATTGGACCAGGCGCTACAAGGCATGGGTGAACACATCATCACCTTCTTGGATGATACGTTGATCACGTCAGAGAGCAATGAGCAGCACCTCAGGCACCTCAATGAAATCCTCGATAAATCAGCGGAAAACAATCTGACGGTAAACCTCAACAAATCCAACTTCTTTGAAAAAGAGACGAAACTTATAGGATTTATATTAACCACGGAGGGAATAAAACCCGATTCCGAAAAAGTCAGTTGCATCCAGGAGTTTCCAGCCCCAAGAAACGTCAAACAACTACGAGGTTTCTTGGGACTGATAAACCTTTACTCGCGATTCAACGATAAGCATGCTGAAGAAACCGTACCGCTCCCGAAGTTACTAAGAGAAGGCGTAGCTTGGAATTGGAACGAAGAGGCACAGAAGAGTTTTGAAAGAATTAAACGGCTCCCTGAAAACTCAATCATGCTTTATTTTCCAGACCCAAAAGAAAGCTATGACTTCGAAACAGACGCAAGTAACTACGCATTGGGTGCCGTGCTTCATCAGTTAAATAATCAGCAAGAGAAGGAAATAATCACACTTGCAAATCGTACGCTAAAGGGACCGGAGTTAGCATATTTCACCACCGAGAAGGAACTCTTAGCGATCGTGTGGACACTGTAGAATTTCAGAACCTATCTGTATGGTGCTAAAATCATGAAACGTACCGACCATTAAGCTCTTACGTTTCTAAAGACTTGCAAGTTTGTCAATGCGTGCCTCACACGCTGGATTCTCGCGATACAAGACTACAACATTCAAGTCGAACACCTCCCTGGTAAGAACAATATAATGGCCGATATATTGAGCCGACAGCCAAAGGAAGAAAATTACAAAAAAAATCGTGGAGAAACTAGAGTGGTAATAATTGCATTGATCTATAAGTGGACCGGGGAGATAGAGCAACAAATCCGTCAAATGCCGCAGCCACTCAAGAAACCGAATGACGCCAAGCCTGCCGCTGTGAGGAAGCCAATCAAGATAAGTAGCTCATGGGGGCCACCATTTCTTGAGCCCGAGGCCACCTGGGGAAAATACCTGTATAAGCAGTGGACGCCAGCAAATTGTAAAGAAAGCTATTATCTAGAAAATTGTCACTTCGTAAAGAAAAGAAAAAACAATTTTACTGTTTTTATTGGGGGACTGTTGTAACCTATGCGTTACATAAAATAGCTTTAAAATAGGCAAAACACTTTTCTCCTGCATTGACGTTACGATAAGTTGCGCAACCCAGGAGAAAATGTAGAGCTCAGGCTCCACAGCCTCCCACTGAATCTCGAGAGAGGACAGTGAGAGGATGAGTCCCATAAAAAGAGGCACACTCGCGAAGAACGAATAGTTGACTCCTTGCAGACGCACTGCAAAGATCACTCAGGAGAGTACCTTGCGGGTGGCTAGAGACCACATCCTCTAGATCTGTCCCATAACCCTCTCCATAGAAATCAACTCTTGAAGGTGCTCAGAAGGTTCCTGGCATTCTCAACTTGCTCCCAAGAGAGATACAAGTAGTACGTACTCAGCAGAGACTGACCACTTAACAGAGAGAGGAAAATCTCACAATTTATTTATTTTGATTTGAAATTCCAAAAAGGAATTGAATAAATACACTGTATTTTGACCTATTTCAGACTATATGTCTACAGAAGCATAGAGCAAAGTCCACTTTGTATCCTAGGCGAAGTAGTGGTGTATAGCCAAAAAGAAGGGTCCTTCTAAATACGGTTGATCCCTTATAAGCAGATGGGTGCTTAGTCCTCGATCTGGTTAAGAAAGACTTCAACTCGTATTTCATGGATAAAGTGTAGCTTTCACCAAAAATATCTGAGCTTTTAAATTCCTTAAAGGAAACTAAAAGTTAAAAGGGTCATAAATCCCTCAGAGATTCTCTCACTCTATTAGCCATTGGCAATCTTCTCTCTCGTTGACCGTTTCCTAAGCGAGGGGAAAAACTTGAAATCCGAAAGAAAACCTTTCTCAGGGAGAGCGTCCCTTCTTCGTGTTGTAAACCTGCAGTTCAGGTTAAAATTTATAACCCTAGACTCGAAGTCTAAATCCATAGCAATAAATGCTGTAGGTAATTCTAAAATAAAAGGTTAATTATGGAGCATAATAGAATAATCATAAATTGTGGTCATAATATTTAGCCACAAGTCTCTGCTCTTCTGGCTTTTCAATTTGAATAATTTATGTGTACCTTGAGAATCACTGAATAGAAGACGGTAGTCCGCTTCGTTATCGATTTTAGACGGGCAATCCCATTTTTGAATATCGAATTATAATATCATTCATACTCATAGAATAACGATTAATTTTGGATAAAATAAGTATCATTACTGGATGTATTTTTAATTGAAAAATAGTCGATCTATGCTCTCTTGCAATTCTTGATTTACGAAAATTCGAGTATTAGAAGCGACTCACTGAAGAATAGACCGAAGTCAGCTTCGTCCTCTAGTTGATGGAGTCAGCTCGCTAGTTTTATACAACTACGCAGAGACAAGATAGCAAAGATTCCTTGTGTAGGGAAATCCCTCAATTTAATGAAATAAAATTCATAGTCTAGGAGTTCATGTAAAGAATTTAAGAATTAGTATGTACTCCGTAGATTGAGACTTGATAATAAAGAACAAACTGTATTTGAAGAAAAAGACAGCAAAAGCAAGGAGTAAAAAGAATAAAAAGGATAATAAAAAAAATATATAGTTTGATAAAATAAAGTGTGACGACAGTGAAATAGGCTCCCATTTATTTCTTATGTAGTAAAAGACGTCTGAATTAAGGGGGTCTTCTACCTTGTTGGTTCAAAAAATTCGATTTTTTTTTTGTTCATTTTCCAACCCAGAAAGTGTCAGGAATACATCTTTAAAGGTATATAACTGAAATCTTATTATTTCGAGTTTTTCCGAGCCGCCGAGGACAGTTATGCGTGCTCTTA
>JAUMHM010000016.1:2716294-2735321 GCA_032362435.1 Melikaiella ostensackeni
ATTTAGACTTTCACAAGCAACTTTATGTTTTTCAAGAGATTTTTCAAATTTGAAGTGACACAAACACCTATCACAAAAGTAAGTGCCACATGTAGATTGTGTAACTTGTGTCTTTACTAGTCGGGATAGATTTTTGATTAAGGAAAAATGATACATTTTTGTGTCTGAATCAAATTTAGTAATTTTAATCATAAGAAGGTTAATAATAGGTTTTACAGATTTTTCATGGCTTATATAAACAGGAACAATTTCCTGCTTCTTGCTATATTCATCAAACTCCAATCCATACACATTGTAACAAGGCAAAATTTTAAATCATTTTAATTTGATTATCATTTGACGATTGAGGCGAAATCTGTTCTCTCGACACGTGGCACGGTACTCCAAGGGCACATTTAGAATAATTTTAAGAATTGAGGATTAATTCGTAGGGTATTTTTTTTTGTTATTTATGAACTTGCCTCATCAATGTTCTCAACAAGGGACATCGGAGGATCTCAGAACCCTGAACGGCCGTCAGTGAACTGGTGTTTACTCGCTGCCGCCACTCCAAATTAAGAATCGAGATTTGGATTTGAATCTGGTTCCCGCCTTTCCGTTTACTGTCTCCAACAGTCCCGGAACCTGGATGGAGCCTGAGATGCCTTCAGAGCCAGGGATGACTCCGGATCATGTTCCCTAGGTGGTAGGAACGAACTTAGTAGCCAGGAGCTATACTTGGGTCTGCACCAGAAATTCCTATGTGGAATGATGCGATGAGGATGAGAAGCAGGTCTGATTCTCCTAGACTTGTTGGCGTATGTTTTGTTAAAGCAAACACTCTCGCTCCAGAGAGAACGAGAGCTTCTTCATTAACCGAAAATGCTACGAATCTGCCCTGTAGATATATTTTATTAGTTACATACCACCCATTGAGCCGCCCCTGCATCTTCTCTCAAACAGGCACCACAAGCGGAAAGAGCGAGTCGAGATTCGAACCAAGCAATCCCAGGACAGCGCCGAGCAAGAAGCCAATCAGCGCCGTGCCGGGGAAACTCGCCCATAGGAGACGAGACCACGAGCTTGACGACCGACGCGCCGAGTTCTTTTTCGTTCGACAGCCACGTACGAGACGACAGCCACGTACGAGACAACAGTCGCGAAACTTTGCGCTTTGAAAATTGTTTTCGCGTTCCTACAAATAAGTTGCTCTCGCATATAGAAAATTTGTGAAGCCGGTGAATAACTCTTCATTTGAGGTAAGGCCCACTCCACTATATACTGTAAAGACGAGGATTCTCGCGGATCCTCATGTTCGCTCACCTTCTATTTGAATGATTAATTTTCGTTTTTTTTTTGGATTTAGTATGCTGAACATGAGGAGCCTCGCGTGTCTCCAAGGCGCTTTGACATTTTGTATTCCTGTTTATTGTTAATTTTAAAAACAAAAATCGGGTTTATTTATTTTTTTTTATCACGATTTTTTCGTTTCATTTCTCTCTCTCGGCCTTTTTTTCAGCAACCTGTGTGAATATATGCTAGAAAATTAATAGTACCTATGATTTAGCTCTCGAAATTTTCGACGCATTGTCAGCTTCCGGCCAAAATTATGTCTTCTTGTGCTAGAATTTTGTCCTCATTTTTATTGCTGTCGGGATCTTAATTTTGTAGTCGTAGAATTTTCGCCTTTACGACGCTAAGATGGACATTTATAATATCAATTCTACTCGCAATGTGAGCCTATTAGCCCGAATTTTAATTCTTTTTCTATAGCTATCGGAAACTTTACCTCGCGTAAAAATTTTGTTTTCAGGTAGTTGTAGGTTATGTAGAATACTGAGCTGAATTTTAGCATTAATCCTGCTTGTCATTCATTTACGAGTAAGATGCGGGTTGACAGAAGGTAAATTTTCTACTGATTCCTTTTTTCAACTGCGACTGATCCAGCCCCTCCACCATCACTCGTCAGAGGGCTGAAGCTAGCTTGGGCCGAAAAATCCTGCCTCCGTTCCGTTGAGTAATTTCTGCGTATCTGGTTGGCGCATGCGCACCTGGCGCTCAACAAACATAATTTAGAGCTATCGTTTTCCGTTTTTTAGGATTTTCGCGATTTTAGATGAGGAACGGGAGGAGGTGAAAATAAGAACAGAAATAACGATGAAAAAGGACTTATAAATTGGCGCCCAGCGTGGAGCTTTTTGAAATCAAAACAAATGATAGGATTCAAGGTCAAAACAACCATGACTAGAGAGAGCGAAAACCGATTTTTCCATACAATTTTAGTTCCATGTAATTTACTGATTTTTTGGTATAATGCCATTATAATATACATTAATTATCTGATTTATGGAAATTAAACCCTGAATTTGTTGCACTGATCTATTGATTTATTTGTATTGATTTTTATGATTTGCCTGACATGTATTGATTGCCATATTTCGTGATTTATTGATTGCCATGATTTAATGATCTATGGTCGAAATTTATAACCAAAATCTGTGTGTTAGATTGTTAAAACAATTAAATAACTTGAGCTGAGTCCCGACTGGACGCAGGAAATTTTTTAATTTTGTTTATTCCCGGACTACGCGAGTGTTCTATAGTGATCCCTGAGTGATTCGGTCCCGTGCGAGTAAAAAAAACGCCACCCCCCAACCTCCAAAATGTCAGATCCACAGGATGCATGGATCTACGCGCTCACGAACGGACAACTGCTCGACGAATTAGAGGATAGACAACAATCCACGGTGGGTACAGTCCCAACATTGCGCGATCCCCTACTCTAATATGTGCATTCTCAGAGAGAGGCGAATTGGAACGACAATCCTGACCGTGTGCAAGACAAGGACAGCTTAGCTACCGCGCGTGACAGCAACAATACGGCCGTGTCGCGCGAAAAGTTTTTGATTTGGGGATCGAAACAGTGACCGCGAAAAATCTGGCGGAAAGTTTCGGTGCACTAGCACTTGCAGTGCCTAGTGTCGATGCAACGGGTGTATGCTCGTTGCCATCGAACGGATCGTCCATCCCCACTCCGCGCGCGCACAGCACCGGGACCCACGTGACATATACGGTCCCGACGGGAAGCATACCTTCGCCGGTCGATTCGCCAACCAATACGACGGGCTCGCGCGCCACCCCTCCTCTCTCCAACAGTACCGGCACAGTGCCACGCACTGGCAGCAGTCGTGCGACTCTCGCTGCGCCCCTGTCGCGGCGAGAAAACTACCCTGATTCTCGTCCGTTTTTGAGGCCAGACTCCTACTACTCGTGCCTGTCACCGAACTCAGCGGCACACTATAATGATGCAGTGCTGCTAACCGGGCAGAATGTCGCGTCACATAACCGCTACCGCTCACCGGGCGACTATTCATTTTCGGGAAATGACCACTAGGCTACTGCGTATAATAACAGCGGCAATGAAAGCAAATTCGTAACCGCCCAGACCTGTCAAACGAACCATGCGTTCGCCGATCATAGCCTACCTCAAGGGAGTTACCCTCACCACAGCAATGCCTTACGGAGTAATCAACGCTCACGCGTAAGCTTCAACGAATCACGCGCGCGGCCCCAAGAAAATTACATGAAATCTAGACGCCACACTGGTGGACTAGGCTCACCCCACATACGATTTGTGTATGCTCGGAACATGAGCAAATAAATTATGCTCACAGAAATATGTTGCCAAAATAGCAATTAACTATCCATCGAAGCGAGATAATTAATTCCGACCATCTAGAACAATTAGCAATTCGAGTTGAAAAATCCCAACGAGTTCAGAGAACTTTTAGACCCCCACCCCCACCAGGAAAATCACTGCTACCGAGTCTAGCCTACCGCGAACCGAAACAAGGCTCCTTTTCTCGCAGAGCTGCCGCAATAAATTCTCTCGAAATTGCGGACGAAGATCCGACCGCCGTTCAAGTCGATTAATTAAATTATACCTCTTCTCCCGTGACTGGAACTCCGTCAAATTCTAAATCCGGTAACAAAACTAAAATAGTAATAAACAAAAAGCTGCGGTAAAGGGGACACATCTTGAGGCTATTATTAGTATCGAAAATCAAGGCCTCTCCGGTAGAACCAACAAACCAATGGCTAAACAATCGATCAATCCCTCGGGAGTAGCAAGGACTCTGCCGCTGGGTGCCCCTCCTCGCAGCCAGCCGCGCCTGTCCGCTACAGAGCTATTCTGTTGGAATTGCCACCAACCAGGGCACAGATTTGGAAATTGTAGGGAATTACGAGGTACCTTCTGTTACAAATGCGGTAATCCTGGTTTTACTACAATAAATTGCTCTAGGTATCAGGAAAATGCTGGCGGAAGTCGTTAGTATGGACCGTGGCGCCTTCTAGCTGCTCTAAACCATGTCCCAAAATAACTAATAATAATGATTCGGAAAATTTAGATTCAGTTTTAATAATAACAGATCCAGCCGAAAAACCTGACTCGGGGCCTTTCATCCATTTAACCTTGTCCATCAAAGGCCAACCCCTGAGAGTCATGGTTGACTGGGTCTAATCGATCTTTCCTAGGCCAACCGAGCATACAACTTATCGAAAAATTGGCGCTGCTGGTCTCGCGTATTAAATCAGGCCTAGTAAACTCCGCGTTCGGACAACTTGAGACAGTGAACGACATGGTTGAATTACCCATATCCCTAAATGGAAAACGGAAAAATTTCAAAGCTAGAATATTATTAGCCCTAAATTTACAATGCGCTTTTGGCACTGATTTTTTGCATTATTTCGGGATCATAACAGATTTTATTAGTTACGGATGGTATTTCGCTTCCGACCGTAAGACCTTCCATGATTTTGAATTAAAGTATCCTCACCAATCTGCGGCGTCTATGTGCTGCGCGTTATTATCTCTAACCGACGGGCAATCAGAAAAATTAACCATTTTTCTAGATAAACTAATTCCTCCACTTCCGGACACCTTACCCTCAACACATCTCATTCAACACAGCATCGATGTGGATAATAGTCCCGCAATCAAACAACGCTATCGTCTGACGTCGCCGACAATTCACGAGGCTACAGTGCAAGTAGCAAGAGAATATTTAAAAAACAGTATAGTCGAACCATCTACTAGCGACTGGTCATCTTCGATTGTGATGACTCGAAATCCCGACGGAAGCTATCGATTTTATATGGACTTTCGAAAATTAAATTCAGTAACCAAGAAAGATGCCTATCCCCTCCCTTACATGAGTAGAATACTAGATAAGCTCAGATGCGCGAATACATATCCACCCTCGATCTAAGTCAGGCCTATCACCAGGTCCCCCCTCGATGCGAAAAGTCGCGAACGTAAGTGATCTTTCACTGTACCGGGCCTGAGCCTACTACAATTTACTCGTATGTCTCATGGTTTAACCAACGCTCCGGCCACCCTTCAGAGATTGCTGGATCGGATAATTACTCTAGATATGGAACCTTTTGTGTTCGCTTATCTGGATGACATTATCATAGCTACCGCAACCTTTGAAGAACACCTCGAGTGGTTGGGCCGAGTATTAACCAAACTTGAGGAGGCCAATCTTACCATCCATCGCAAGAAGTGTGAGTTCTGTTGTTCCCAGGTAAAGTACCTCGGTTTCCTGGTGAATGGGGAAGGCTTACAGGTCGACCCGGATGAGATTAACCCCATCTTACAATTTCCAGTTCCAAACACCGGTCTTGGAGCTGTCTTAACCCAGACGATAGAAGGGGTAGAGAGAGCTATCGCGTATGCCAGCCGAAGTCTAATACCAGCAGAACGTAACTATACCGCTACCGAACGAGAATGCCTCGCTGTAGTATGGGCGATACAGAAATTTCGATGCTACATAGAGGGTTCCCATTTTACAGTAGTTACCGATTACAGCAGCTTACGATGGCTGGACAACTTGAAAGATCCAGCAGGCCGGTTAGCAAGGTGGGCATTGGCTTCACAGGGCCACCAATATACTATCGTTCATCGTAAAGGGACAAGCCACCACGTGCCTGATGCTCTATTGCGTATGTTTGAGGAAAGAGCGAGTAGAGTGACCTGACTAATTAATACGGACGATACCTGGTAACACAATTGACGCGAGGCCGTTGAAAAATTTCCCGCTAGGTTCCCTAACTGCAAATTCGAGAATGGTAAATTATTTTATCACCGGCCGAACCCAGTATTAGACGCAATCTGCGAAGACTTGAATGCCTGGAAATTGGTCTTACCGATGAGCATGCGAAACCAAGTGATGCAGGAAAATCATGATGACGCCCAAGCCGGTCATATGGGGATCGATAAAACCCACGCGCATATCGCTACCGATCATTACTGGTCAGGGATGATCCGAGACATCTCCGACTATGTGCGGAAGTGCCCGAATTGTCAAACGGGAAAAGTTGAACAATTAGCTCCTTCCGGATTAATGGGTCACCGAATAGTTGAAGAGCCCAGGACCATAGAAGCTGCCGATATTTTAGGCCCCTACCCTCGCACTGCTTCCGGATTTGAATACGTCCTAGTTGTGCACGATCTTTTTATCAAATGGGTGGAGTTTCGTCCGTTACGACGTGCCACAGGTCCAAAAGTTCGTGATGCATTCAAAGAACTTGTTTTAATGCGCTGGGGAACACCCCAAGTCCTGCTCATCGACAACAGGACCGAATTCGTGAATTCCTCACTAAAAGGATTGGCCGGGGAGTATAACATTTACCATACCAACACCCCACTCTACCACGCACAAGCCAATCCTGCCTAACGGGTAAATCAAGTTCTGAAAACCATGGTGATAATATTTATTGAACACGACCATAGAACATGGGACCAATACCTTTCAGAATTCCGATTTGCCTTCAACACCACCATTCATTCCTTCACTAAAACCACACCTGCTTTCCTAAAATGTGGTCGCAATCCTAAAGCCGTAAATTTCCTTCAGGCTCACGAATCACCCATCCTATCCGACCCGACTAGGGTAGAAACTTAAGACCCAGTCGTTTGGGTGGACCAAATGGAACGCTCATCCATACTCAGAGATTGGGTAGTACAGAATCTAGAGGAGGCCTATCAGCGCCAAGCCCAGTATTATAATATGAGGCGAAGAGAGCCCTTATTCGCCGTAAACGACCTGGTCTTGATTAAAACTCGTACCCTATCCTCTGCCGAAACGAATTTCTCTGCTAAACTCGCTAAGAAATTCCAAGGCCCTTTTCGCCTCACCACACAATTATCACCTGTATTGTATAAGGCCTCCAATTTAAAAGACAAGTTTGTGAGTAAGATGCATGTGAAAGATTTCAAACCCTATCGAGCCTAACCTGAGCCTGCTTTCTCTTTTCTTGGCTTTCAGGTTAGTGCGACTATCGAAACCTTGAAGCTATCGCTGGAATAAGCTATCGTTGAAATCAAAAGCTATCGTCGAAATGAGAAGCTATCGCCAGGGCTACCGCTGTTACCTTGAGTAATTCGCATTGAATAAAACCAGCCTCCGACATGGCGGAAGGTGGCTCTCACCGGCCGCCAACCCCTATGGATGAATTGGACGTCCGATTCCGGAGATTACTCCGGATAAATCCTGAATTTCCCCCAGGTTGGCGTCATCTACAGCCGTTTCTACCGACGATCTACGCAGCCTTCCCGCTCAACCTGGGATTGCTCCTCGCCTTGCAAACCGCAGCCAAAGGATACGTGGCCTCCACGAGCCGGCTTATACCACCTGCCTCAACGGGAACCAGTGGCCCAATGACTGACCACGCGTGCTATTGCCCCCAGCCGAAAGAGGAGGCTTCCGTGGAAACACAGTCTCTACGCCGCCGGAATATGGTCTCGGTGACCACCCAAACCCCTGCGACGATAAGAGTCCGAAAGAGCTTCCGGACGGACGCCATCCAGACGGCATCCAGAGGTGCGGCGTATGCAATTATCATCCCACGGAACAACTCAACAGGAGCAGAGGAACGTCCCAGTCAACGCGGTTCTACCGGGGCCATTCCCAAGAGTTTGACTGGCCCCCCATCCAGCTACTGGGGATAAGGGAATAGTGACTCCGAAGAAGAAAGACGACTAGGATGGCTCCCCACGCCAATTCTACGATACCGCCAATCTGCCAGGCACAGCGGCACCACTACCGACCAAACACCGAAGCAGGTTTCCGACCTTACCACCAGCTAGAGGAGAGCGAGCAAACCCCGACCGATCCGAAGGGCCGTCCGAGCCAAAATCAAGGCAACAGAAAGCTCCCCCTTAGGTCCGTTTTGTCTATTTCTTGTCTTCTCTTTGTCCCTTATTTTTTTTCTCTTCTGCGACAATAACCTTTTATCACGCAATTTAACTTTTTTTTTCTTCCCACTCTCGTGTGTAAATCTCACCTAACTGTAGTTGTTGAAATGAACTTAAATATTTCATAAAATACCAGGCATCTTAACTCCCTCATACCCTCCCTTATCCAGCGTGCATCCATGTAGTGTTCAGCCTATTTCTCCCAACCTGTAAAAGTCCCAGCCAAAAATTTAATTTTCTTTTTTTTCTTTTTCTCACCCTTCTCCTCAACAGTACAGATCTTGACCTAGCTCAGCCACATTATTTTAACTATAGTTTGAAAAAGTAACATACTTTTCTTCTAAGGTAAAAATCAAATTTTTCTTTATGCCATTCCTTGGAGACTCGTGCCGTGACAATCCGAAAGCCAGTACTATAGCTGAACCGTAGAGAAGTGGTCCCTACTGAGAAGTTTTCTTTAATTTTTGTTTGTCTAAAAGATCGCAAACTCAAATGATATTATTTTGTTTCGAACATTACGTTCATGCTTCTTTTAGTCATTTTGCTTTCTTACCTTTTGGTCAGTTCATTATCGATGGCAAAGACCATTTTAGTTTAAAATTTATGCTTTGCTCTGTTGTTTTCCGGTCACGGTTGGCCTCTCCCCACGGAGGGGGTGTTGTAATAAGACAAAATTTTATATCATTTTATTTTGATTATCATTTGAAGATTGAGGCGAAATCTGTTCTCTCGGCACGTGGCACGATACTCCAAAGGCACATCTAGTATAATTTTGGGAATTCAAGATTAATTCGTAGGGTATTTTTTTTGTTATCAATGGACTTGCCTCATCGATATTCTCAACGAGGGACAACGGGTGATCTTAGAACTCTGAACGGTCGTCAGAAAACTAGGATTTACTCGCTGCCGCCACTCCAAATTAAGAATCGAGATTTGAATTTGAATCTGGTTTCCGCCTTTCCGTTTGCTGTCTCCAACAGTCCCGGAACCTGGATGGAAACTTGAGATGCCTCCTGAGCCAGGGATGACTCCGGATCATGTTCTCTAGGCTGTGGGAACGAACTTGGTAGCCAGGAGCTATACTTGGGTCTGCACCAGAAATTCCTATGTGGGAGGAAGTCCTCACAACTCCTAACAGGGCCCTCGACGCTTAAAGCACTGGATCGAGAGCCCAGCCATACTTCAAGACTCCCGCGATGAGGAGGAGAAGCAGGTCTGATTGTCCTAGACTTGTTGCCGAATGTTTTGTCAATGCGGACACTCTCGTTCCAGAGAGGACGAGAACTTCCTCATTAACCGGAAATGCTACGGATCTGCCGTGTAGATATCTTTTATTAGTACAGACTGCCCATTGAGCCGCCCCTGCATCTTCTCTCAAACAGGCACCACGAGCGGAAAGAGCGGGTCGAGATTCGAACCAGCCAATCCCAGGACAGCGCCGAGCAAGCAGTCAAGCAGCGCCGTGCCGGGGAAACTCGCCCATAGAGGACGAAACCACGAGCTTGACGACCGACACGCCGAGTTCTCTTTCGTTCGGCAGCCACGTACGAGAGAACAGTCGCGACCCTTTGCCGGCCAAAATTATGTCTTCTCGCGCTAGAATTTTGTCTTCACTTTTATTGCTGTCGGGATCTTGATTTTGTAGTCGTAGAATTTTCGCCTTCACGACGCCAAGATAGCCATTTATAATATCAATTCTATTCGCAATGTAATCCTATTAGCCCGAATTTCAATTCTTTTTCTATAGCTATCGGAAACTTAATCTCGCGTAAAAATTTCGTTTTCAGGTAGTTGTAGGTTATGTAGAATACTGAGCTCACGTATTGAAATTTTGACCCAAATAGCCCTTGGAGAATCAGTCGAACGATCAAGCATTATTTTTAGCTATCGCGTTAATTTTCGGGTAATTTACCACATTGTAAATTTTTGTACCGATAGAAAAGTAATGTAAAATATATGCCACCAAATTCTACAAATCAGTTAAATTTTGAAGCCAAAAATATGAATTTTCAACCAAAAAGTTAATTTTCAACAACAAAATTAATTTTTAAACAAGCACTCAAATTTTCAACCAAATAGTTGGATTTTTCACCAATATATTAAAATTTTAAGCCAAAAGACGAATATTTTACAAAACGTTTACTTTTTGCATCCGAAAACATGAGTTTTCAAGAAAAAAATTAATTTTAACCCAATAGAAGAATTTTCAACAAAATAATTGTATCCTCAACCAAAAAGATGATTTTTCAACTAAAATGATGAACTTTCAACCAAACTATCAAAATTTAAATCCTAAAAGACAGATATTCTAATGTTCGTTTCTTCTGTCAAATTCTTCGACAAAAATATAATATCAGCTTCTCGTCGGCAAATATCAAAGTCAGTACCGCCAATCGAAGGAAAACCGCTAAGGAATTTAATATTTAAAGCTTCCAAGAAATTATTTTGAATGGGTGACGCATAATCGTGTAATGCCTGAACAATCCATTTGTTCATAGAAATAAATCCTGCCAATCGTATGCCTAACGTTTTCTTCATTGCTATCAGTATAAAGATTTAGTTTCAACATGGTCGGTAATGTCGGCGCGCATCAAAGGGAGCCCAGAGTCACGGAGATGATAATAGATCTTGACAACGTAATATGACGCCATTGCGATGAGCATTTACTGTATATAAATTATATTATTTATGGGCAAAATAATTTAATTCCTGGGTTCGAATATTGATTTTCAATATTGATATTGAGAATCCCATACTTTAACACTCTGACTGCTGAGTCACCACAAGGATCGACACCAATCTCACAGCCTTCTGTGCTCTAGCCGCGAATCAGAGCTGGAAAGGGGAAAAAGAGGGCTCGAAACCCCCTTACTCATCTACTAATGATGTACGGATAATAGAGAGAGGTTATTTCGGAACTGGCAATCTAAACGTTCTTGCTCAATGCAATTTTCAATGCATTTGTAGCTTGACTAAAATTCTAATTTATTTCTGGATATTGGTGATTTTAACATTATGTCAGTTATGTCAGGTGCAATGACTGATTTTTTCAGTCAGAGCATGTTTGATTAATTATATGACTTAAATTTTGATTAATTTAAACTTAGAGTATACACAGTAATGTAAGACGGTCTGCCCGATCAAAATTTGAAGAAACTTCAAATGTATTTATCAACAATTTTCAATGCAAAAGCGCTTTATTGCCCTTCTTATACGCTACCTTGTTTTTCCATCTCTGCACTTTCCTCTATATTGCGTTATTCCGAAATTTCTGCTAAAATATGAATGAAGTCGGTTATAATTGTATTTTTCTGAAAGCAATACAATTTTATGAAAGAAGTTCAATGTAAGAACGTGTGAGTGTAAATGTACAATTTGAACAAATCTTTTGAAAAAATTTTATAAAATTTTATTGTTAAGAAAAAAAAATTATTATAATCGACTTCATTGATATTTTAGCAGAAATTTCGGAAAAAAAACGATAGAGTGAGAAAATTGTTCCTTTACGTATTTCAATGAGTTTTCGAGAGGTACAAGATAAACTCTTATGAGATATATCCACCATATTAGTACCAACTCAAAAAAAATTAATAATAAGACGGTGGTCTTTTTTAGAAAAACGAGATATACAATTTTTATAAGAGTTATATTTTGATTCGACTGTAAGCTTGTGAAAGAAACAAGAAAATAGCCTCTTAGGTAAGTTCCTTTCAGAACTACAGTTAATAATATTTCGAAATTTGTCGACAGTCATATGAAAAATGTAGTCTAGAATCAGAATGTTCAATGAAAACGTTATTTGACTGTTTTTTCGCAAAATGTCAATATATTTCAGATAAAACTTTTAATGTCGAAGGGCCTACCGGTAAACAAAAGAGAAGTTCCAAATTTTTCATAATTAATGTAAGAGGTATGGCGTTTTGTATGAAAGAAAGACTTCATTCTAGTAAATTTCAAGTAAATCGGCCATAAAATGATAAAAGACATATTATTTCATTCCGTATGTTGAATCATAAATTTTTAACAACCCTTTTAAAAAATGTGCTCCTTCATAACTCCCCAGACTTGCACACACTTAAATACACGCAAAAGTTTATTCAGCTCACATTGTCCCATGTACAACAAAATTTACCAACCCAAAATTACCAGAAGTCAAGCGCACATCATTTGTAAAATGAGATGTCTTATTTTACAATTAATTTGCATTGATGGATTGATAAACGCACACGGACACAACTGCAGCAGCCTCTACTGGACAAGAGACATATATTTGTCATCTGGTCAGGCCCAACATGCAGCTCAATAGCATTGTGAATTCCGTCGCTGATAGATTGTTGTTGGAATGTAATGCAATTTGTAAATTTTTTGCAGAAATTAAGATATATGTTGAAATAAATATTCATATCTACAATTTGATTTGAAACCGATTCACTATATTCTAAGTTACAGTTCTTCAAATTCAATGAGTTTACTTATTGCTTTAAACCTCTTTTGTACTCAATCAAAATTATTTTTCAAACAAAAAAGCAAAAAAATACTTTCATAAAATTTTCTTTATACAATTCACATCAGCTCCTTTACTTGGTTCATTTTTCATTTTGAAGAAATTAATGTTGAATTAAAAAAAAAGTTGAGACAAAAAATAACCTGTATAGGAGATGTAATTGTTTCGAAATCATCGACGGGCGAGGTGCAAAGAGATTGTATGAGAGCCAGTTATGTTTACCTTCTATTTGTCACGTGTAGAGCCATCTACTAGATCCTAAAAACACTACAAGTCTTGACCAAACGGTTCTCATCACGAACTTTCAAACCATTTTCACAGTCAGTAGAAAAGGTGTTCGTGGTTACCAATAGTATTTCAATGGTGATTCAATAGTACTCTACTATTAACCCTAGTAGTATGCCAGTAGTTTTCTTATGGTATCCAAATAGTTTCTTTTTGTAAGGGCTCGCTCTGGTAGGTCCACAACGGCCAAATCACCTCAAAACGTGGAACGAAAACGAAAGTTAGTTAATGGAAAGCGTCGTTTAACGACGAAGGAGATAGATGAAGACCTTGGGATTCCAAAAACTATTGTTTCGGAAATTTGGAGCCAAGGTTTGGGGATGAGCCGCGAGGCCGCATGACTGAGTCCTTCATCACAACAACGCACCTGCCCATGACTCGCGGCTTATTTGGAAATTTCTGGTGAAACACGGCCTTATACAACTTCGGCAGCCATCATATAGTCCTGACCTGGCTTTTTTTAATTTCTGGCTGTTCCCCAAATTGAATTAGCCTCTAAATGGAAAAAAGTTTCAAGACGCAGAGGAAATAAAAAGAGTGCGACGCGCCCGAGACTAGACATTTACGCAACCACGTACACTGGTCGACTAAAGATTTACAAAGCCTTATCACTTAGTAGGGGGTTTCGCAAAGCCCCCCCCCCTCCCTGCTAGAGCACAAGGTCGGATACTTTCCGGACAGACCTCGTATGTTGGCGCAGTGATACCACTCAAAACTTTCAGTTCCAAAACATCACAAAATTTCTCAAAATTTTGCTAAAAATAAAAAATAAATATCAGCTGCTCAATAAATTTGAAGAAATCGTTGCAATGTTCCCATTCCTAAGCAAAATAAATAAATTTGGAAATTGGAACATATTTGTCAATTGAAAATAATTCAAAAAATGCACTTTCAATTGCAATTCGTTAATTGATTCCAATAGATCGCTCCATTGACTTGCCAAAAAACTCACTGCATCAGAGTATATACTAGTTCTGTTTCATGTCTGCAATCCACTGCAGTTGCAGACATCGAACTGAATTCGTGGACGAAATTTTCAATTGCAGTTCAACAATTGGACATTGAATACAATTCGCTGTATTTGAGTTGAATTACGTTTCACCAAAATTGTCGACTCACGATTTCATTTCGCGATTGCAGTCAATCGATTTCAATTGAATCTCAATTACAGGGGTGGTGTGCTATTTATCAACGAAGTGTGACTTAATGATAGAATATTCTATACCTCTCGGATTTCCTACTGAAGTTAATGTGTAATTTAAAAATGATTTTACAAATTGAATCATACATATTTTTTGTCTGTATTAATTTTTTTATCATGGAAAATCTGGAAAAGTCCTGGTATTTTTTTTACAGGAACGCTATACCCGCTGCATCAGACAGCGAAAATAAAAAAGATTTCAATCCCTTTGAAGCCGATCGGAGCTGCCAAACGTAACCTCAAAAATATAAAAAACACAATTTTCGTTTGACGCATTATGAAGCGATCGAGAAGCATGATATTATTGATTGTACATAACAAATCTTCATTTTATCGCAAAACACTCGCTTTATTCGAATTTCATCAATTACGGACATATAAAATAATGATGAAAAAATCTTAAAATTTGTTTGCATTACACTATCTGTATGGAACTCAATTCCGACAACGTGAAATGAGCAATAATATGTTTTTAAAAGCTTTTTATGTCATTGTTATGCAAAAATCAGTAAAGGAAGATAGTTAAATGTTCTAAATTGAAGGGGATTCAAACTGTTATATTTCATAATTGCTATGTGGTATCCAAGAGTATTTTTGAAAATTTTATCGCCGCTGGCTACAGAAAGGGCTTTGATTCAACAGATAATTTCTACTGCTATGGAGATTCAAAACGGGAGGACAAAAACGGTATGAAAAAGAATTCCATGATTGTCACGTTATCATTGAACGCAGGATTCGCAAGAAATTTTCAAGTACTTTTCAATGCAAGCCTTCTTACCGGGTATGGATGTGAGTGCTCTAACGAAAGTTTCGGATAGGAATTCAATCCGAATCAGTCCGAATTATTCCGAAATCTGCATCCGAACCAATCCGAATCAATCCGAACCAGTCAGGAAAAAGTTCTCGATTTCGTTCGCCATAAATCGGTTGAAAATTAATCCGACTCAATCCGATTTAATCCGAAATCAATCCAGACCAAATTTTCAATTCGAATGAATCCGAATCAATCCAAACTCGAATTAATGTATACTAAATTTTCAATTCGAATGAATCCAAGTTCGGATTGAATCAGATTATTCGGATTGAAATAGAACGAAATTGAGAACTTTTTGCGGATTGGATCGGATTGATTCGAATACAGATTTCGGAATAATTCGGATTGGTTAGGAATGATTCGGAATGAATTCCTATCCGAAACTTTCGCCAGGGTGTGGCTCTGTATTTTTATGCAAAACTTTTCCATCAACATGATAACTTAAAGACGGTTGCAGAAAAATTCATGAAATTTGAAGGACTTATTTTAACCACTAATATCTCAGAATTCACAAAAAAATCAATGAAAAAAAGTAAATTATTTTTATTAACATAATTAAAAGTCCACGCTGCAATATTTAAGATTTTTCGACTCGGAACGAATTGATTCACCCACAATGTTATCACATTTTATTGAAAAGTAAGAAAGTTATGGTCATTTATAATATTTAAAAAATCTGTTTCTTACAATGAAACTTTTTTCCTTAAAATCATTCCAAGTTGGTGTAAGAATAAAATACTCCTTGATTCGAGACGAAACGATTGACTTTTAACAATAATACATTTTATAGAAGAACAAGGAAGTTATGGTCATTTATAATATTTAAAAAATCTATTTTTTACAGTAAAACTTCTTTCATTAACATAATTCAAAGTTGCTGCAAGAATAGAAAAGATTCCTTTCCAGTACTAATTTGAAATATTAAAAAAAATGATGAATACTTTCTTTTTGAGAAAGCAAATACATTTGCTCATTAATCATAATGAGGAAGCAAAGTGCTCATCAAATGAGCAGCATACAATTATAAAGACAAACAATGTGAAAACACACAAGATCGAAAAAAAAACAAATAAACTTCAATTTACGCCTGTGTGATATTTTTATTATGAATAACCCTGTAACTAATACAAAAGAGAAGGAATGTAAGATTGAATTTCATTCTACTGTAACTTTCGTCCGTAGTTTTATAACATGAAAATGAGTAATATTTCATTAAAAGACCTTTGAAATAAATTGTTCCCATAGATGATTTTTTCGTTTAGAAATAATTTGTATTGAAGGTATTTTCTTCCACGTATTCTTCTTTTCGAAGAAATTGCTTAAGCATTTCGATATTTTTGAAAAGAGTAATAAAAATTTGATACGAACTTGCAAACTTCTAGATATTTGTATAATTTTCTCAGTGATTATGTTATTGTTCATTTCTTGACAGAAAAGTAATTTCCGGAATTATTTTCGTTATACTCTTAGTCGTTTGATAATATAGAAACGGAATTGCAATTATTATGAGACTTCCATACTGAGCATACATTTATTAAAGAAGAATTCTTTATTATTATTATACTAAACATTATTCCAATCAGGGTTGTGTTCCTTTTCTTAGTATATTTGTATATAGAGCGAGCTGTAAAGGTGACGTTCCATGGCAGCGTGAAACTTGTCGCAAAACATCAAATCGCTACACTTCTCAGCCAATGATATGCTCCTAGTAATCCAAAGAAAGCTCAAATGTGTAGTGATTTGATGTTTTTGCGCTTTTCGCCAAGTTTGACACTGCTATGGGACGCCACCTCAAAGGAATTGAATGTATGAGAGAAGTAGTGAATATTTGTGCTGGGGCGTAGCGAGGTTGTCGATAATGGGGGGGTGATTCTTATTGAATTGCCGACTTACCTCGTGTATTTGCCGATTACATGTAGATTTGCGGTAGAAATAAATTTACTTTGATGAAACAAGGTCAGTATATAAGGAATTTATTCATTAAAGATAATTTGGCAAAAATTATAATTACAGCATTTGGTACGTACATAAATGTGTAACTAAAACTAACATTGCGCAGAAATTGACGACAAATATTTCTAAGTTCCTCTTATTCGTTGATCGATTCTACTTAAATTTTTACTCTGCGGTGTTTCAATAACGACCATTTTTCTACGAGCTCGTGAATGCTTATGTCGTCTACCTTATCATTTGAGGAATAAAGAAGCATCAATGCATTTAACCGATCATTTCCCATCGTTGTTCGCAAATGATTGAAAACCAATTTTAATTTACTAAATGATCGTTCACAAGAAGCCGATGTTACAGGAGCAGTCAAAATAAAACAAACGAGTTTGTAGGCCAAGGGAATCACATGTTTCAACTTAAACACAACTTCAGAAATATCTTTGAAATTCGTACACTCTTTACATGAATCGAAAAGAATTTGCAACTCAGCAAGCAAACATTCTGGTTCCTCGCTAAAATAAACGGGTTCTAATTGCACAATGGATTCGATTAAATTCATTGTGACATTTTTTCTGTCAATTGGAATTTGGAAAACTTTCTGGACACACGCAAATGTTGAAAAAGTGTCTTTTAAGTTATCTTGAATGCAATTGTTAAAAACTTGAAGCACAGTCCTGAATTCTTTTCGATAAAATGTCAAAAAATCAAAATTGTGAGCTGTTTCTGGATTTGCATCATACTTTTTTGGTACACGACGCGTTCTATAACGTTTCAAAAAATCGTCTCGAGGATTGATCTTTAATTTTTCAGCAAATACAACCGAGCTATTTATCAATGCATTGATCTGGTCGTCATCGTCCATTTGTTGAAATGACGCGCTTGTACTTTGAATCAATAAAGAAGCATCAATGACGTTCAATTCTACTGCCTCCAAATTTTCCGTCAAATGTTTGACTTTGAACATGACATTTTTGCAAAAAAATAACGAGCTTATAAAATCAAAATCTAGAATTTTTTTAAGCAGACCAGAAGCGGACGTACGTGTACGAGAATCGAAATATTCTGGATCGTTTATTATATTTTTCAAAACGTCCACAATTCCTTCAAAAGAAATCCACATGGCTTTGACTGACTCAGCTCTAGCAGTCCATCGAGTTTTCGACAAATTTTTCAATTGCAATGAATTTTCAATACTTTTTAATTCTTCAATCAAACTTTGGAAACGTTTTGTGCTACCATAGAAAAATACATACAAAGCTTCTAAAACATTGAAAAACTCAGAAATCAAAACACTTGCATTGCATGCTGTTTCAACAAATGTGTTGGTCCGATGATCTTGGCATGGAATATAAGGGATTTCTTTTTCGCATTTTTCTGATAATTTTTTTTGTGTGCCTATATATTTACCGGACATGTTTTTGGCAAAGTCGTATGATTGAAAAACGATGTTTTTGGTCGAGATATTGAGTGACTGAAGAGCAACAACAATTTTATTAGACAACTCTTCTCCCGTTTTTTTCGTTAAGACGACATCCATTTTCAGAAGCCTTTCAACGGGAACTAATCTATCATTTGTTTGACGCACGTACCGAATGTTAATGGCGAGTCGATCTTGATGTGATAAGTCTGGAGTTGTGTCAGCCATGACAGAAAAAATACCTGCATTGTTCACTTCACTTACGATGGCTTCTTGTGTTTTAGACCCTAAAAGGTCGATGAATTCATTTTGAGTGACCGAACTAAGGTACGTAACGTGATGCGGTCTTTTCGAGGTTTCATCTAACCATTTTTTCAATAAAGGACAATGACGTGCAATCAAATACACAATCTGTTTGAAATTTCCATCGCTGGTTTCTTCTGATTCTTCGTGACCACGAAAAGCCAATCCTTGCCTTCCCAAAGTTCTAGCAACATCGATCAAGACGAGCAAGACTTTTTTATGATACTCTTTTTCTTGTTCTTCTCTAATTTTCTGCTCTCTGGTAGATTTTTCCAGTAAAATGTCTACGTGGGTTCCTTGATTGACGAAATGACAGT
>JAUMHM010000016.1:2743996-2767203 GCA_032362435.1 Melikaiella ostensackeni
CAAACTACATCATACACCTAAGTGTGTACCTACTACAACATCTCTGCAACACATTTCAAGCTTCGTAATTAATAATTCAATTTTTAATACTTTTAACTCATCAGGCACTTGACTTAGTCCGTGGCTGATGATGACGCACCGGGGTTTCCGAGACAAAGTTGAATATTAATTGTAGCTAGTTTATACAGCCCTCTCTAAAAAGTGAAAGGTAGGGAAATTGAATATAAGGGTTAAAACCACGTCACTGTTAAGTAGTGTGAAGTATTCTTGTTATTTTTATTCTGAAACCGAAAATATTAACACAGGTCCTTAGGTCCTGGTGTTTCAGCCATTAGTGCTAGTAATAATAAGAAGAGATGAAGCACGAAAGTCCCGACGAACGAAAAACACTTTAAAATCCATCGGAATCAAAAATGCAAAAAGAAAAAACAAAATTTGAGGAATAATGGAAAAATAAGGATCGGTCTTCCGAAACAGTGTAAAAGGCTGGCCACTTTCTTCTTGGTAGTTAAAAAAGTTTCGGACTATACAGCAAGTGTTAGGTAAAACTACTTTTTGGACAGCAGCTCACACCCTATCAACTCTCAGCTTCTCAAGGTAACTCTTCAGCCTAGTGTGGATGTTCCCCGAGGCCGAAATCACGAGATAAAGAGTTGTAAACTATTTCAAATACTCTCATGACCCCTTGCTATACTCTCATAACTTCTTGCTTTAAAGGGCTTATTTTGATCTTTACTGACGTTGGGCTTCTTGTGTATCCAAAACTGAGCAAGAAGGGCAACGGAAAGGGTCAATTACTTCATTTAGAGTCACGTCTGATGTATGCAGAATATTGCAGAAACGAAGGATGCCCGCTGCGTGACAAGTCAGCTTCTAGGTTCTGTTGCCGCCTCGCCTGTATTGGGTCAATCTGATCAGCTCGCATCTTACTTTGCTGATCCCGTCTCCAACTCTCTCTTTTCATGACACTTCTTTTCTTCTCCGTCGACTGAGTGGTGTAACTGTCTTGAGGTCTAGTATTCAGTCCAAGCATCCTGACTGCGGCTACGTTGGAGTTCTTAGGGTCGCTGATTTTAAATCCAGAGTTGAAATTTCAAAATTCAAGCTAGCGGATCGAATATGATGGACTGAAATTGTAAAACAAAACCGATTTGACAAAATATCGCTACGCGGGTGTTTTTCTGGTCGCTGATTCCAAATGCAAATTCAAAATTTTAAAATTCTGAATGGCGGATCTAATCTGGCTGATCAAACTCGTAAAGCATAACCGATTTGACTAAAAATTGCTATTCGGGATTTTTGTAGGTCACTGATTCCAAACCCAAAGACAAAATTTCAAAATTCAGAATGGCGGATCCAATCTGGCGGACAAACAGTGTAAAACAAAACCGATTTGACCAAAAATTGCTACTCGGAGGTTTTTTGTGCTGTTTTATTATCTCCAATGGAATCATAACCTGCCTTAGATTGAGAAACTCAACTTCTCTAAACAAAATATCATCCTTAACCGTATAAAAATCCTGAGCATAACCTGTCTGTAGTTTCTGGATAATATTGTCAATATATGGATCTTTCTTTTGGCTGGACCGATTAAAAATTTCCCAAAGGATTGCGGCTTAAAAAAATCAGCGAAAATATTATCTTCTCCTGCACAGTGCGAGACGTTGAAATCATATTGCTGGAGTACAATACTCTGCACACCTAATCAACCTCGCATTCAAAAAAGGGTCGAATTAAGAAACGTGAGATTCTTGGAGTCAGTGATTATTTCAAACTTCATTCCGATTAGGTATGTCCGAAGTTTTGTGAGAGAATACACAATGGCTAAAAACTTCTTTTCAGTCGCTGCGTACTTCACCTGGACAGCATTCAGACATGTACTAACCAGAAATATGATCCGGTGCTCATGATACGTGCAAATTCCGATAAGTTTGCAGCCGAAAAAGTGAACTTCGTTATTGCGAAAAATTGATTTCCCTAATTGAAACGTAAAATTTTGTTCTTGCAAAGTTTCAAATACAGAATGTATACTATTAGAATGATCATATGTAAATTGATTCAGGACTTACACTCAAAACATCATCAACATATACAGTTAATATATCATCGAAGCGATTACAAAGTGCACTCTTAGCGCACGATTGAATGCAGAACCCGCCATTCCAAAATTCAAATAAAAGTCGACAAAACTGGTACTGGTATTCATTTATTAAGGGCGGTGACTTATTGTCAGATTCGATGATATCATTACTATAATGTAACGCACATCTAAACAGACTTGAACGAACTAACTAATTGTTTTTTACAATGATTCTCAAAGGATTATAATAACAAATGTCGGACCTTTCAACAATCCCAGCTTTCAACATCTCCTCAATCTCTTGATTAACCCTTTTCCGATAGGCTAGTGGGACTGAATAAGTTTCGACATTTTTCTGCGGTATCAGCGTTACTCGATTTTTGTGAGAAAAGTTTTTCAAAATCGGACAATCATCCCTACAAAATAATTTCTCTCTTTTTCAGATAAACCTTCGAATTGATATGAAATCAAACGAACCTCTTCCAAAAAACTCCAGTTTCAGAAACATTCTCTTAAAACGATTGATGGACCATCTCCAATTCATTAATAGACTTAACTTCCTCAGGGTTTTGCGAACAGAAATCTTTTTCATGCATAAAATTACCATAAACGAATTTAATGGGAGCAATCAATATTATTATTATTTGAGTTACCATAATAGAGACCATATTGAAAAAAAGGAATAATAAATACAGTTGGATAAATAATAAAACAAACAATAGACACTCAAACAGAATAATTTGGACCATATTTCAGATCATGTGCTCTCACTTCCCTCTGCCAATTCAGACGAACTCGTATCATTTGTCATATGATATTCATCTAAACCAATTTGTTCGATACCACTGCCTTCATAAACATGTCGATTCTTGATAGGTGTAGGCTTCTTTCCAATTGCGGTAAAGAGAACGACGTTTTATACTGCCAATTCGGCTAATTTACCATGAAGTTGCAGATATTTATGAACGGTAAGTTCACTGACTCGTCTGAAACATGTTGCGGGCATATATATAAAAAGCTGAGATTTTGGTATAAGTGTGTTTAGTCTATTACGAGTTGATTTAGCCTCTAAATGATTCATAAATCATGTATATTTTATTCGTAAACTGTATTAAAAGGCACCCGAGTGCAGTAAAAATGAAACATATGAAATTGAGGGTCCGGATCAAAGAATGGGTCGCGCGCTCGAAAATGCGGAAAAGTATTGTCCAAGCGTCTCGTGCTATCCAAATTTTTTAATTCAAAAAATTAAATTATGGAAAACATGGATTTGTATGGAAAAACGAAATGGAACTTTTTTCTATTTGGAGTTCTTTCGTCCGATTTTTAATAATAAAAATGAAAAAGTGAAAAAAATATTTCCCCAAATTCAATTATTTTTTAAAACATAAATCGACAAAACTCTGCCAAATATCATTAAAACTATTTGAAATTTAGTATACGCACGCAGTATATCCAAACAATGTCTAAAAAATGATAAAAGCAATGCAAACTTCCTATTCTTTAATAATAATTATTGCAAATTGAGACCGATAGATAAACACGTTTTTTTAGTTTCGACGAAGAAGAGTATCGAGGAAGCTTCAGAGTTGAAAGAACTTCCAGTGAGACATTTGTTACTTACTAATAAAGTAAGATTTCTAGGAATTTTTATATTGATTTATTGAAAATTGAGGGAAATATCTATTATGTAAGAAAGCACGTGTCGCCGTCTATGATTGAAAGCGCTTCTCAACGTTCGCCTGTACTCTCGCCGGTACTTGTCTATGAAGGACGCCACTTTTCAATTATTAAACATTTCAAATCCTGATCCTTGCCCCCAGTTAATAGAGAATCAATTGCTTTATAATTTATATGTTTTGACTTTTCTCTGTTATGAGCAAATGCACATTTTGACCATTCTTCCATGAATAGGCTTCATTGGCTATGTGGAATCAACTCGAAATGTACTAACATACTGACAGCAAAGAGTGTTTGGCAAGACATTTCTAGTTGATTCGGCAAAAAAATAAACCCTTTTTATCAGAAAATAATCAAAATGTGCATTTGTTCATTATTCTTTTTTACGTAATTAACATTTTTTAACACTATGAAAAATATGACAGCAAGGAGTATTTATCAAGACATCTCTAGTTCATTCCGCAAAAAAAATTAAACCTATCCAGGAAAAAATGGTCGAAATGTGCATTTTTTTACAGAAATTGGTTAAATAATTACTGAATAGCAGCTTTTTTTAACATATTGTACTCGCAAATTAATATCTGCCATATCTTATACAGAGGCTGTGGATTTAAAATAGCTATAATCATTGCAAATCACGAAAAAATGACTCTTGTTCACTCATTTGCCTATAACATTGAAAACAATTTTTGTTTTTACTCTTACCCGCTGGAAATTTTTTTCAATTACTTATTAGATTTGTTCATGGCCTGTTTTAATGAATTCCAAAGTTTTAAAAGAAATGGTATCACTAAAAAGTTAGACAAAAACTAGTTTAAAGTTTGTTATTATAAAACAAATTTTTCTTTAGTCGAAGTGAAATATTCAAAATTATTCGTTATATCTGGAAGACCTTTGGTCCTTTCTAAACAAAAAATATCAAAATCCCTAAAGAATTGTACTGCTAGGCGATTTTTGTCCGAAAAAAGTATTCTCCCGTTCGTCCCGGGTCCTTTAATGAACTTTAATTTAACATGCGCAACAAAAATTTGAGATTTTATCGAATGATTCTACAGTAAAATATTCTAAAAATTATACAATTTAAATTCTTTCAATGAAATTAAGATGTTCTTCTATTACCTTCTTCCTGCAATCTTTTGTCACATTCCTCTTCTACTTGCTCTCTTTTTCGGCCTACTTGAAATTCTGACATATTTCATGAACATAAAAATAACTAAAAATGTCTATCCATAATGTCTTACAGTATAATGAAACAAAAAAATATGCATTAAATTTGATCTAATAAATCAGAGAGCGACCTGCACAATCCGAAAAAATTTGAGACATCCAGGCTTTTTCATAGCGAAAATTTTAAAACGAAGACACTAGACGGTTTGCTTACATTCTTTATTATTGTGAAGAAGAAACAAAGTAAAGGGTGAAAAAATTGCGAAGGAAAAATTTTCCGCTTTTTAATTAAATTCTAATTCACTGAAAACAACGAAAAGTCAAAAGCATATGAAGCAGTCGATTTTCTATCAATTGGAGGCAAGAGGCAGGTTTTAAAATATTCAAATATCATTGAAAAGTCGCGTCCTTTATAGGCAAGTACGGGCGAGAGTACAGGCGAAGGCTGAGAAGCGCTTTCAATCATAGACGGCGACGCGTACTTTCTTACGTAATGGATATTTCTGTCAATTTTTAATAAATTAGTCTGAAAATTTTCAGAAATCTTACTTTAATAGTGAGGAATAAATGCCTCACTGGAAGTTCTTTCAACTCTGAAGTTTCCTCGATACTTTTCTTCGTCGAAACTAAAAAAACGTGTTTATCGATTGGTCCCAATTTGCAATTAATTATCATTAAACAATAGGAAGTTTTCATTGTTTTTATTATTTTTAGCCACTGTTTGGATATACTGCGTGCGTATACTAAATTTCAAATAGTTTCAATGATATTTGGCAGAGTTTTGACGATTCATGTTTCAAAAAATACTTGAATATGGGGAAATTTTTTTCTCACTTTTTCATTTTTATTATTAAAAATATTCATCGGACGAAAAAACTTCAAATGGCAAAAAGTTCCGTTTTATCCTTCTTTACAACTCCCTGTTTTTTTAAATTTAATTTTTTGAACTTCGAAATTTGGATATCACGAGACGTTCGGACAATACTTTTCCGCGTCTTCGAGTGCGGAACCCATTCTTTGATCCGGACCCTCATTTGAGCGCCTCGATTCCAGAACGGGACATAACTCGGTAAAGTTGAGGGGAGGTTGGTCCCTGGCAACTAAAAATCAAATTAAAAAATTTTATTTTAAAGGATGCACTCTTATAGGAAATTAGATGGCGCATCTTTTTTTCTCTAGCGAAAAAGTTGTATCTATTTTAGTTTTCGAGATGACCATGATAATGTTGTTTTTTTCTGAAGTCGATTTGTAATTAATTTGTGGTCTCTTGCTCGTCGTCACATCTACAGTTTTCAAAATTTTTTGACGAAATTTGGAGACAATGCTCTCCAAAGTATCCTTCGAATGATGATATGAGTGGAAAGTTCATATGATTATTTATAACAAAATCAAAAATTGTCTTCCAGGCCACTGTTAATTGAATTCCTCATAATCTTCGATCGCTTCGTTTATTGAGCGAAGTTTGAGCAAATGAAAACTTCCTGTGGAGAAGTTGTTCAGAAAACTACTGTATAAGAAAGTTTCATGTGAAGAACTTTTTTTCAAAAAACTGAATAGGTAAAAAACTGCGAATGCAAAACTTGGAGCGCGCGAACTAAACTGTTGTAGGCGGCAGACATACAGGCGGACTCAAATGTAGGTACGCAGGTAAATAATGCGAAAGTTCAGAATAATATGAAAAATATCGAATTATGATATATTTAAAGAGTTCGAATGCTTTTTTATTGCACCAATACTCACACGAACAAGTTATATACATTAAATTACATTGTTCAAATCACAGCTTCGATGAATGAATATTATATCAGATAATTTACACATGAGTATTTGACGTCTAGTTTTGACAATAATATTGACCTTATTCGTCGTCAGATAAAGGGGAATCAAATGCATTCTACAAGGATAATTCTATAGAATTTATTTAATTTATTCAATTTGTTTTCAATCAGTAAGACTAAGGGAGAACTATTCACACATTGCACTTACGTTATTTCTGCATTTTTCCAAACATTTTTCGACCAGTTATCTCTACATCTAGAGCGTTTCCTAGAACGAAAAGTATCCTGTGATTCTTTTCCATTTTGAAAAAAAGAGAATTTCTTCCACTATGAATTTCACGAAATATTATTTAACTCACGGAACGATGTGAATAGTGTGGTATCAAAAAGCACAATGATCTATTTAATTTTACAGAAACTGCAACTGTTATGATACTAGAAGAGTTAAAACGACATTTTAAGTCATCTGATATAACTCCAGATATTTCTTTGTTCACATTTTTATTTCTTCGCTAGCTGTACTGCGAGTGGTTCCGTCCGTCTAATAGACATGGATTGTTACGTGTCACGCGCTCCAAGTTTTACATTCGCAATTATTTACCTATTAAGTTTTTTGAAAAAAGGTTTTCACAGAAAACTTCCTTATAGTTTTCTGAACAACTTCTTCACAGGAAGCTTATATTTGCTCAAACTTTGCTCGATACACGAAGCGATCGGAGATTATAAGGAATTACATTCGCAATGGCCTAGAAAACAATTTTTTATTCTGTTATAGATAATCATACGATTTTTTCACTTATATCGTCATTCTAAAGATGCTTTGGAGAGTATTCCCTCCAAATTTCATAAAAAAATTCCAAAAACTGTAGATGTGACGACGAGCGAGAGACCACAAATTAATTACAAATCGACTTCAGAAAAAAACATCATTATCATGGTTATCTCAAAAACTATAATAGATACAACTTTTGCGCCTGAGGAAAAAAGATGCGTCATCTAATTTCCTATAAGAATGCATTCTTCAGAAATAAAATTTTTCAATTTGATTTTTAGTTGTCAGGGGCCAACCTCCCCTCAACTTTACCGAGTTATGTCCCGTTCTGGAATCGCGGCGCTCCATTATTGATTTGAATAGAAAGTATACTTCTGGAAGTAGTATATTTTTCATAAATTATTGAGAAAATATGTTTGCAATCTTCTTTACTCAAAAACGGATGCAAATCACTCAGTTACCATTGCGTTTGTCTCGGTCTCAGCTCGGCTTTCATCGGCTTCCATTGGCTCCATTCGGGTTTGCAGCGCTGCACTGGTCAAATCCATTTGTGAAAACGCTTGTGAAATTTTGTCAAAATCAATAAAATCAACGTTTGTGATAGCTTCGGGCACGCGAATAGGCATCTCCTGAATGGTGGTTATTTAAATTTCATAGGCCTCCATTTTCAGTGAAGAGTGTTAGGCCTCTTTGATTTGATTCAAGAAATATCTTTGTAAAGTGTCTTTGTTTGATTCGAATCGCTTTGATAAACAATGCGGACTTGAGCTTGACTCTAATGAGTATTGAACGGAATTCCGCTAAAAACTTTGTTTTGAAATCTGCAAAATTAATAAATGAATTTCTTTGTGTATCAAACTAAGCTTTGAATTAGCAACTTCCCAGAATTTGCATCATTCGTTGAAACCTGTGTTCGTAATAGGCCCAACTGATCATTTTGATGATTATTCAACTGACGCAATCACTGTACTTCTGCTATGAGTTGCTCGGAACTTATCGCGTTTAAAACTTCATTGTCGTTGTTAACCATCGCAGCAATTAAATTTCTCTCTACTGTACTGCTATCAACAGAACTCAGACGATTACGTGTCGGTTTCTCCAAACCTGGCAACGAAGGACCAGGCTGTGACCTTGTTTTCATCGGAGTTTGTGGATTTCTGAATTCATTAAAATCAACTCATTAAACCCCTTAAATTTGCCTTTTATGAAAATTGTCACTTGTGATTTATTTCAGTTTCTTTATTGATATGGCAACTGTTCACTTCCCAATGTTCGGGTGCCAGAAATGTAACATTAACTTTTTTGTTATATTACTTTATAAATTTGACCATTGAAAAATTTGAAAATCAATGACTAAAACAAATTCTAAAATTGCTGAGAGTGATAGAATCATTCAAAATTTAATTCGAGAGAAAAAAAAACTAGAAGAGACAAATAGGCAGATTGGACGTGAGTAATGAGTCAGTAAATTGAAGTACGATATCAAATATTGTATTCGAAGGGTCGCGGAATACGGTTATCAGTGAGGAAAATCAATGAAGTAAACACACACATTCATAGGCACACACATGCAAAAATGGTTCAGTTTCGAAAAGAGCGAAATTCTTCAAATTTGATAGTTATAAAATCGTTTCACTGAATAAACTAATAAAAATAACGAAATGAATAGTCTGAGCTTATAAATTAGGATACAAGAATTATAGAATTGTTGTATATAGCACGATAATAATGCGCAAGAAGAATTTCAGAAATCGCGAATCAACAAATAATCAAATCAAGTCTAATAAATTAACGAGCATAACAGTTATAGCTGAACTAAACTTACCAAAAACGACCTCGGTTCTAAGAATATAATACTTAGATTTATCAAAAATTTATCTTGGAAAACTGACCACTCTGGTTCTGAATATTGAACTCATTTCCTAAGCAGTAAATAATTAATGAACTATTTTGCTCATTCTTGTCCTGTTCTGCAAAAAAATGTTTACGTTTCATTAAACTACGTATAATATGTTCGTAAGTTATCAGATTAATCGATGAACCTGCAATTATTTTGCAAACCGTACACAAAATAGAGCTCGTAATACTAATAATAGTAAAACTAATAGAAAAGGAAAAAGATCTTTAGAATAAAAACTCCTAATTTTAATATTCAGTTGGACTTAATTTTATCAGCTAACTTTACGCCGGCTGAACACATGTAATCCGAGTTCATGGGCTGAGTTTAGATTTACGAGAACAACTCTACTAAAAACCGAGTAACTTGTGTTCCGCTTGACACCATATAATCTCAAGATCCTTGTTGCTCAAGCATCAAACATTCTGCGCAGGTTATCTGATTTTTATTGTGAGGGTGTGGAAATGAATCTTTTCTGAATCGGGACTGATTAGCAAAAGGTAATAATAAAGCAGTTTCCCTTTTTTACGTTATTATCAATGCAATTCCACGTTTGGTTCATTTTAAACTAAATTTCGAAGCAACTTTTTTGAATTAGTACCCTAAGGGACGCCGGGCCAAGGAGGGCGCGAGTGGAATCCCAACCTGAAGCCCAGGCCAGTCTTCCGCTGGGAATGTTTGGGTAGAAGTAATGATCTGGAACTTCGAAGAACTTAAAGGAAATGTCAAAGAAACAATCAGAGAGAATATAATTTGTTTTTAAATTGGAATTGTGAGAACTCTCTACATTTGTTCATAACATGCAACAAATATCGAATTGCCTAGAATGCCGTTACGTTTCATGTAACTTTCGATGCTAGCATGGGTTTGTTATGAGATAATAGAGTTCTACAGTGAATTGCTAATAGCGGTACAATTATTAATTAGGTAAGGGATCGTTAGAGCGGGCGATACCGTAGATTGTCGAATGGTTGATTATGTTAGTGAAAGGAATGGGTCGTTTCTCAGGGGATCCCCTTTGTAGAAGGTCAAAGGATCAACCTGTTTATACGTCGGGTATGTCACAATTGTCAGGAAATTGGCGGTAGACAGATCTGTTGGTGATGGTAGAGGTTTGATGAAGTAATGGATGTTCTATGTCAACGTGTTGACCTGGGCTAACGACGTACAATCGAAATAGTAAGTACATAGTATAGTGACAAGTGACACGTGACACCAAACGATTGGTATGCATGTGTATACAAGCGGAGAATTGCTTCTACCATCCCGAGTTCTCATCATGCTGAAGTAGTCCCAAGAATCCAAAAAAACGAGGTCATTTTGATGATTATAAAATGCTCATTCCATAATGGACTATGTGAAATGAACGAACAGTTATCCGATTAGAATGGTAATTCGACGCACTCCTGCTCACGTGTATACAACCTAGTTTTTATTTTTGAATAAAGATACACAATTGATGCGATTAGCCTCATGAAGCGTGTATCTATAATAATAATGTATGTATTTCACAATGATTCTGTTACTTATAATTAGGACTTTTGTTAGGTAAGGTGCGGTGACTATATGCTTACAGTGCTTCAATGTAATGTTTGAAATGAGTGAGCCGATGTGTATCATAATTCGAGAATACTTCAAGGACACCAGAACTTCAAATCCATCATGCTGTCATTCACTGACAATCAATAATTATTCATTTCCTTTATAATATCAAAATTAGGTCAGTACGAGTGGTATTTTAGTACCGCGACAGTTTTTTGCCAGTAGTAGACAAGTACAGAACATAATTATCAGCAGGAGGTCCGCTAGTAACGTGGTGCTACTACAATTCCAGCTGGGATTCTGAGACAGTTTTACATTTCTTTTTGCATTCGACGCCTCACTTACTCTGTCTCACCACCGCTTCGTAGCTTCCATTCTACATCTTGAACCAGGAAAAAGATTTCCAATGCCTACCGTCTCAGGCGATAAGGATCATTCTGACCGTCATAAAAGCTAAGCCTTACTTATGTTTAAACAATTATGTGAATTCATTACATACTATTCATGTAAAATAGATCCATTCTTGCCACTTGTTATTACTAAAGTCATGACAGTACCTATTGGAAATAAAAAATGTGAATAAGTGATTTTTTTCCGAAAATAGGTGACACATAGGTGACCGAATAAAATGTTTTATAAGTCAAATAAACATGCAATTCAATACTCATGAATACTCTATTAGTTAGACTAACAATAAAGAGCAACTGAACAAGTCATATCAAGAATGAATATATGCCGACGTATTTTTTATTGTACGATTTCTTTACCGCATTTTCTATCCGATTGGAATATTTTTGTCTAATTTTGCCTTGCAGCTTATCTACCGTCCTCCTTTTTTCATTTTTCGTAGCACGCGATTTTTCTAAACTATTCAACAATTCTTTGATAACTGTTTTGTCCGACTTTTCTCTGCTGCATTTCTTAATGCTTTCTGCATTAATTCGGCGTTCTCTCTAGTGACTCTGTACTTCTTTTTCAATTGTTTTCTAAATTCCTAACAGTCTGCTTCACTCTCAAGTCTCTTCAACTGTGCTTCCTCTTTGGCCCTGTTTTCTGCGTCCATAGCTTTCCTTGCAGCTTGTCCTTCAGCAATCAGTTTTTTTCAACCACATTTGATACGATGAATGAGCACTCTGTGCAAGCTTGATTAATTTTATAGTTATGGGTACTTTATACACCTGTTTATCATACTGTTTCACTCCATCTTCTATAAACAGTTTTGCGTTGAGAGTTCTTTCGGTCATTCTACTTTAGTACAAAATGAAATTGATTCCAAAGCACACTGTTTAATATGATTTGACAGGAGAATCAAAATCAGCTTCCTAAGCTGCAAGTACAAAAAGTGAATCAGTGGTACTTCTTTTTGCATTATCAATTTGAATTTTGTTGTGAAGATTTTCGAAGAATAGACTGTGAACTGGAAAGAAATCCTTAGATCATTTTGTAGATAATCCCGGATATCGCAATAATTTTGCTTCTCTAAAGTTGAACTGTACTTCAGTGTTACGTATTTCAAAAAGTAGTCTTCTAAAGCGGTATTTTGTTCTTTCTCTCTTCTTGCAGCTGGGCCTAGACTAAGTCATCTGGTGGCAACGTGCTTTATAAGCATGTGTGTGACGAAATATTCAATTCCTTTTGAGTTTTCAATAAGTTTTCGCAACGTACATCTCTGTGATGATAATAATGAAACACTTTCACAATAAAGTCAAAAACGTCTGAAGGAAGACAATCACATCCTTTCAAAAAAGCATTGGGCAGGATATGCAAATCGCATATCCCAATGTCGATGAGAGGCTTCAATTTCATTACCTTTAAGTTTTCCTAAAGTAAATTAAAGACCGTTTTGTTTAAATTCAGCCCATCACATACTGAGGCCAGTACGTTTTCTTTGGGCAAACCATTAGAATCTAATATCTGTTGTTAATGTTCAAACAAAATTTGACCAGTCGCAGGCCCTATAAAGAACGTCTCTGGATGTCGAGATACAATTAGATCTTCAGCGAATGACCAAAAGCGAATTCTAATTCACATTTTATTTTTATTTTTGACTTTGCTTGCATCGTCAAAGAGTGGGGTAAATAATAAATTTTCAAATTCTAGATCTTTTAGCAACAGGATTTTAAAGTGAGGCCCTAAAGCTTTAGTAATGAGATACTGAGTTTTGCTAGGAGATAGAGAAACTTTTTCTGGGACGTCACTAGGAAACATAACTCGAAGGAGTTCCTTTTTGCCAAATCACGAGGTCGTGTTAATTGCCAAAGTATATTTTAAGAATGTTGAGGTTATGCGTCTCTTCGCAGATTTCCCGCTTGATACTTTTCTACAGGGCATGTGGTAATAGCCGGGCTTGAGGTAGCGCATGCTCAGTGCAATATACCTCTGCTATTTTACATTGACAGTTGAATTTTTCCACAGGAACGTAAAATTACACTGCCCTTAATGTGTCGCTACGGGAATTTTGCTCTCTGCATGTGATTTTATAGTGTCACATTACTTTCACACCATTTCAGTAATATTACTACATTGAGCATTGGTAACTTTATGCCCAGTGCTAAATGTGGTAATTTTCAACCACTTTTTCTACGGTGTATATACCAGCAATAAAACACAGCAATAAATTTAGGTTATGATGTATGGGTTACGATGTGTTACAAAAATAAGAAAAATAAAGGGAGAATGTGACCATAAATTCATGCAATCAGCTTGCCTGACACCCGCAGTTATTCATTTAAAATGATCTACACTTACTGGCCAAGAATGTTTATTCAAACTGAGAAAAAATATGAAAAGTTGACACTATTTGAAACATTTGAAACCTGACAATGCATGTCCACGACTCCACGGCAGTTCAAAGTTACAACACAAACACATGGCTGAAGAGGGAGATTTCCAAAGACACGACATCTAGCGGTTAGTAGCGTAATGAAGCAAAGCCCTCGATATTCAAATACGGTAGTAGACAAGTCATAAAACATGAACTAACTCCAAGGCATTGTAAATTTTAATTTCAAATAAAATTTTAGTTTTTCAACTGAAGAAAGGTAAAATGGTGACAAATTTTCAAAATAAGTGAATAGGTGACACTCTGTGATGCCTGTCATTATTATGGTATACCTGTTTGACGACAATTCCGACAATATTATCAGATTTTCGATATTTCTTATGGTTCAGGAGATCCTTACGGTAAACATAATTATCTTTTTAAAGCAAAATTTAAATACCTATAGTCGCTCAGAATCACAAATTCTGATTTTTTCATTTTCAAATATTTTTTTTTTTGATCAAACAAAAAATTTATCGTCAAATTTATGCCCAGACTATCTGGTCCCTTTTTTATTGACCTTTAGCCAAGACATAACAGGAATCTTCATATCTTAAGACAAGTTCCGTTCATCTAGCCACTAGGAGCTCTCTAGCTATAGGACAAAGTTAGAACTTAACGTCTTCCAGACAATTCCAAGATGAAATATTTTCACACGGGGTAGAAATGTAAACTAATTCACACACCTGAATCCCAAATAATTCTTCTTCATACATAACATTCCAGATTGTTTCCTTTGTGAATGAATGTACATTAGGGCGTATCGAAAAAACAGTTGTTTGCGTGAAGTTCTGATAGCAATGGGAACTTTCTTTTGGGAGTGAAAAACACTCCCCTGAAGTTTAATAAAAAAAAGATTCCTTCTGTCTCCGCATCGTAGATATAGCTAAAAATCACAAACAACGACACACTTCTTTAAATTTAGAAACCAATAATTTTTTTAGATTTGAATTATCAATAAGAATAGTTCAGGGTAAGTCGATGCCTACGTGTACAGGTATAGCAGTAATTCCATTAAAATATTTTTTACTCTCCTTATATGACTTTGAAGTTTCAAAAAATCGAAAAAAGTGGACTTTTTCGCTATTTTCTTAGAGTCACGGTTTATCTAGCCAGAATGGCGTTGATCATTAAAGAATCCTCAGAAGTCAAATTTTTCGCTATTTTCTTAGAATTATAACACTTTCATCGACTATGTGACCATCATACGAGTATTATATATTTCTTGAAATAAATTCTGAGTAAAATCAAATAAAAAAATAGTCAGAACATATATTAGCTTGTTATAATGTCATTAAATTATCAAAGTATTACTTTCATACTGATTTCTGACATTAGTTTCAATTTAGTCATCCTGTTTAATTTTTAAACCGAAGTTATTTGTAGTTTCAATAATGTGCAAAATCTAAAATGTTTCATTTTTTAATATTAGATGATATTTCGATGCGTTCACAATCAGCTCACTCATACCCAGAATTAAAATAAATCTATCTACGGCAATTTTTGAGTGTATCAAGGTTTTGTTTACATTTTACCAGTGCACCTTGGTTCACCAGGCGTATGTTCACGTTTTGTTTTTCCTACCCGCTTTTTCAGAAAAAAAATGCAGTTCAGTTTTGACTACCCAATCCCGAGTGTGTTATAAGAGAACTGGAAAACCCGAATTTTAAACAGCATTCCTTTTTTGCATCAAATTCATTGAACGTGATGTGTGATTTGCTAGTGGTTTGTGTTTATAGAAATGGATTTGTTAAGCGAGTGTCCAATCATTGTTAAATACAGTGAGTTAAGTAACCGAAGATTACCTACACGCTTGGATGTCATGAGGTACCATTTCTTCGAATGCGAAAAGATTCGAACTGAAAAAGAATCTAAAAGATACCCAAGTTTTTCTGATATTTCGCGTTGAGTTGTGAAAAGGCTGCAGCATATATGGGATGGAACTCCCATCCCAATTCTTACAGGAGCAAGAATCGCAAAGAACGTTAAAACAGATCGAGATGAGTTGAAGGAATTGAAAAAATCGCTTGAAAGAGGTAAAGATAAATTTTGGGACAAAAACAAATTAAATGCGTTTCGTGCAAATAAATCAAAGTAATTTGATATTGCGGCTTCAAGTGTGATAATGCTTCATGCGCTTGTGAAATAGACCATTTCGAAGTTGCCAGAGTGTTTCTTTCAGACGAAAGATCTTCCAGGCGAATGAGAAAATCATTTACGTCCCTTCCAAAAATCGATTCGGAACACTCAGATCACTATGACGTACAATCGAAGCGTTTGATGACTGATGTACTTCAAGGTTCAAGTGAAGTAGTTATGCAAAGAAAGCACCAGGAGGTGAGGTTGAGGATGTTTGAATCCCTTATTGGGATAAATTCACAGGTCAGACGAGACTGAACTGTTCAACATTTTCAAAAGTCTGTGAGCGATACGGCATTGTATACAGGTCTGCTGCTTTACTGGCTTTATCAATTTTACACGACGTAAGTACATTCCGGAAGTAGATGGCTCAGTTTTTGACAAAAATAAACCGTATCCGGACAGAACAAAAACTCATCATCAACTTCAGAAAGAGCAGCTCTCGTTGGCTTCAGAAATAAAGGCTTTTTACTTCAATCGCAGAAAAGACGAAACAAAAGTTATGGATAGCAGAAGTAAAGGTAAAACACGGCAAACAACAAAACGAGAAGAACATACCTCACTCATTCAAGAACCAAGAAATACTTATTTAGGACACATATCCTCATCTTGTTCAGATGAGAAACGGTTACCCATAATATCGTTCAGTTTTTTTTCGTTTTTGACAAAGAAATTAATACCTCCAATCTAGATTCTGTGGGTTGTGATGGATGTTTTACGAACACTGTAAAACACGCAGGCATAATTTGATTGCTAGAATTGGAATTGGATAAACCGCTAGAATGGAGTGTTTGTCAGCTTCATGCTGATGAGCTGCCATTCAAACCTATGTTTTTAATACTTGATGGCGGAACTTCTGGTCCAATCGGAAAAAGCTTAGATTCTTCTTAAGAACTTCCAGTTGTAAGCTTCGACGCTGTCATAGGGATGTTCGATTCTCTTAAAAAAATCGATTCTGATCCGTATCGTAAGGAATCCATTTTCTAAATAATCGGAATGAAAGAATCGATTTTGCAAGAATCGGGTGAAAAAAATCGTAACAAATTATTATTTTTAATACAATTTTCATTATGGGCACGAGATACTTTACCTAATGAGTAAATTATTCTTCTCGCATTTTTTGCCAGTATTTTTTAAAATTTAAAATTGATGCAGAAAACAGAGACTTAAAATTATTTGAGGTTTTACTTAACGGTACCAACTGTACGCGCGCTGCTGTCGTCAACGGGTGAACGGGGCAAGGGAAGGCTGCCTTCTAAAAATATTTGAAAACTCAAAAACTGCCATGGATTAGTGACATAACCTTAATAACCTGAAAAACTGTGAAAAATTTATTTTTCAGCGAGTGAGAGAGTTCAAGCGCGTTGTTTATTGTGTAATTTTGTTTGTGAAAAAATAAAATGGATACGATCAAAGGATATCCATATCGTTGTGCTGTGCGAAGTTGCATTGGATCAATATTGTTGTGCTGTAGTGGAAAATGGTGGCATCCTCGCACAACACAACGATATCGATATCTTTTGATCGTATCCATTTTCTTCTTTCACAAACAAAATTGCACAATAAACAATGCGCTTGAACTCTCTCACTCGCTGAAAAATAAGTTTTATACAGTTTCTCAGGTTAGTGAGGTTATGTCAGTCGCACATGGCAGTTTTCAAATATTTTTAAAAGGCAGACTCTCCTTGCCCCGTTCACCCGCTGATGACAGCAGCGCGCGTACAGTTGGTCTGCGAACTAAATATAATCATAATAGTACGCGGCCGTCTACTTCCCATTGTGTCGACCGCCCCTGCTCCGTAGCTTGTCTTCTTCATTGTTTGTGGCTTTATTTCTTTGTCACATAGCAGAAAATGAACAGCCAATTACAGAAAACCTTTGGCTTTCCTTTCGTCTTATAGATGTTCTGTAATTGGCTGTTCGTTCTCTGCTTTGCGTTTTCCGCGCGGAAGCCCACGTGGAGCGACAACCTGACTTGAACTTTTAGTCTTAGGAGCTGTGAAAAATCTTTCAGATGTAAAGCCGTCTTTAGATTATACAGAATGCTAACAAATGCAACTATAGAACGTAGATATCACAAAGATACAGGCAGTGCGAGCTGTTATGAAAAAAAATACCTAATAATTTTTGAAGAAAAATCGACTCTTCGATTCTTAGGATAAAGAATCGATTCACTTAAGAATTGAATAGCGAAGAATGGGGTGAAAAAAATCAATTTTTTTTCAAGAGAATCAATTTTTTGAAGAATCGAATCGGAATCGAACAACCCTACGCTATCAACAGTCTTAATTCTCCTGTAGTTGACACCGGTGATTTTAGTTCTGATCAAAAGTACCTGCTAGATATGTGGAATACTATCAAGAAAGGAGAGTGTTCTGAAGATCTTGCTCGAAAATGTCCAGGGAAATAATCGCACGCCAGATGGTTGACTAGGATGAGTAAAACTCTTCAAACTTACATTGGGACAGAGAATCCATCATTTGAGTTGAGAGTTTTAGTTCAATTCATCATGAGAGTATATGTCCCAATTTGCTTCGAAATTAAGTGTCAACCATCTGTTAAAGATGCCCCGAAACATCTCTGGAAAAGCATTTCTTTGTGTGCGTACCTAAAGGAAGATCTCGCTCTATGTATTTAAAAAGTGATTCAAAATAATGCCTACTTTTCTCACCCAGAAAATCATCTTCTCGCTATGCTGTGTGACGAAAGGCAGAAAATCCGGAATCTTACGGTATCTCAAATAATTTCTGCGAGACAATCAAATGGGAAATTAGAATGAAGGAAATTCGAGATTGCTTCGTTGAATTTTGACGCAAAAGACTACACTGAACTCATCCACTGGAACAAGTACAAAATTTCGGAACCGCCATTAACGAGATCGATTACAATTGAAAATCTCACCGAATTCACAACGAAGGACGTAACTCATCTCATTTCCAAAGACATTTTTTGTCTTCCATGCCATGCTCAAGCAGTGGAAAGGTGTCTGAAAGAAGTCACATCCGCATCTCGGCAAGCTTACTCCTCTGACGTCAGAGATGGAATCATCCGATCGAAATTCGAAAGTCGGAAAAGCTTGACCATTTTTGAAACCAAAAATGATTTTGTTTCGAAATTCAAACAGAACGACTAAATTGAAACTAATGTCAGAAATCAACATAAGAGCAGGTTATTGGCAATACTTTGAAAACATAATGACATTATAACAAGCCAATATATGTTTCGATAATTCTGTTATTTCATTTTATCCAGCATGTATTTAAAGAAATATATAATACTCGTATGAAAATCACATGGTTGACAAAAGTGATATAACTCTGAGAAAATAACGAAAAAATTAAATTCTGAGGATTTTTTAAATCCTCTACGTCATTCTGGCCAGATAAAAATCATTCAAATAACTTGCTCACTGTACAGCTATAAACCTGGGTACACTGGGAAACATTTTTACTTTACTTAAACACCGAAAATTAATTTTGTTGTGATTTAAAGAGCAATATATCACTTTTGGATATTTTCTTGTCACGCAAAATCAATGAAAATGATTTTAATAAAATATATTAATATAATATAATATAATATCGGCTTCGCTTCTTGTGATTTTTAGCTAAATCTACGCTGTGAAGACAGAAGGAGTTTTTTTATGAAACTTTCGGGGAGTATTTTTGAAGCTTAAGAGAAAGTTTTCATTGCTATTAGAACTTCGCGCAAATAACTATTTTTTCGATAAGCCCTAGTGTACATCAAATTTTTTAATAACAAGAAAACAGTCTGAGTGTGTAATAAAAATACGATTTCGAAACTTTAAAAGTTATGAAAAATGACTGCGCAGTAGAATCACACCGACATTTTTCTTAAAACGCCCTACGTGAAAACTTTTATAGGTAGGTAATATATGGTATGTTGTAAAAATATTATTTCTAGTCATAATTGTGTTTACGTATTACGCACACCTACCTGTATATGGATTCTTGTTTATATTTTTATACAGGTATCCATGTGTGAAATTATTTATCAAATTAAAAGGTCTGAATCACAAGAAGAAATCCATCATTTAGTAATGATGAAAAAGACTAAAATTTATTTATGGAAAAGGCTCTCTCTCTTTCCACCTTTAACGACGCCGAGGAACGTGCAATTAAACATTCTCCTTAAGGAGGAGATTCCAGATTTAAAAACAAAAAGTTTTAAGTATGGTTCAAAATATGAAAGGTGAATATAATGAGGTCGACATGAAAGGTCGCGATTCCTATTGACGACATTTACTTAAAAATCAGATTACTCTTGAATTAATGAAGTGTAATTGTAGTCCAGTGACGAGTGTGAAAAAGTGATCTTCGTGGATGTAGCTGAAAAAGGATTTTTCTCTCAGAGAGTGAGATCTGTTTTGCAGATTGGAAAGCCTGCTTATATGTAATTTTTATATCAAATGTGGAACAGAACTGCAAGATTTGTTTGAAATGTATAGACAGGTAGAGGCGAATACAATATTGAGGCAATTATAGATCCACGTAGCACGATATTTAAAGCAATCGCAATCGTCTATTACTCTATTTGACCCTTGGTGTTTGAGAATTAGAATTCAGGGAGTACGGCGAGGTCAGAAGCTGGGGCAGCTCTAAGCATGCACTTCCAAGGTTTGCTTAAAGTGGGTGAGTACGGGCAATCAAGACGGAGTACGGTAGAACCACAGACCCTCGTTTCGTGGCTTTCATGGTTTGAGGGTATATCCTCTGCTGGCTTTCATTAACAAATTAAGTGCTTTGTGTGATTATTCTCCACTTCGAAGACTTTACACTACTTTGCGTCAGCCCTATCAGGCCATCAAGTGGCTCATAAGATAAAATAAAGACACACAAATTGTTACTATTCATCCTCAATTCGTTGCACATTGGGAAATTTGGCAATTATTTTACTTTCCCTTATACGTGTTATGAATTTAATTAAAAGTGGTAAAAAACTTTCTCTTTCAATTTGTCGCTCGTCAATAAGGATCAACTGCAAACTGAAATCTGAAGTTGAACCTCAATGATAAGCGACAAAGTGGGCTATTTTAAGACGGATGTACACATTTTGTAAAAATCATGCTCAAGAGAACTTTTTTGCACTTTTTCTTGGCATAAATTATTCTCATTCGGTAAAGGGACAAATTTCCAAGTATCTGTGAACTATTTTCAAATTGTTTAAACAATTATTCTTTCCTTAAAAGCTTGTATTTTCCCTGTAACTTATGAAAAGTTGGTATTTTCCAAGATTGATAACAAACTTAATGAACGTCGAAAGTAATATTTGTTGTTGAAGACATGTTGAAATTGTTTAAATGACTCATCATCCTGCATTTCTGGCTTTTTATGGGAAAGGTTGAGAACATTCTACTCTTTTTGAATCTGTTTAACCATGTCGCTTACTATCAAGTACTTTTTTGTTTCAGAAACTACACACTCTAATTATTTGAACAACCTTTATCAGTAATTCATGAATAGTTAGTTTTTTATATCTGGGATTCACGAATCATTTAATATATGATTAAATTTTTAATGTCGATGTTTTTTTATTGGAATACCTTTGAAAAATTACTTTTTGTTCAATGACGTCGTGCTGGAAAAACTATATTGTATCTATTGCAAGACAAATCGTTAAGACAAATAAATTTTTTCAAACAATTAAGGTGTAATTTCTGAAATAAAAGAATACCTAATCATAAGCGACGTATGTAGTTCAGAGGATTAAATAAATTTAATTTTCTGCACCCTTTCCATGATAACATGAAAAATGTCCCTAACAAAAAATATTACTCTCAATATTGATAACATTGATTATCTGTGTAATTAATACCAGAAAATGAGTTACGGGAAAAAAATATTTAAACGAATGATAACTGTTTAAAATAATAAAAATTAGTTCAAATGTACTTGGTTCATGCTTCTTCGAAGTGAGATTTCTAAGGAAAATGAATTAAAAACAAAATTAAAAGAATTTTATTGAAAATATGTTCAAAGTTATAGAAGTTCAGTTGGAATTTCAAGATATGAATATGAATATAATATGTATGGACCTGATAAGAACCGGGTAGAAGTATCTTGTGGACCCAGTTACAAACCTAACAGGAATTGGGTACGAGTATTACATGATGACGGATAGAAACCGGTCAGTGTCGGATTTAAAGCGGGAATAAAATCGGATACACTGCTTGTAGGAATCGGATAAGAATGGTGCAGTTGAGGCCGTTTATAACCTACTCATAACCGGTTTTTTATCCGGGTCTCATCTGACATTTTAAGGAAGGATACTTTTTGTGCAGACGTGGTGAAGGAATTTTTGTTTTGTTCAACAATGAAAATCTGTCAATCATTGGGAAGCTCAAAAATTGTGCAGTGGATCAAAGTTTAGCAGAGAAATTCCGTGAATATATTTTCATAGCCAGCTTATACTTCATAATTTTGAGCTTAGACTATGAGAATTGTTGCCCTGTCGTATGCATCAATATTTTTGGGTTGAATGCAAACCCTTTCCGAAGTTTTTCTATTGAACGGCTCTGAATGTAAGTGGAGATTTAGGATTTAGGAGGTTCCACTGTATATGAATACTTGCAAATTTAATCATACAAGATAAATTGATATCCCGAATATTTTAATAATTGTTTTTCAGAAAGGTTGTACATTCTATTTTCATTTGTCTAACGTACCTCCTGTCTTTAATGTGCTTGACTTTCCATTTAGGCTAAATCTTGGAGTCGACTTTCATGTGGCTGCTCTTCGCTTGCTACTTCCAGCCTTATCTTAATGGGCCGTTTCGGCAATCGAAAGTTTAGTTATTATCATAGCCACGTTGTCGCACGACTCATTTGCGTCTTGAAAAGGCTAAAATCTCGGGGAGGGGTAACTTGAGATAACCTTGCGAAAATGCCACTGGAGAATTTAGATTCTAAAAGCGTGTTCTTCGTGATAACTACTTACAGTGTAATCTTAATTACTACTTTTCCTAATAGTAGTAATCTGATCTTTTTTTTTGTGAGAATCATTCGATTATATATTTTGTTAACTTTAATAAAACAGGAGAAATGGTTTTGATCATCTTTTGTGTCATATGTTTCACAAATAATGTTCGCTAACATGTTGCGACTTCGATTCAAGTCTTTTCAAAGCGTAAAAATCTATAATGGATACACAATATACATACGTGTATTTATTCTATTAACGGAATACTCCAATAAAACATACGTTGATGCAATTCCTACTTACAGAATTATCTCGTAGAGATAAATCATTTTAAAAATTACATCCCGGTTTGTTAAAAAATGCAGGCCATGTAGTTGATATAACTTAAGAGAT
>JAUMHM010000016.1:2767213-2778531 GCA_032362435.1 Melikaiella ostensackeni
GAACTACAAAACTGTGTGAAATTCAAAAGGTTTTGTGATTTTGTAAAAGACCCGGATAGTTCAAAGTTTGGTTTTGTGTAATATTAGTACAAGTTCTTTTCAAAATATAGATTTGTGCAACTAGATTATTGTGCACGTTACTTAAAACTTGCATATTCATTTTAAAATTAACTCAGTCTGAATTTCTTTGTATATGTATAATTTCGAGGATTAATTTCTGATCTTAATTATGTAGCTTTCATTTTGAGAATTTTAATATGGTTCGAATCAAAATCAAGGGTGTGTGCATATCCATGAGCATGTAGTTTAGCTACCGCTGTATCAGTATAATTTTTTCTCAATAGCCCTTTGGTTTCGTGTTTTGTGTTTCTAATATTCCATAACCTGCTAGTTTGACCGATTCTTTTTTTTTACAGTTTTTAGATTTGCGTCTGTATATATAATGACATTCATGACATTTTTTAATTTTATTCTTGGTAATCGTATCCTTCTCTCGTGGGAGATATTTCCAAAAATAGACAATACTCCAAATTTTAGCCAAGTCGGATGATATTCACCTATTTCCCAAAGAAATTGAAGTTTTCCATAAGAATAACATGGGAAAAATACTGCAAAAACGCAAAATGTACATCCGTGCCATTCTGAACTCAGTCCGAATGCTTCCACTCTCATCAAAATACCATGCCCATTCCACCTAAATCCACCAGATAGCACAAGCTCATTCCGACTAATTCCGTGCTATTCCGAACTCAGTCCGAATGATTCCGCACTTCTAAAAATTCTTATTCAAATACTTATTATTCCTTATATTATAAGGATCAAAGATATCATCCCTCAAATTATTATTAATTAATATCATTAAAATACTCATCAAAGTTATTTCAGAACTTCAGAATCATGCGGATTCAATCAAAATGATTTTTTTTGGAAGACTTCTGATTTGATCGGATTCATTCGGAATGAATTTCCTGCAAAAGCTCGAAATCATGCGGATTGATTCGGACTGAAATTATGAAGAAACTCCTGCGGAGTGAGTCGGACTCATTCGGGATGAATTTCGCAATAAAACAGATTGGTTCGAACTGAATTGACAAAATTCTCCGCGGACTCAACTGGACTGGATTCGAAATAGTTTGGGAGCAGACATCGCATTCACACGGGATAAAACGAACTCAATTGCGCGGAATAAGACGGACTCAGGCGTAATTATTTTCATTATGAATGAGTCCGAAAATCCCACCAGGGAAAGGAAAGGGTGATAAAGGTGACTGCACTATCTATAGAGCCATTAGAGTAATAAGTACCGTGGGTGAAATATTTACCAAAATACTTATTGGTAAGGTCATGGAAATAACAAAAGAAAAGATCTGGGAAGTTCAATATGGATTTATGCCAGAAAGATCATGTGCGGCTTAGATATTTAGTTTGAAAAAGCCTTTGACAAGGTGAATAGAATTAAGCTTTGGGTAATTTTGAAAGGGTTTGGAGTCAGTGGTTGGCTTCTAAAATTAATAAAAGCAATATATTAAGGTAGTAGAGCAAGTGTAAGGGTGAGTGGGCAACTGAGTGATTGGTTTGATATTAGGCAGGACTTTAGGCAAGGCTGCTTTATGTCCTCTTGGTTATTCAATAAATAAATGGACAGATGTTTAGGAATGGCTCTCTTTGACGAAGGAAGTGTTGATCTCGGCACAAGGAAGGGGCGTGGATTGATGTTTGCAGATGACGATTTTGTTACGGCAGAATCAGTCGATGATTTGCAAAGAATGTTGAGCAGACTGGATACCAGCACGTAGAGTATAGGTTCTGAGATTAACGTAAATGAAACAAAATATATTGTCTTTAAAAGAAAGAATGAGAAAACAGTATGCAACATTACCTTAGACGGAGAGAGGATTGAACACGTTTATGATTTTAAATATCTTGGAAGTTTATTTACTTCTGGCAGAAAGATATATGGAGAGATATCCAGACCAATAAACGAGGGTTGAAAGATTATTGACAGTGTGGAAACCAATACTAGAAGTAAAAATGGGACGAATAAAAATACAATTGCAAATGAATTTAATTAAGTTCTTCAATACCTTTTTCAGTATGAATTCTTCAAATTCATTTCAAGCTTCCCTGCCAAGTTTATTGAAACTAAACTCTACCCATATTTAAGATATTTCGTTATAATGTTTTTAAATGTTATTATTTTTAAAACACCGCAAGCATCATTTACCAATCCATTTTGGACATAAATGTTATTTGTAAGCTTAATGCCAATCTTAAGTAATACATCATATGGCAAACCTGCACGTTCTGATGTTTTTTGAATTTCGAAGAATTTAAAAAGTGTATATTTTGCATTCTCCGATATGTCTGACATAATGTCATGGTGCGCTCGTGACGAAACTTCTTCTCTCTCAAAAGACTTAATTTTTAGTCTATTGTAAAAATCAACTAGACTGTTTTGAACGTAAAGTCTAATAGCGTTATCTGGTACTTGATTCTCAATTCATTGATTAAATCTATATCCTCCTCTTTCATACCCTCATTTGCTTAATTATTCAGAGCATTTATCAATTTTAGTTAATTCTTTTGTTTCATAACTTCGATCATTTCGTGAAATTCAATCATATCCCACACGCTATATACTAACTCACTGAATGGTGCTACTTTTGTACTTTGAAACACGGGTACGTTCATAACCGGTGACAGTCGATGACGATCACCTACAACTACTACGGATACTCCCTCAAAAAATTCATCGATTTCTTTGATTTATCAGAGTCTTGTATCTACCCGACTTAACATTTTTGCACCAACCATTAATATTTCATCAATAATAAGTACTTTTACGTGAAATGGTTTTACCCTTATTGTATTTGCGATTTCTGCACCTAAGTCTGGCATTGAACGACCATTTTGATTGACTGCCAATTTAAAGGCTGTATGTAGAGTTACTCCACCTATCAAAAACGCTGCTTGACCTGATGGCGCGCCCAATGAAACATCCATTGCGTTTTTCTTTCTGTCCTGGCACTACTGCTAAATAATAACTTCCTGTTTGATTAAAAGCATTAATGACTGTGCTTTTACCAACACCAATAAAACAACTTAGAAAAATGTGAAATGGTCCTATATTTATTTTCATGTAGTGCAATATGTGCACAACTATTTCGCGCTGCTCAAAGTTCAATTATTCTTCCATTGCTTTATGTATTTTGTCCTCTGGTAACTTGATGGGAGCTGTATATATAAGTCTTCTTTGATCCTTTTTCTTTCTCATCTTGTTCAAAAACATCTGTTCCTAGTTCTTTGGGCATTTTATTTTTGTCAAACGATTCTATTTTTTCTTCTTCTATATCCTCTACCGCGTTGTAAACATTTTCCGTAGCCTTATCTAATGCGTCATGATTAATAGCTCAATATTCACTTCTGTTTTATTTTATTATATCTACATTTTCGTTGTAAATGAATTCGCAATCAACTTCAGTATTGTCCTTATCTTCCCACCGCCAAGGAATATATAACATTACTTGTTCCCCATGATGATTGTAAGGATCTTGTACTCGATTATATCTACGATATCGAATTATCATTGGTCTATCTCGCTGCTTTTCGTCATTGCAATCATCATCACTATTATCGCTTGCATTTTTATCATTATTATCGTCATTTTCTTAGAAATTTTTTCAAAAATAAAAATATAAATTCATTAAAGTACTATCTAATGGTCTTTGCAATCAGAAAGACGACTATTCCGAAGATGAGATAATTGAAATTGAAATTAGCACCTAATGCACGGAAGCCTTATCCTAGTGTATCGAAGATGCCACACAGTTTACCTTAGTGGCTAAACTTTTTTTACGATTTTGTTTGCCTGAGGAAAGAGGTTCTGTACAAATTTCAGAACTTTTTACAGTTTTGTTTATGAAGTAGAGTCCTGAAAGTATGAAAGGACAGACTTTGTATGAATTTATGCTATAATACCTTAACACTTGAGCCCTCTCATTTTTCTTACTAGTATGAATGGAAGCAACTTTTCTTCTACCTTTAGCTACGACTAATGAAAAATCTTGATAAGCAACTTCTTGTGCCGACATGAGATTTTCATTCAGAAAAGTGTTACAATATTTTCTTAGCCTTTCTTTGATGCTACCGTTACCACTGTTTACTTCTTCAAGTGTTTTACGCGACAATTTGGATAGCTCTTTGTCTAATTTACTTATATGATTAACGATATAAGATATACATACGGATCTAAATCAAATTGAATGTCGATATTGGCTTCAAATAAATTTAATATGTCCAAGTTATAACAATTGATTTCAGCTTTGGTGCTTTTTCTCTTTAAAAAAATTCACTTTCTTTCAATTGAGCTACGAACAGCCAAAATATATTCATCTTCCGTTAAATTTAATTTTGCAAAACTTCATTAAACTCTACCAATCCGGATTGGTTATAAAAAAAGTACATTAGTTTCCTAATTTCTTTTAAATTATATCTCACTATTTATACTATTTTATCGTCTACATTTTCCAAAGGCTCTAATACTATGGTTTTCAGCATAACTGGAACTGGGTAATCAAGCCGACATTTAATTGGATTTTTTCCCTTTGTTGCAAGTATAAGTATGTTCATGTCGCTGCACGGCCATGAAAGAATTATCCTTAATGTATTCACATCTTTCAAACTTATCGATAAATTCATTACATGTTTCGCGCGATTCTGGATCACTATCGTTATAGAAAGGTACATACTTTAGTAAAAGAAAGCCATGGGCATGAGGAGAGCTCCTTAATTGAAATTCCATTAGGTAGTAATGGTCCTCGAGAGAATACTGCCCGAATGGACGTGCTTTTGCTCCTAAATAATTTAACATGATTGTGACTTTAAAATCGAAATACAAAGCACACGTGACCGCATCTCGTCGTACATAGTATGTTTTTGTATTTTCGTCTGATTTTGATGCTTCTTCCAAAGTTAGTGTCTTGTTATCAAGAATTTTTGCTAGTATTTGCATCAATTCTAGCCATCATCTTTCAGTAGCTGACAACGTGAAGCTAAAGGTTGGGGTTCCTTTGTTACTTATGAAAGCTTTTGTTTCTTCCTCATATTAAATAGGCAGACGTTAAACGAATTTGTTTCAGTACCTTGTAGCCCACATCATGCCTCATTGCGTTGACGATAAATCCTGCACTAAATACTTTTCCGGATGTTAATTTTTCATTGATTTAACTAAGTTCATAGAGACATTGACCACGGACTTTTTGATTAGCTAGATCTAAAAGCCGTTTCGGTTCACATGATCTTCTATCATTACGCCGAATTTTTATTTAATGCGTGAAGTTACAGATATTTTTGCTTTAAAATCATGACCAGGAAAAATTGTTGGATTAGCTAATGCATCTGCATGTGGTGTGGTCAAAGGAATTAGTTTTTACCGTGACCAGGAGCTATAATTTGAGCTCCTTTAGCAGATTCTGTGTTTCTAGCGATAAGCAAAACTTCTTAGACTATGTCATCCTCACTGACACCGACATTGATTTTTGATTACGAATTTGATATATAACTTATTTGACCGTTCCCGTCTTCTGAAACTTTGAGTTTATGAAGATTGACATCTTGTTCTTCATATTTGTCCTCTGCTTCTACTACGAAATTAAGCTTAACATCATAATTATTTTCGAAGCTCTCAAAAAATGAATTGTCTATCCTTATTCAATACTTTTTATATAGAGGAGACTATAATTAAACGTTCAATTGTTCACATATATTTGCTGACCTGACTATTTCATTTATGTAATACTATTTATGAGAAACATGCATTCTGAAGTTTATTTGCACAATATCCATTTCACTAAATTATCGCGGAAGTGAGTCAACCATTTGCTTTACGTCTACTTCAATAAATACGACGCTTCCCTTTAATGATAATTGCGGATTTACATTATGAGGTTTTGAAGGACTATGGTAATTTACTTAAGTACTGTAATAGGAGCAATCAGAGTAGCTTTCAAGTCTGTTAAGCTTCTTATACAGTCATCTACATGAGGAGACTTCAAACCGTTGGTAGTTGCTAATCTAGGTATTTTTCCATTTTTAATATTTCTGTCACATATTTCATAGATTTTGGTAGTAGTTATGTCATTAATTACGTTTTCAGAAAAAAAGGCTCATCGGCTAATTTTGAATCACGTTTCGTAATCGTTGAATTAACTACCGAATTACAAGACCACGAAATTTCGCAACAAGCACAAACATCACTTGATGCTTCTTTTCGCTTTTTAATGAATTTTAATTTTGCAATCGATGCAGGATCTTTTTTATTTCACAAGTTTTCAATGTAATTTCCTCCGAGGAGATATAAATCGTAACAATAGGTGACGTTTTGACATTTTATCTTTTTCCTTCTCCGCGTTTCAAAATTCAAGATTTTTTTGTTTCTGTCTTTTGGCTACTCTCTGGTTTCTTTTCTCTACGTTAATAGCTTTGAATAGCCTATCTTCTCCCTTACATTTTTTGTCTTCTCTTTTCTTCGCCTGACAAGGCCTTTCTTTTTCTTCAAATTCTTTGTCTTTTCTTTTCTTGCTTTAGATAGACATTCTTCTTCCTTAGATTCTTCGTTTTCTCTTTTTTTCGCTTAGTATGGTCTTTCTTTCTCCTTCAAATAATCGTCCTTTTTTCTCATTGCTTTAGATAGCCTTTCTTTTTTCTTAAATTTTTCATCTTCTCGTTTCTTTGCTTAATGCGACCATTCTTTCTCCTTAAATTTTTCGTCTTCTCTTCTGTTAGCTTTAAATAGCCTTTCTTTTTCTTTGAAATTTTCTTCCTCTCTTTTCTTCGCCTATCACAGTCTTTCTTTATCCTTAAATTCTTTGTCTTTCCTTTTCCTTGCTTTAGATAGCCTTTCTTCCCTTATATTTTTCATCTCTTCTTTCTGCGCTCCATCTAGCCTTTCTTTCTTTTCAAAATCTTTGTCTTCTTTTTTTCTTTGCTCTGTTAGCCCTTCTTTTTCCTTAAAATTTTCATCTACTCTTTTCTTAGCTTGATATAGCCTTACTCTCTCTTTGAATACTTCGTATTTTCTCCTGTTCGCTTTAGATAGCCATCCTTCCTCTTTAAGTTCCTCTTCTTCTCTTTTTTAGCTTTGGAAAGCCTTTCGTTTTTCCTAAATTTTCCATCTTCACTTTCCTTCGCTTGATATAGCCTTTAAATTTTTTAAAATTCTCTGTCTTCTCCTTTCCTCGCTTTAAATACCCCTTTTTTTAATTCTTCGTCTTCTCTTTTCTTCACTTCATATAGTCTTTCCTTTTCCTCAAATTCTTTATCTTTCCTTTTCCTTGCTTTGAATAGCCTTTCTTTCTCCTTAAGTTCATTGTCTTTTTCTTGCTTTATATAGCCTTTCATTCTCCTTGAAATCTTTTGTCTTCTTTTTTCTTCGCTTTATATAGCCTTTCTTTCTTCTTAAATTCTTCGTCTTCTCTTTTTTTAGCTTCAAACAACCTTTCTTTTTCCTTAAATTTTTTATCATTTCTTTTCTCCGCTTGCTATAGCCTTTATTTCTCCTAAAATCCTTTGTCTTTCCTTTTCTTTGCTTTAAATAGCCTTTCATTTTACTCAAATCCTTGGTCTTCCCTTTTCTTCACTTTATATAGTCTTTCTTTCTCCTTAAAATGTTTGTCTTCTCTTTTCTTCGCTTGAGACAGTCCTTCTTTCTCCTTAAATTTTTCCTCTTCTCGTTTCATCGCACGATGTAGTCTTTCTTCCTCCTTAAATTCATTACCTTCTCTTCCATTAGCTCTCCTTTTTCTCATCAAACTTTTCGTCCTCTCTTTTCTTCGCCTGATATAGCCTTTCTTTTTTCTTAAATTCTTCCTCTTTCCTTTTTCCTGTTTCAGGTACTCTCTCTTCTTCCTTGTATTCTTCATGTTCTCTTTTCATCGCTTCCTATAGCCTTTCTTTCTCCTTAAAATTGTTATCTTCTATTTTCTTTGCTTTAGATAGCCTTTCTTCGTCCTTAAGTTTCTTATCTTCTCTTTTTTTGGCTTATTATAGCCTTTCTTTCTCCTTAATTTCTTCGTCTTGTCTTTTCTTCACCTGATATAGCCTTCTTTTTTCATTAAACTTGTCATCTTATCTTTTCTTCGCTTTATATAGCCTTTGTTTCTACTAAAAATCTCCGTCATCTCTTTTCTTCGCCTGATAAAGCCTTTCTTTTTTCTTAAAATCTTTGTATTCTCTTCTCCTTGCTTTGGCTAGCCTTTCGTTTTCCTTAACTTTTTCATCTTCTCTTCTCTTTGCTTGATGTAGCCTTTCTTTCTCCTTAAATTTTTCGTCTTATCTTTTCTTCTCCCTAGTAAGTCTTTTTTTTTAAATTTTCCATCTTCTTTTTTTACGCCTGACATAGCCATTATTTTTCCCTAAATTCTTCGTTTTATCTCTCCCTCTCTTCCTGTAGTCTTTCTTTCTCCTTGAAATATTTGCCTTCGCTTTTTTTGCTTTAGATATCCTTTATTTTCCTTAAATTTTTCATCTTCTTTTTTCTTTGCTTGATATAGCCTTTCTTTCTTCTGAAATTCTTCGTCTTCTCTCTTCTTTGCCTTAGAAAGCTTTTGTTTGTCTCAAAACTTTTTCATCTTCTCTTTCCTTTGCCTGACACAGCTTTTCTTTTTCCCTAAATTCTTCGTCTTATCTCTCCTTCAGGTAGGCCTTTCTATCTCCTTAAATTCTCGACTTCTTTTTTCTCCGCTTGATATAGCCTGTCTTTTTCCTTAAATTCTTTGTCTCCCCTTTTCCTTGCTTCAGATAGCCTTCCCTTTTCCTCAAATTCTTAGTGTTCTCTTTTTTTGCTTCATATATTCTTTCTTTTTCCTTGAAATGCTTCTCTTCTCTTTTCTTTGCTTTAGATAGCTTTTTTTCGTTAAATTTTTCATCTTCTCGTTTCTTCGCTCAATATAGCCCTCCTTCCTCCTTGAATTCTTATTCTTCTCTTTTGCTAGATTTGAATAGCCTTCCTTTTTCCTTAGACTTTTTGTCTTCTCTTTTCTTCGCTTGAAATAGCCTTTCTTCTTCCTTAAATTATTTGACTCCCCTTTTCCTTGCTTTAGATAGCCTTTGTTTCTACTAAAAATCTTCGCCTTCTTTTTTCTTCGTCTGATATAGCCTTTCTTTTTGCTTAGATTCTTTGTCTTCCCTTTTTCGTGCTTTAGATCGCCTTTCTTTTTCCTTAAATTCTTCGTCTCCCCTTCTTTTCACTTCAGATAGGCCTTCTTTTTCCTTGAAACGTTTGTCTTTTTTCTTTCCTTTGCTTGAGATAGCCTTTTTTTTCATTGAATTTCTCATCTCCTCGTTTCTTCGCTTGAAAAAACCTTCTTTTCCTTAAATTTGTCATCTTCTTTTTTCTTCGCTTGATGTAGCCTTTCTTTCTCCTTATATTCTTCGTCTTCTCTTTTCTTCGCTTTAGATAGCCTTTCTTTCTCCTAAAATTATTCGTCTTATCCTTCCTTCTTTTCATGTAGTCTTTCTTTCTCCTCAAAATCTTCGCCTTCTCTTTTCTTTGCTTCAGATAATCTTTCTTCCTCTATAAAGTCTTTGTCTTCTCTCTTGTTAGTTTTGAATAGCCTTTCTTTCTACTTAAATTTTTTGTCTTCTCTTTTCTCCACCTGACATAGCCTTTCTTATTCTTTAAATTCTTCGGCTTTCCTTTTCTTTGCTTTATATAGCCGTTCCTTCTCCTAAATATCTTTTTCTTCCCCTTTTCTTGCTTTAGAGAGCCTTTCTTTTTCCTAAAATTCTTCGTATTTTCTCCCCTTCGCTTCATATATGTATGATGTATTTATATTTATATATGTTATATATATATATATATATTATATATATTTATATTTTTGTAAGATGTATTTCCAATATCTGGACTACCAGGCTTAATTACTGGGACAACAGGAGCTTTAAAAAAACCATCTGGGTGTCTCAAATTTTAGTTCACAACACAATTTCTCCGGGGAAGATGTATTTTCAACACCTGGACTACCAGGTTTATTTAGTATACCGACTGGAACCTTTGACAAACCATTATTTTTGAATCATTTTGGTATTTATTTTTTGTTACTAAATAATAATTAGCATTATTAAATTTTATTCAAAATTGGAAGGGCGTTAGAAATATTTGTTACCATCAAAATAGCGTATTTGAAAAAAAAAAAAAATTATCTGCATCATTTTCAATTTAAAAATTGTCTCATATTTATTGGTATTAATTAATTACATATTAAGTTATCAGTTTCCTCTTCTTGAAATAATCCGCAGGACCCATAAACCCTAATTGTAACTAAAAGTTCATGCTGAACATGTCTTTTAAGTATAATATTTGAAATATGTACTTTGATGTACAACATAACCATAATCTTTATCCTCATTTAGCGGTATTTTCGAAAAACGAATGTAATGTGTGATTCAGAGGATAAAAAAAACAAAAGTAAATTAGGGCTGATTATAAAGTTTAATTAAGTAAACGAATAAGAGAAATAAATTTGTGTATAGAATGAAAAATATTATTTTATGTCAAAATGAAAGAAAATTAAATGTAAAATGTAGTAACTGCGTACATATCCAAAATCGGAAAATAATTTTTTTTTCAGAAAATCAAGAACGAAGTATAAGAACCCTTTTTACACACAAATTTTCCACGTGAGAATGATTTGTGATAAACAATTTGTGGAGAAAATGAAGAACCTACTCTAAATAAATAACCTTTTCTATGCTCTCGTAAAAATTTTCAATTTGAATTGTTCCTGTGACAAAAAAATTTCTCTTAATGATGTTATAACGATGGATTTCATACAATAATCACAGGCTTATATTTTGAAGAAATTGAAAGTATTTTATTTTCTTATATTACATATTTTACTTGCCTATCTATGAGAGAATACAAAGAACCAAAACTTTTGAAGAATAATCTTTGTAAGCCTCTTGCAGCTTACCCAGTAAAAAAAGACTAATTGCGACGAATTACGGCAAATTAATATTGTTGAATTCGCCCGAATCTTGCTTTCTGATTCGTTGAAACAAATTGAGCCCGCGCGAAATGAATGCATGTCAATTCGCCTCAATTCGCGGTCAAGGTCATTTCGACAAAAATTAATAAAGAGTGCATGTCTGAAGACTCGAACCAGCAACCCCAAGTGTATGAGTCCAGAGTCCACTGAGCTATGGAACTCTTTGACAGTTATTTACAACGGATCCTTCATGGCAAGCGCGTTGATTATACCTTACGAATTCGATTGAATAAACTAGTCATTAACTGCATTCGCGCTGATGAATTTAGGCGA
>JAUMHM010000016.1:2791169-2806242 GCA_032362435.1 Melikaiella ostensackeni
ATGGGGCAAACCAGGCCTCACAAGCCCCCACGAATTTCACGCGTCAAAGTTCTTGACTTAAAAGTACCTTCTCAATTTCGACTGTGGAGCCACATTCGCCTTAGTGAAGGCAAAACTCTTATCGTAATATTTTTGTGTCTGTCATTTGTGATTATATATTTAATTTCTGATTATCTTTAGTTTCTGTTGAGAAATATTTAGTGTCGACAGTAACTGCGGAAAGGTAGTTCGTTTTGTTACAAGCATTTTATTGAGGTATGTATTCGTATGATAATTTTAAACATCGAAATTATTATATGAAAGTATAATAATAACCTCTGGAGAAGGAGAAGGCGGCCAGAAAATTGGGCAAGATGTATGAAATAAACACTTTCTTTCGATGACGCTAAATATTTCTTTATAAAAACTAAATATAATCACAATTTAAATGTGTAATCACAAATTACAGGAAATGACAGACTCAACATACAATGATCATCACTCATAAGGGTTTGGAGTGCGGTGAGGCGAATGTGGCGCCCCGGTGGGGGTTGAGAAGGTACTTTTCAGTCAAAAAATTCGATGCCTATAAAATTCTGATGAAGTCATGGAAAAATGTAACCCTTGAGAACTCTACAGCAAAAAGATGTAAGAACATCAAGAAAACATTTCTTCGGCATGGGAGGAGGGAAATTAAAGTGATCTTTAGCCAGTTTTTCATGGATCATCATATACGTAATAGTTGCATTAGAACATCCAAAACATCAATAAGGCTCAAAATCGCCGGATAACTTCTATCCGAGCGCGATAATAACAAGCCCAGAACTATTTGCTTCAAATAGCCAATTCGCACAAGGAACGCCACCGGCAATCATCATAGAACTGTTTCATCCTGAACCGTAAGAAATGAAACATATTTCCAAGGAAATATGGAGCGAGCATGCAAAGCTTCTCAGTCCAGTCAAAGGGCCTCGCACAAAAAGAACTAGTGATAATTGGTCTAAGTCTAAGTTGCGTTTGTGAATATTATATTCCTGAAGGTATTAGGAATGATTATAAAATAGCTACCTCTGAGAACCCTTCAGGATTCATCCCTAGGCTCAAAAAACACCACAGTGGAACATACACAATAGGGATGAATATATTGATAATAAAATGTTCAACAGAGAAGGTCTTATGGATTTTTCCGACAGGCCATAGGTTGTCCATAATTTGCTTCAGGATTGAGAGTTAGGCGTGAGCGTCTGACGCAAAATGTCAGGGATCACAGTCCGTTCTCTTTTTGCTTCGTCATAAATAGAGGAAGCTTTGTGATGGTAACAATTTCGAAAAATTTTAAATTCCCTTAATCAAACGTTCCTCAATTAAAAAATGTCTAATACAATGTTCTAAGCAATTGTCCGGATGTGTGTGCGTGGATGTGTGGATATGTGTGGGTGTGTTTGTGTGTTTGGATATGTGTGTGGATGTCACACTTTTTTGTGAACACGATAACTTGAAGACGGTTGCATGTAAACTGATAAAATTTGGAGGGCTGATTTTCACCACTAATATCTGAAAACTGACCGAAAGATTTCTAAAAATAATCATTACAATCTTTTTTATAACTTTATAATATTTAAAAAATGGGGTTTTCATCGTAAAACCTTTTTTATTCACATAATTCAAAGTTGATGCAAAAAATATAAAAGATTCCTTGTCTTGAGACGAATCGATTGACCTATAATATTAATACATTTAATTGAAGATTAAAGAATCTGTGATCATTTATAACATTTTAAAAATCAGTTGTATAGTAAAACCAAATCCATTAACATAACTCAAAGTTGATGCAAGAATAGATTTGACTTTTTGATTCGAGACGAATCGATTGACCTATAATATTAATACATTTTACTGAATAGTAAGGAACTTATGGTCATTTTGGTCATTTATAGTATTTAAAAAATCTTTTTTTTACAGTATAATTTTTTTCATCAACATAGTTCAAAGTTGATGCAAAATCAGAAAAGACTCCTTGATTCGAGACGAATTGATTGACCTACCTGTATTTTTGTATTTTGCTTCCTCTATGAGGAAGCAAATATATTTGCTAATTAGTCATAATGTGGAAGCAAAGCGCTCATTAAAAATGAGCACCATATTTTTCCCCGTTATATTAAAAAAATCACGTAAAATACCTAAAGTCGTGAATTCTGACATTTTATCCCATTTTTTTTCACAAAGTTTCGATTCATTTTTCAAAAATCATAAATAGAAATTCAAGACATTACAAAACAAGACGCTTTCGAAGAGATTCTCTTCCATGATGCCGATTTTAAGTATTTCCTAAACGATTTATTTGCTAATTTTGTTGATTTGAAGGACATTGCCAGCGACGAAATGGCTAACGACTCAATCGAGAAAATAAACTCGAAAGAAATCATTTTTATATTTGAAAATCAAAAACATCTCATACTCTCAAAAGTTGCTGTCTTGAAATTTAAATATTTTAGAAACGCCTTTCTCCAGAAAACATGAAGAGAGTAGTGAACGTTAGATGTCAGGTCAGGCTGTAGGTTAGGGTGTATCGAACATAATAAATGTTGGTCTTTCTTTTTTCAGGGAGGCTAAAAAGTTTCTAGTGTTGCCAAAATGACTTCCTCAAAGTTTGAGCAAAAAAATTCTCTCAGTTCGCACAACGCGGTCAAAGGTCAAAATCACGAAAAATTAAATGCTTCTTGTTTTTAAGCGAATATTTCTTTTTCTGATCCTGGTGAACTGTAAAAGTTATATACTATGATGATATAAGTGCCTATGTAGTTTAGACCTCATTCAAATTATCTTATGTTCGCGGACTCAAGTTAAATATCTTATGTTAACACACTCAAGTTAAAGTATCGAAAATGGCAGATATCACGAAAAATGGCATTTTTATTGTTATTTTCAAGCGAATAATTTTTTTTCTTTTATATAAGTTTAATATAATATAATATAAGATATAAGTACCTGTGTAGTATAGACCTCATCAAAAATTATCTTGTGTTCGGTACTTTAACTTGAACTTGCGAACATAAGATCTTTTTTGATGAGGTCTATACTGCATAGATACTTATATATTAGCATAGTATACAACTTCTACCGTTCACCCTAAACATAAATAAAAATTATTAGCTTGAAAATAACTATGAAAATGAAAATTTTCGTGATTTTTCATAAAAAGTCGAAAGATGTGTTTTTTTCAAATGAAATATACGACTGTCGTTTGATAAGTAAGGTAAATTTCCCATTAGATGATGCCAAAATGAACTTTTTACTATATGGTCAAGAAATAACACTCTTCAAACTAACCTCTATCAAGCTTTAGTCAAAACCGATGCTTAGTTCGCTTTGGGCATACGTTTAAAGTGAGCGTGTCAGTAGTTTTCCAAAAAATGGAGAAGGAAGAGTTCCGTGCAGTGATAAAACATTTTTATTTGAAAAATTGGACGGCCGCGCAGATCAAAGCCGAGTTAGACAAAGTTCAAGAGGAGTCTGCTTCTTCGTCGAAAACCGTTTATTTTTGGATAAACGAATATAATTGTGGCCGAACCACATCTAAAGATGATTCGCGCTCCGGACTCCCAATTGAGGTTCACATAAGTTCTAGACTATTGGTGATAGTATACTTTTTTTTATTTATTTTTGCGCAGAATTTGATCTACTTTAATTTTGATCAAGGACTTTTTTCACTTCGGTGCAAACGAAAGCACTAGTCCACTGATATATGAAGGGTCCCGAGCCATAAGGGCGTAAGTGCCAAATTTCGGAAATAAGTTTTATTGCCTCAAAATAATTGTTTTGATCTAACTTAGGTCTCTGTAGGAGATTATGATCCAGTTCGATTTAGAAGTGGGTCAAAATCCATGTTTGGTAAATAAAAAAAAAATGATTACCTTTCGCCTACTCCATTCACGATTTTATAGAGCAAAGTAATAGCTCGAAAGTACTTTCTTGTTTTTTTTTTTTTTTTAAATTAAAAGATGAAAAATTTATGCAACCATTTGTTTGTCAATATTTTCGTTTTTCGGGACGCGTCGTAACTTTGACAAGGGCTTTTCTCAGAGGTGGTTGCTTCTTTCAGGATGTTCCTTTTACAGGTTAATAGAACTAAGTAATAGCTCAAAAGTACTTTCTCGCTTTTTTTTAAATTAAGAGTAAAAAAGTTATGCAGCTTTTTCTGTGTCAGGTCCGGCGTTTTTTGCGACACGCCGTTCTTTGATAAGGGTTTTCTTGTAGATGGTTGATTTTTTTAGCGCTCCTTTCAAGATTCAATAGAGCTAAATAATAGCTTGAAAGTATTTTTCTAAATAAAAAAATAAAATAGTTACGCAACTTTTTCTGAGTCAAAATCTGCGTGATTTTGAACGCACCGCTCCTTTCACAAGAGTTTTCTCGCAAATGGTTGCTTTTTTAAAGCGCTCCTTTCACGAATCAATAGAGCCAAGTAATAGCTCGAAAGTAATTTCTTGTTTTTTTTTTTTTTAATGAAATGCGTTAAAGTTAGACAGTTTTTTTGTGTTTCCTGAAAAATTCGGGTTTTGGCACTTACGCCCTTATGCCCCGGGACCCTTCATATGATTATTGGCACCTTTTTCAAAAATATTTCCGAGTAACGGGACAAAATCCTTGTCACAGAACATAATTCCATATTATGCACCCCCAAACGAAGTGCTTAAGAAAAGAAAGTTTAATTTTCAAGTTATTACCCAATTTTAGAGGGTAGCGTCGAAAGACTTTCGACCGGCGGTGGTGATTTGAGTATTTTTGATTGGTGGCGGCGTGGCGTGATAGTTTAGTAATTTTTTGATATACAGATAGAAAATGATCAAAATCAGTAAGAACAAAAGATCGATTTCCAACATAAGATATTTATTTCGTCGCAGGAATTTCCGCAACCAATTAGAAGCTACTGGATGACTCGGCAGGCAGAAAGAAATCCTTTACTATATGTAAATATAACTTAGATCACGTCGACGCGCCGAATTCCAATCCGTGGCGGCGTGGCGTTAATACTTTATATACATGGACGCGTTTTTGGCTCGCGTAGAGCGTACGCAAACACTGTCAGCCAATCAGTTGTTAGTACACGTATAAAGCAAGGTGGCCGGCGGCGCAACCGACTACCCGATTTACATCATTTTTCCGCACTATTCATCTGATCGTAACAATGCATTATGCAATTATGCATTAAATATGTGTTTTTCTTGCTCTATAAAAATTCCTTGTGACACTAAAAAAATTAAGATTTTTCTAAATAATCGCAAGAAACTGTCCGATATAAAAACACCCCCCCCCCGCCCCTCAATGCCCCCGAAATGTACAAATTGTCGGAAAATTGTATCACATACGTAATATATAAACGGTACTGAAGTGGACTTCAATTCTGGTAATGTAATGACGAAAAAATCGGAAAAAGTCTGAAAAGCTGTTGGGAAAGGAGCAGGTGAAAATTTTTGAGAAATTGTCTCAAAATAGTTAAACCTATTCAAAATCACTTGTTTATAGGCATCGAACTAGTGCGGAGTACCACATGAAAATAGTTTTTCTCACAAAATGTGGAATATGATGTGTGACGTGATGCCAACCATTGTCGAAGACAGCATCAGTCAGCGAAGTTCTCAATTTTCTGGAGAAGATGCCAATTTTGAGCAACTTATGGTATCCATGCTGGACGAGAGGGATAAACTTATGGATTCTTTGCGCGAGAGTCAAGAAAGGCTTCAAGAAGCAGAGTCACGTCTTCAGGATCTTGAAAAAGAACGAGATGCGCTAAATCGGCAAATAACTGCAAATGTTCCTCAGGTAATTAAAAAAAGAATTACTTCACAAATTGCATTTTTATTTTTTCTGTATTTATAATTATTGTTTACAATCTATTTCATGGAATAACGAGTAAATAAGATTTATTAACATTATTTGTAAGACTTGTGGATTAGGCGGTATACGCAGTGTCAAATATATTTTTCAGTTCACAGTTTCTATATTTTTTTTGTATTACAAACGTAACTTGTCACCGTAATTCTGAAAGGACTAGTTCTTAAGGTATCTCAAGCTACCAATGCGGTGCTCGGCTGTTCGTGCACTGATGAGCCGGTGATTCATCACTTGAGTCATCAACATAAGGTCATTAGTTTAGTTGCACTCACGTAGTCCAAGATAATATTCTTATGCCACTGAAAAGATTTTCAGGTCGCAATGAATTACTTCGCTTAGCTACATACTAGGGATCTTGGACGATGTTTACTGGTGTTTCAGATTGGAACTTTTACAGTCGAGATTCATTCCGAGGATCTTTGCATCTTTAGATTGTTCTAATGCATATTACCGACACCGATGAACAGCCGTCTTGGACCAATTACGCTTCCTTGAGAAGCGCTTAAGGGAATCTGGTGTAATGTTTATGCTGGAATTTTATGTGGGAGTATCTTTCTGTCAGGTAGGATTTTGGTAATATCGCTCTTCCTCAAAGGCTTGCCCGATATCTAGGAACGCTGCCGAATAGTATTTCTTCTGTTCCAGATCTTGGCTTATCTTGACCATTGTGCGAACTTGTTGTAATACAGAATGTTGTTGTCGAAACTCAAATTAATCATCTGGGATTAAGTTTCTTTCCTTTATCGTTGTTTAGTAGTACTTGAGCTGGGTTCCACATGGAAAATTTAAGAGAATCATCAACATGTGTGGTCAATTTTAACAATTTATTCGCCATATTAAACGTTACATAAAGAAAAAGCAGGGTGGCGCTAAGCGCTTTCACAGAACATAAAGATATCACACGAGAGCGTGCTGGCAATTTATAATTAAAACAAAAATTCTTTTTTGCAAACATATCAAACTGAAAGTAAAAAATTGCTATTTTTTATAGGTCATCTTCTTCCTGTTATATAGGTATCGCCTGATATCTTGCCACGCAAAACAACCATTTGTAGCTTCTCACTCCCTACATTGTCAAATTCGGCCTCGCGCAAGACCGAGTTCTGTTTGTTTGGTTCTCCCCACCGGAACCCTGAACACTTAGTGCTCGACCATTTCGAGAAGCACGCGACATATATAATTGCACAGTGAAATAGGAGCTCAAAAAACTGGTCAAAAGTCGATTCTTTAATACAAATAATTAAAGTACTTTATTTGAAAGTAGACACCTGAAAGTTGTTAAGAACGAAGTCTTATCTTGAAATATGAAATATTGCCCGAAGAATCAGCATTTAATGTTGAAAGTGAAGTGCAATTTTTCTACAGTTGAATTTGTTAAATATCTTGTATCGCAACACATATTTTGAGGTATTATGGAAATTGAAATATTTTTTTGATACTTAACTATAATAATACTCAATGCTTTTTAAACTTATTTATCACATAAATTTATTAAATTACTGTGTTTTTATTTAGAAATCGCATTCACAAAATGCAAAGGTGCAGAAAAATGACTCATTTATGTTCATTATAGAATAGAGAAAAACTCAAATTCAACCATGTAAAATTGACTTGAATCAAATCAGATGGATGAAAAACTCATACGGAGAAAACTGAAAATATTTAGGACTTACATTATATGTAAATCAGGACTTTATTTTATCATCCTAAAAATTTCGCGTTGGTTCCGAGCCTTTTTCTTCCAAAATTACGACTCCAAAAAAAGCCAAAAAGATTGTTGCTTTTGGATTTGGTTAAACGAGGTAAGGACTATGTTGAATTTGGCTTTTGAGATTCAAGTGCGAGAAATTTGAGTTTTTAAATATTTAGCTAACTTTAACTTAGTCATTACCTCGTTTAACAAAACCCTTAAAAATAGCAAAATATCATTTTTCTCCCTTCGAGTCATAAATTCGTGAAAATGAATAAAACCTCCAAAGTGTCGAATTTCGAAACGAAAATTTTCATATTTCTGCATCAAAAGTTGAAAAAAGGCTGCAACTGTAGGCTGGAAATGCATAAGGAGTCAAGCGCCATCTTCCACTTTTTTCAGGAGAGACTAAAAGAGTATTGTAAATTCAGCAGGACCATTAAAAAAAAGAAGAAAGTGCGTTCGAGATTTTTTTATGCTCTATCGAAATGAAAAAAGTTCGCTCACAAAAAGCTAGCCAGTTTTGAAAAAATTAATGAAACAGGTGGCGTTTCGAGGTTAGGTTTCTTGTCCGTATCAACTTTCAACATTAATTGTAAAGTGAATTTGCAGTTTACAAAAAAAAATAGGAATTTGAATTCTAGCTATTGAATGGCCGAATCGAACAAAAAAAAAAGTTTGCTCGAAAAAAGTCATCCAGTGTATGAATTCGAAACAGTAATTGTGCCGGATCTGGTAGTGCTGAAAATAATGCATCTAAAAAAAGAGAGCACGCGCGGAAAGGTTTCAGTAAACTGTGCTGTATAAACTTGAGTTACTATGGCCAATAGGGTGGCCCAGAAGATCACATTTTACAAATTCCAACGTGCTGGTTCACCAAATCATTCTCCTAGGCAAATAAATGTACACCCATTATTTTATTATCAAAAAAACTTATTTTTAGTACTCTTTTCAGCAACTTTTATGTCTTATGGATTTAAACATGTAAAATATATCCTATTTTTACTTCTTCGATTTTGGTCAGGAAATTATAAGACAATCTGTTTCACCTTGTGTATGCTTGTTCGATTGTTAGTGAATATTGCACTTATCAAATTTTTATATCTCAAAAATATCATACAAAAATTTTAGGCATATCTAAACTTGCATAAAATTGCAATATTTGGGGCCTCTTTGCAAGCCTTAGATATACTTGTGTAACTTAAAATTTTTAAGACCCTTTTTTGAGACTGTTAAGAACAGATTTCAAAAAGAAAACTTAAATAAACCTTTAATTTACATTAATAAAAGTTATTTAAGTTGAACATCGGCTAAAGGTTCTTCAGGTGGACAATTTGTAACGGCCGCCATAAACTCAACCCTGGTTTGGGTCCCTGGATACTTGACCGTAATTGTTACCATGTGTTACGGACCCAAGGTTCAAACGTTCACTAAAGATTTTTTCATTTTCCAATTACCTACTCAGGATCCGAATTCGGTAACAGTAAAGTTTCCAGAAGAAAAAGAGGTATCAGGTATAAGAACCTGTACATAAGGGGCATCACTTGTAAATAGTATATTAGAAGAAGTCACTGAGTTGAATGGAAGAGCAATAAGACTTAAGCTGTTGTCTGGGTTGAACCTGTAGGACCCCTCTACTTCAAATCGTATGTTAAAAAAAAAACTTTGAAGTCTTGAAAATAGTACTAAAAATAAGTTTTTTTTTTAATAAAAAAATACGTGTACATTTATTTTCCTAGAAGAATGATTTCATGAACCAGCATGTTGAAATGTGTAAAATGTGATTTTTTGGGCCACCCTAATGGCCAAAGGCCACTTAATAGGAGATATGTTCTCTTGAAGGACGAGAACGAGGTCATCGACTTTGGTCGGAGGTACCGGTTTATGCCATTTTGAACGAGTGTGCAACTCGTGTAGATACTCGGTAGGCGTAAGTTCAGCGTAATCGTATGAGTCATCCTTCATAGGTTGAATCGGCCATGAGTTCAAACAGGCTTTCGCTTGTGCGAGAAAAGTCACTATATTATAATGTGTGCGTGATTCCACGTCAAGCCGAGAATCTTTTGAATGGGGCAATGAATCCGTCCGCCGTAATATCGGATGCGACCCCCAAATGGACAGCTCTGGTAACGCAGCAGACGAAGATGATATAACCTTTATAGACCTTACGTGCTCTTCCTCAAGAAGTGCGTATCCAAATAGAGCCGGCGTAATCGAGGCCGGTCTTGGTGAAAGGTCGAGACGTTGCTTTAACTCTGGAGGATGGTAATGGACCTATCATCTGAGTGCAAGGTAGTGCTCGGTGTCTAGCGTAAATGACGCAGCGAATCAACACCTGTTTTACTGCGGAAAAATCGGACGAAATCCAGTGCCTTCGTCGAAGTTAAGATAGTGTCAGTTGAGGGCCTCCATGCATCATGAATTGATGTCCATTGCGAATGATTAGAAATGTCATTGCAGAGTCTTTAGGGAGGATGTATGGGCATCGCTCGTCATAATTGAGAATGGCATGCGACAAATGGCCTTCTAGTCTCAATTAGCCATCCGTATCTAAAAACGGCAAGAGTTTCCACAGTGGACTTCCTATCTTCGGCCAATCTAGATTGAGACAGTTTTGCAGTCCTTAACGACAAGAACATCGGGAAGTATATAAGTAGAGAGACTAGACATAACGCTGGCTCGTACAAAAACTTTTACTTCAGAATTAATGCGAGAGCATATCTTTATGGTGACAATACCATTAGTCGGCCTGGATCGATGGCTTACAATAACCAATGCAGTGATGATAGCTGATTGCTGAGGTAGCATTAGTTGTTGTACCAGGGGTTCCGAAACAAAGAAGCTTGAGCTCCTTGGTCTAGGAGGACTCTGGTAAGGTGAGGACCTCCATCCGATACTTCAGAAGTTTACAAGAGCCGTAGTCAGAAGCATTGTCCCGCTTAGTCATATGGTAGGTTGTGCTAAATGAGAACTAACTCCATCTGGGTCTGGGTTCAGAATTCGATTCATTAGAAGGGACATGCGTCATAGTTAGAAATGGGACTGACATTAGTCTGACCGTTATTTACCCGTATTTGTCTGTCTTTTACCCATCATTTACCAATCCAGCGTTTTTAATGTAAATACCGGTAAAACTGGTAAATTTACCCGTCGGGTAGGTAAGGTCCCATATCTAAGCATAGTATGATGCATCTCATTACAAGTTTGACAACGTTTCGTATGGTATGTTGATTTATCACTGTCTCTGGAAAAAGCGGCACATGTACACGTTATTTGCTACATTTATGCAAAGTCCTTGAAATCGATCGATTGGTTTTGACTGTCAGTGCCTCTGCATGTTAAAAATAGTAAGTTTTTTGTAAATTAAAATCTAACTTCATGTTATATTGATTTATCACTTTCTCCTGAAAAAGCGGAGTATGTACATGTTATCTACTATGCTCATGCAAAGTTTCATCGAAATCGGTTAATCTGTATTTTGAAAATCACGTTTTTAACTTTTCTTTTCTTAACGGATGCAATCGCGAATTTATTTCGTCCTGATTAATGTGTGAAATCGTAAAATGAGACGTGATTGTCAAAGTTTTATAATCATAGGAATAAAATTATAGCCTGCACACGACTTTTTGTTAAGCATTTTTTTTTTGTTTAAAAATTCGGTTGAAGCGCATTCCTTCAATTTTAAATTAATATCTTCCAAACGTACAGAATCTTTGTACTTTGGTGGGTTCTATATACCAACCAAGTTTGGTTAAGATATCTCATAAATTTCCTGAGATATTTCACTTTTAGTGTTGAAGCACATGACTATTAATATTTTATTTATTTATGTTAAAGGTAATCAAAGTTATGAAATCAAAAAATAGAGTCAAGTACGAATAGTAAAAAATTTGTAAATAAAAGTGTTTTTTAATAAAAGGAATTAGTTTATTGAATAAGTTTTTTGTTTGATAAAAGAAATAAATTTATTCATTTATGTTACAGATAATAATTCCCGGTTGCACTTTTTTTCTTTTTCACATTTCGTCCTTCGTGGAGATTTTTTTTCTCGTATGGGTATTTAGAATCTTTTTCACCAAGTTTGTCAACACTGAGTGGTAGAGGGAGTTCTCCTGTACGAAAACTAACCCCGTAGTGTCAGTTTGCGTGAAACATGTCAATAACAAATCCCGCCAGGTGCTTAGTGCGCAGTGTCATCCAGTTCCTTCACGCAGAAGGAAAAACACCTACTGAAATTTTCCAACGAATCCGAGCTCTTTATAGTGAAGGTGTTGCAGGAGATGAAACCTGGGTGGCTCATTACTTTTCAGATACAAAAAACCAGTCGTCAAAGTGCCGTCACACCAGTTCCCCATCCGCCAAAAAATTCAAAAATTCAATTTCAAGCAAAAATCATGGCTTCTTTGTTTTGGGACCGAAAAGGGATCATTTTGATCGAATTTCTGCCTCAGGGGGAGACCATCAACGCAGAAAGATACTATGAGACCCTAAAAAAGCTTAAGAGGGCGATTCGAAACAAGAGGAGGGGAATGTTGACGAAGGGAGTGTGCATGTTGCATGACAACGCTCGTCCGCACACAGCCTCGGCCACCAAGGCACGTTTGGATTTATGCGGTTTGGATGTTTTGAACTATCCCGCTTACTCCCCTGACTTGGTGCCTTCAGACTACCACCTGTTCACGTACCTGAAGACTCACGCGGGTGGAAAAAAATTTTCCACCGACAAGGAGGTGAAAATAGAGGTCCTGAAGTGGGGAAAGGCGGTGGCGGGAAACTTCTTCGAGGAGGGCATTAAAAAAACTGTGCCACGGTTCACTACTTGCGTAGAACGGGAAGGCGACTACGTGGAAAAATAGTTGACATGTATACGAACAAACTCCTGTATTTTTTTTTAATTCATTTTTTTTTAAATTAGAAAGATCGAGTACTCTTACTTTCTGGACATCCTTCGTAAATGGATAAGAGTATAAGGAAAAGCATATATTTAGAGAGAAAGAGACAGAAGTTGATTTGACTTGTGAAATGTGGAAACACAGGGAATTATAATAAATATTGGGGAAGAGAAGAGGAAAGAATATGCATGTCTTGTGGGAGAAGTAGGGGCACATGAAAACACTGGCTGGAAGATGGTGAGAAAATAGAAAAAGAAAGTATGACAATGGGAAAGATACTGCATGAAAAAGGGGAAGTAGAGGTGGTGGAATGGCTAACGGAATTTAAAAGGGAGACAAGGGAGAAGAAATGAAGAGGGAATAAAACATAAGAGGAAAAATGTAAAATCTGTTAAAATTAAGGTTGTGATAAGGACTGGCGATGCGTGTAAGCAAGAAACTAAGGCGATGCGATAAGGCTATGTGTTGAGGTAAGGCGTGAAGGCGGTGCGATAAGGCATTAAGGCGATGCGTTGAAGCGAGGCACTAAGGCAGTAAGCGGTTGTTTGAGGTAAAGTTTCTGTTAATATTAGTATAAGATTGATGTAAATATTGTAAATGCGTGTAACCACTGATGCAGCAGACATGATCTCCATATTTTTAGGCCCTAGGGGCTGAAATAAAGCATTTTTTAAACATATTTATTTTATTTCTTAAATTAATTTTTCTATTTAATAGATAGTTAATTGACATTTGAATAGATTTTCGACTGTTATTGAGTAATTTCGGTGCATTCTACCCAGTTATGGAAAAATAATTAACAAAAATTTTTAATTAATATGTAAAAATGCAGATGCCATCAAAATTGCAAAGCGTTTTTATGGAAAAAGGAAGTAAGTGAAATTCTAATGGATTTTAGTGGTAGTTTTGCCTTTCTACATAGAACTCGATGCCGGGAGACTTGGCTACTTTTGCGTAACAATGCAGCAAGTTGTAGATGCTGCTTTTTCCCGTAGAAATAATTTTCGAGACTTGTAATTGCTGCCTTTTAAGCTGATAATGCAATCATTAATTTAAACAATATTAAAAATTTAAACAAATGATTTCGACAGATCGATAGTTCTCTCTTGAACGATTTCAACTATTATAAATAAACACATTTTTTGATTGTTCTTGTTACTGCCTTTTTCCGTAGAATGGCATATTATACTATTTTGTGGCGATATACTTCTCCTCCCCTTGACTGTAAAATCCCGTTTTCAAATATTCATTTTCCAGGTTCTCGAACTTTTTGGAGAAGCAACACATCAGGAACGTCCTCGAACTTGGACTACATTTTTTCAAGCAAGTCAATTCGCGTCTTCACCGCGTTCCAATTTATTTTCTCTCGACCCACCTTTTTTGAAATAAACGAGATTAAATTCATAAAACTTGAATGAAATTCGAATCGATCCACTCGAAACGGTACTGAGTAGCGATCAAAATGACATGTCGGGACAAAAGAATTGACGCGGCAGAAATCTTGAAAAAGCGGAAGTACCACCAGACCGAAATATTCTTCTCACTCATTGCTTCGCACTGTCCTGTCGACTACATCCCGCAGGCGTCGCCTCACCAAGTTCAAACGCACGAAACCGGTTTTCCATTCTCGAGAGGATAGCCGCGTGACGTTGAGTACCGACCGCACCCCGCAAACGTCGTGCCTATGCTTGTAATCGAAAGTTGCGGCTACCAGTTTCTCGCTCGAGAAACGATCGAGGCGTGATGTTGAGCACCGCTCGCACTCCCAGTCGTTTCACTATCAACAGAGGCGTGCGTCTTTACGCTCCTGCGCCGGCGTCATGTTGCTTTCTTAGTGGGTAAACGTTTCTTCAAATAAATAACTGCTTTTGTTTGCACTGATTTTAATTCACTTTTTAATCACACTATTGCACTACCGATCCGGCTCGAAGGACCAAATGTACGAAGTCGAAAGAGTAATTTTGTCGGATGTGGTAGTGCTCGCCCCGCCAGTGCTCCCAAATTGTAGCCCATGTCAAACTACGCATGCTTCGCGAAATGCAACACTATTGGTTTGGTCAATTGACTTTAGGGAAAACAAGCTATTTCTTCTACAGTCGACTGTCTGAGCCAGTTATGCGGACTGTAAGACGCATGCGCAGTAGCGCAGGGGCTACAATTTCGGAGCACTGCGCCCCAACCTATCTATTCGGTTCACCAGGTGGGTCGGGAGGAACCCAGCGCCGCGCACGAATCCAAAATCACCCACGACTGTGGAAGAACGATGATCTCGAATCCTGACGATCCAGTTTTCAGAAAATTGAAAATGAAATTATGATTTCGGAATGGCGTAAAACTGATATTTCAACTTTAATTGTTTGTAGCAATTTTAAATTGGCATATTTTAAAGAAACGAGAAATTGGTTTGTATATTATTTAATACGGAATGTAGAGGAAAACAGTAAATAAAAATAATTATCCTGTTTTAAGAAAATTGTAAGCTTATCTCTGTTGATATTACAAATAATGAATTTGTTATTTTATCCTGTGTTATATTGTAGTATACAGGGTTTGTCCTGAAAGTAATAGGACTCATTTTCTTCCGCCACGACTGTACTTCGGAGCGTGCGCGCACCGA
>JAUMHM010000016.1:2819404-2853291 GCA_032362435.1 Melikaiella ostensackeni
CGGTGAAAAATTCATAAAAACAATAAAAGACTTGGACTATGAAATTAAAAAACCAAAAAACAATACATTAATGGTCGTAAATGGCTAAAAATTAAAAATAATTAGACAAGTATTGATTCCAATTAAAATAGGTTATACAGTAAAATAATTTTTATTAAGGCTTGTACCAGATTTAAAATCGATAGGAATCATAGGTACGGATATGATAGAAAAAGAAAATTTGAAAATAGTTCATGAAAATAAGATTTCGTGGTTATTATCAGAATTACCAAACATAAAGTATGCGATAGAAGCCAACCCAGTTACAATGCATGAACCGGTTATGAAAGAGACCGAAGTAGATAGAGATAGGAAGACGGGAGATAAGAAATTAAAATTCGGTTCGAAGATGAGCTTGCGAAATCAAATGCGAGAGATAGAGACAGATTTGCTACCGTGGAACGTGCGACACTGGAACGAGCCAGCGTGGGTGTCGAGAGATTAGATATGCAAGCCAAACAAAATATGGATAAAGATAGCAGGAAAGTAAATAGAGATAGAAAGAAAATGAAGACGGGATACAAAGTAAACACAAGTTTACATATGAAAAATGAAGACAGAGAATTAGACAGAGAATTTAAAGGTCCCTTAGAAAATAATAAAGCGAAAAATTATTCTGAATTAATCAAAATGAATAATGAATTTAAGGAAAAAAATGCTTCTATAATAAAAAAATTATTTGCAATTAGAAAAAGTAATTGGTATAATTTTAGAAATAATGCGGTGATGAATAATAATATTACACGCGTTAAAAAAGAAAGGAAAACAAATTGAGAATTTTGCGAGGAAATTTCTAGAGGCATAGTTGAATTGAACGAAGCCCAACAAGTTCAATGAGAAAATTTAATTAAGAGAAAAATTAAAAATCAGGGAATAGAATTGAAACCAACACACTTAGCTAGCCATAAAATAGATGTCGAGGGACATGAGTTAATCAAACAAAGATATTATTATGTGTCACCAAGAATAAGAGAATTTATGTATGAGGAAGTAGATAGACTTCTCGAAGAGAAAATTCTAGAACCTTCTAATAGTGAGTGGTCGAACCCAATAGTAATGATAAAAAAGCCTAATGGTAAACACAGATTTTATTTAGATTTTAGGGAAGTTAATAAAATAACCAAGAAAGATTTATATCCAATTTCTATAATGTCAGAAATATTGGATGCACTGAGATCAGCGAAATGCATGTCAAAAATAGACCTCCGTTCGGCATATCATCAGATACCGTTGGACGAAGAATCTAAACCAATAACAGCGTGTATAGTCCCAGGCAAAGGAACGTATCAGTTTAAGAGGATGCCATTTGGACTAACAAATGTCCCCGCTACATTCCAGCGCCTGATGGACAAAATAATAACACCAGATTTGAAACCTCATGTATTTTGCTATCTCGATGATATAATAATAGTCTCAAAAAATTTTGAAGAACATTTGAAATATTTAGAAATCGTATCAGATAAAATCAAAGATGCAGGTTTAACAATCAGATTGGATAAATGCGAGTTCGGATGTGCCGCAATAAAGTATTTAGGATTTAGAGTTAATGAAGAGGGTTTACAAGTAGATGAAGATAAAATCGAACCTATTTTACATTTTCCAAGACCCAAAACAATTGAAAAAATTCAAAGATTGATAAAAGTGGCATCTTGGTATAGAAAATTCATTCCAAAATTTGCAGAGATTATAGAACCAAACAAATTTGATACAATTGATAAAAATAAAATTCTGAAAATAAAAGTAAATACGGCAATGAGAGGCCAAGTAAGAATGTCAATTAAAATAGAAAATAGAATTTAAATATAAGTTACTTTTCAGAAAAAGAACCAAGGAAAACAGAATAGCGGAGAGTTGGAAACTTTGAAAAAATAATTCGAAAAATATTAGTATTTTATTTAATTTCTTTTTGTCAAGGTGGGACTTGTTTTGATATTCTGTTACAGAAAAAATCCTAAAGGAATAAACCCAGACCCAGTCCCAGTCCCGTAGTTAAGTTTTCTCCTTGCCTTCCTGGAAGATGGCAGTGTCGCTTCGCACCTCCCGTCACTGGCCACACCCAAAGACAGCCAGTATTGAATCTGGTTAACGAGTCTCCACTTGTAAGTTCCAATAAACCAAACTTAACTTAATTCTCTGGTTTTCATTGACTTCATCCGTCCTCAAAACTCCAAATTCCTCCTATTCCTTAATTTGCGAGATCACTCTCACACTATTTTGCTTAAAGACTCAACTATTTGGTTGAAAATTCATCTTTGTTAAAAATGATCTTCTCTGACGAAAATTCATCATTTATGGTACATAGTAATCTTTTTTGGTCGAGAATTCCTCGTTTCTGGTTGAAAATAACTTTTTCGTTGAAAATTCAAAATTTTAAGATAGAAAATTTTACTCTCTTCCAAGAAATTCATCTTTTTGGGTTGAAGTGCATTTTTTATGGTAGGAAACTCATCTTCTTCGGTTAAAAATTCATCTTTTCTGGTTAATATTTTTTTTTTTCGAAAATTCAACTTTTCAGGTTTAAAATTCATCTTTTTGTGTTTAAAAGTCAACTATTTCTGAGACATAAATCATTCATATGGAGTAACACCTACTAATCATATATCATGATTTTATATAATTTATTTAAATTTCTTGACAATTCATGTTGTATGTTAATTTGTTTATTGCTCTGTAGCTTTCGAAGGATAATAAGAGATGTATTTTCCAACTCTTAGAACAATTTCTATTAATTAAAAAATCGTAACCATCAAGAAAAGTATCATTTAATCAAGTAAAAACATGATTTTTCTCCTTTATTCAAGTTTGATAACTATTTACGATGTATCTGAATTTTTTTGCTGCATATTTTCCGGAGGATAGTTATGGTTGTAAATATTCATTCTTATAAACCTTTTCAGCTATTAAAAAGTTTCTTTCGTATCAAAATAACAAAAAATTCGCTACTCTTCGTTGTTTTGAGCTACCGACGAATAGTATCGGACCACGCATCGGCTGACAATATCGGACCACTAACCGGCTGACCTATTAAAAATTATCCTTTGACTTTAAAAAGCGATATCTATGTCCAGCACTATATTTAGTGGCTCAAATGAAAGGTGAAATCCTAAAAATCACTTTTCTATCATTACCACATTGATATATTAATTTTCCAAGCTCCTACCAAGAGTTGAAGCTGAAGTACAAAATTCCTTTAAGTTCGGAATTTTGTTTTCTTCCTCACATGATATATCAATACCCGTGATACCAAATTACTTCAAATGTGGTTCATTCAACGCAGAATCCAACAATCTTCCCTACTGTTTTTGAAAAATATTTTTATTTTTATTCCAAACTGCGCTATCACCTTTCAAAGTCAAGGCTAATTTTTAGAAGGTCACCCGGTTAGTGTTCCGATACTATCCGTCGGTAGTGTATAGTTGAGGATGATATTAAACTATTCTGTATTTACCGATAGAACTGAACATGACGACCAAGGTAAAGACACTGAAGATCAGAGAGTAGAAGATCCTCATTTTTAAAAATATAGAAAAAAACTGAATTTTGAAGAACAGCGTAACTAATGAATATTTTAATACTTCTAGTATATATACTATTCTGAGCATGAATTCGTTTTTCCCCTTCCTGGGCATAGATCGTAAAGGGTTTATTTGGGGGTCTTAGTCACATTGTAATTTTTGATTAGCACTACATAATTTCTTCCATAGTGGGTAACCCCTCTCACTTTTATTATTGCATTACCTAGACTCAATCAGATAATTTACTTTTATAATGCACGTAGATTAAATTATTATTTGTTTTGACATTACTGTTAACCGGGTCAAACATAGATCAACGTTTATGGTCTATAACTTTATGATTTCTTTTTTTTTGTGGTAAGACTTTCTTAACATCATGTACGCAATATTCTTAGGATATGCAGTAAAATTACATTAAGGAAAAAAAATTTCCACAGAGTAGTAGCCTTGATCCCTGGCAAAAAAAATCGATTTGATTTTAAACTAAATTCGACGCCTGCTATCGTCGGATCGGTTTTCTTGATTCGATCGGCCCGTCCATCGAATGTCGAAAAGCCGACATGCGATACGTCCAACGAATTGGTTTTTTTCGATTCGATTGGCCAGTGAGTCGAATGTTGAAAATTTGATATCCGACGCGAGCTACGTCGGATCGGTTTTTTCGATTCGATTGGCTGGCCTTCGATTGTCTACAATCCAATATGCGACTGATAAAATGCATTTCAAGTTTTTAATTCATAATTGTAATTCTAAAAACTGAAACAGATGCATGCAGAATGCAGATTGCAGATCCAGAGAGACATGGGGAGTGTCAATGGGGTGTCAATCTGGTGGTTAATATTACGCAAAATATGTATAAATATTTTAAAAATTGGTCAAACAACCACCGCAGGGTCTCCCTGGGAGCGACTGCCATCCACGATAATGACACTGTCTTCCAGTAGAACCGCGGTAAGTCACACCCATGGCCACGCCTCACAACCGTGAGATGGGTGACCACATGGTACGGTAAAATCACGATGAAGGGCCGGCGAAATCCTTGTGAGTCTTAGAGACACGGAGCGACTCAAGGATGACAGCTCCTTGCATCAGCTCACAGCTCTGAGAGCAGTGATGACAAGGACAATCATTTTAGCCGAATATTCGCTGTACACTCCCCGCCGCTCCCGTATAAGGTCTTGATACCTCTCCCCCTTCTCCTTCTCCTTGACTGTGATTTTTGCGTCGGCAGGAGCCGAGAATTTGATCACGAACATAGTTCGTTTCTCTTTGTCAAGCAGTACAATGTCAGGCCTCGAGTGTTCAACTTTTAACCTGAAGTCGAAGTTCCAGTAAATTTTCCATAACTCGCGGTGAACACCATAAGAGCGACAAGGATCATAATGAAAAACTCTCAGGGCCGCATTATGCTTGTGTCACGTCCTTCCTACGTGAGTGGAGCACCCTGATAGTATGTGCCGTAGGTGCTCAGAAGGTGCAGGAAACGCTCTGCACCTGTCGCTGACAACTTCTTCACGTAAGGTGCGGCTACGGTATACCAAGGTGGGAATGACACCGTCTTGGTACGCGAAAATAAAACACTCTGTGTCAGAATGAAGTCCGGAAGATTCAAGGAAAGCAAACGTTACTCCATCGACAATAACTGATTTTTCACTTTTCCGTGAAAGTTTTCGTGCATATTCTTGTCGTAGAGCTGTCCGAGGAAGTTGTTCACCTCTGCTTTTTTTACTTGGGCTTTTAGAAATGAGGCGTCTAGATGGAGTAACGCACTTTCCCCACTTCTACTGTAAAGATCCAGGCCATGAGTCTCGGCCGTCTGCTCCGCGGATTTGTAGAAGAACGCTTCTTTGCCACTCATCTCGTGATTCCTGACCATTGTCAGGAGAGGATCTCTTTCATTTGCCACGATGTGAGCTGTACCCAAAATAATTCGGTCATGAAGACACTGGATATTTAGAAGACCGCGTCCGCCTTTACGGCGTAGGATGTATTAGCGCAGAGCGGACGAGTTGATATGCAAGCTCTTCTATATATGCATGATCTCACGTGTAGCGATATCGAGGGCCGTGAGTGCGTGCTTCGTCCATGGAACCACCCCAAATGAATAGAGTAGAACCGGAACGGCAAGCATATTAGTCGCAGATATCTTGTTCAACGCCAATAGATTGGAGGACCAAATCTGTGGATGGAGACGTTTGTATCTGCTTCGGAGAGCCTCCTTTACTGATGTTATACGAGTATACCTTAATGTGGTTCTCCGGCACCCCTAGGTAAAGGTAGGTCTCACCAGCGCAAAGGTGTCTAATAGCATTCTGGTCCACGAGTTCAGGGTTTTCCCTAACGCTAGCAAGTCGTCCTCGTTTCAAATGAATCTTGGCATACTTGTCCAATCCAAAGTTCATACCAATTCCTCGTGTGTACCCCTCGACGATCTTTAGAGCATCCTATGAAAATTGCGGAGTGCAAGAGAAAGTAGCAAAGGTGCGATGCAAAAGAGAAGAGGGCTCATGGTGTCACTCTGAAAGACACCCCTCCGGAAAGTGACACTGCTAGTCGTCACGCAATGTTTTTCAGATGGGAGGTTGAATCGAAAGCTTCATGGTAATCAATCCAGGCAATCGCCAGATTGCGATTACAGGCTGCAGCGTCTTCACAGACGCTTCTGTCGATCAGCAAGTTTTCGCGACAGCCTGCTACGCTTCTTTTCTATCCACGTTGTTCATGGATCTCTCTCCAGACAGGTCCATTTGTGTGAACAATCCTGTCGTTCAGGATTTATGTAAAGATCTTATAAAGCGTGTTCAGCCAAGTTATTGGCCTGCAGTTCTTTGTTTTGGACGAGTCGCCTTTCTTCGGTAGGAGTACAAAGCGTCCTAACACCAGTAACTGCGGAGTGGGTATCTCCGACTTTAAATATGAGGTGAAGATCCGGGCCAGATGTTGGTGTGTAGAAGTAAACTTCTTGCACCAGAAGTTTTTGATACCATCCAGTCCGGCAGCGGAGAAGTTCTTCGTGCCCCTCAGTGCTTTTTCCACCTCTTCGGCAGTGATTCGCCGATATTGTTCCTCGGATGTTAAAAGGTTGTTACACAGCTCCTCGAAACGCATGATGTTATCAGTGTTTTCATGCAATAGGTGTTGAACCTCGTAAATTTCACTCCAAAAAGTTTCTATCTTCTCGGACGTGGGCGGATTATTGACAGAAACAGGGGGATCACGGAAGAGGTGCGATGGGTCAGCGAGAAACTGTTGGTTCTCCCTGACCCATTCCTCCTGACATCAGATAACACCCGTATTTTGTCAACGATATGCTGCTTGATGGTTAGCAGCTTCGACTTGTTCAATGTGTGATGGTGGATCCTCAGTTCGTGAGCAAACCTTAGGACGTTTATCGTAAAAGACTTACCAGATGATATGTAGTCAAATTGAATACGGAACGCGGTCTGTCTAGCCCAGCCAATTTTTTCGTTCACTTGATGTCAGCGCCTTCCAGTCTTTTGAACTATCGTCGGCTTTACCCTTCGATTTGAATCGGCCAAAGCTCTCGCTGCCTCATAAACTGAACAAGTGATTGTCCAGGGGTCGGACTCCTCTGAGACCCTCACGAAGGGCGGCATCCATTCCAGCCAGATCTTGAGGCTTAAGAGGAACCTTAATGTTGATGTTTCTCCTCGTCCTGAAATCGTCTTCATCTCTCGGAGGATGCCTGATTTTCGCGGATGGTCTTAATGTCGCTTCCACTTCTCCGTGTGCGGCTTGTTCTTGCAGCGGTTAGGAAAGCGTTTCGCGTATACTTTCTGTTTGCAAGAGGTTGTCGGCGCGATTTCGCAATCTCTGTTGCGAAACGTGCGACCTTCTGGGTCTTTCTGACACCACAGAGTGTGCAGGCGCGCCATATAACCCCTGCGAGCGGAGATAATGCTAGCATCGTAGCAATCTAGCAAGTCATCTCTGATTCGATTCGTCCATTCAAGACATCGACCGTCTCGCCGATCCGTCATCGTGTTTCCATCCAAATTATTTGCAGCACCCCGAACTCTAAGGTGATCGGCACTATTTGCCGACCCATTGTCGGGTTCTCTGCCCTTTCTATCCTTTTGAACCGCATTCACAACTGGGTTTGGTGCTATCATAGATGTTCCCACGAGAAGTAGGGAAAGGGTTTGTCCACTTTTGCAGAGCCTCGCATGCAAGGGTAAGGCTGATACTCTAGGAGGTCACCCGGTATCCCAGAGACACCGTAAACGAGTCATCACCCGTGCCATTCAGCTTTCGGCACGGTGTTTCACGACTTAGCCTGGGGGTTTTTCCTTCGAGACCATCCCCGGACAATTGTCCGTAACTGCTTATGAACTTTTGTAACCGTATACAGCAGAAACCCTCGGCACAGGGACCCTCCATCTGCAACCTGAGGACGCGTCCGGTGGCCCTGTCACGGGCCCTCTGATTTGATTCCAAATATTTATATAGTCCAACAATAAACAGAAAAACTTCGTTAATTTTGACTTTCTTCATTGAAATTTGTTATACGATACCATAATAAATAGTAATAATAACTTTTTCAGATCTGTTCAGCTGAAGATTTGTAAAATGTTTTTCTACAGGCTCTACATGTTTATAATATCTATTTTCCTATTCAATATTTTTAAGTCTGAATTAGAGGGAGAACGAAATTCTCGGAAAGACACATTGCGGATTGATTTTTATGGGATTTTCAGTGTACGTCCTTATTAATTCAGATGTATAGAGTATGTGATCAAAATTTTGTTTTATTAAGTTTTAGTAACTTGTGAAAATTATAGGTACAAGAATTCGCAGCATATTTATTCAAGCTTTAAAAAAATTATTATTTTGTAGACATATCTAAATTTTTCTTGAATTGCAGCAGTTATTTAATTGAAGACGAATGACGTTTCATGATTCTCAATCAATTTTAAGATTTTGATTTTGTTATTGATTCATTTATGAAAACCAACGACTTGCTTCGGCTTATTGATGGACTATGGCCACAAAATTGAAAAAAGTGAAAAAACCGATTCAATCTAAGAAACATCGAATATCAGATTTTCCAACGAACGGGCCAATCGAATCGGAAAAAAAACCGATTCGATGACGCATTGAATGTTGGTTTTTTAACATTCGACGGACGGGCCGATCGAATCGGAAAAAACCGACATTCAATGAGTCATCGAATTGGTTTTTTCCTATTCGATCGGTGGGTCGATCGAATCGAATAAACCGATTTGAAAATGAACGCACGTCGAATCGAAAATGCGATATTCGATCCGACAAAATGCAGACGTCTTATTCAAATGTTTATTTTTTTAGATTTTTCAGAAAAATTAATTTTTTTAAATGTAACAACGTGAGTGGCAGTAGTCGATACTTTAAAACTTTTTTGTGTTCTAAAGATACGTCATTTATCAGGCAAGATTATCATTATTTACCTTGAGAAATTCCGAGAATTTATTCTCTAAAATGTACATACTAAGAAATAGATATATTACAATCGTTACCATCAAGACAAATATTTCCTTTCAGTCAAAAGTTTTTGCGCAATTAAAATGTAGCCATTATTAAACGTTATAAAACTTGTTTCTTCGTAAGTAATATGAATAAAAATATCAAGTAGATTTGAAAAACTAAACAAATATTTCCTCGATCCATTTTTCCAGTATTTCCCATGTTTGAAAATGGCTTATCAAGCGCAGAAAGTAACCTTAAAAATAAATTTATTTCCTATATATTAAAAACTAAATTTTTATTTTACTTTGTTTTTTTCTATGTAAGAATTCCAGTTTGCTAATGCTTCAATTTAACTTTCTGAATTTCAATCAATTTTCCTAATGTCACACTGCTAATCTTGAAGTCCTGATAAAGTACTGGCTATGAGACAAATCAGTTCTTGGGTACTAACTTTTCTTCAAAATTTTTGAAAGTCCACACAGGGACATAAATACTAGAAAAGTTCCATTTGATTTTTTTTCGAAATTTCTACAAGAACTGATGTAATTTATGTCCTAAAAAGGTACTGCTGAAATAGGACTGAGGCACGAAAAAAGCTTAAATTATGTCCTCTTTGACAAGGACTTTTTAGGAAAAAAAGCGGAAAAGTCGAAATCAATTTTTTTTGAGCAGGTCTCTTTTGAGGCCAAAGTCCCGCAGAAATCCCATTTAATTTTTTTGTTTGAAATTGTACAAGCCCTAAATGATTTATAGAATAGAAGTATGTACTAGAAAACTTTCGTTTTATTTTATTTTCAATTTTTACAATTGGTGATGAGATTCACGTCCCAAAAAATACTGAAGACCAGAATACCGGAAAAGTCCAAATTAATTTATTTTTTTAGTAGGAATTTTCAAGGACCAAAGTCCCGCAAAAGCCTCACTTAATTTTTATGTTGAAAAATTTACAAGTCCTATATAATTTATGTGACAAAAGTACTAGAAATGTTCCGGTTTTCTTTCTCTTTAGCGTTAATGGGATTTACATCCCAAAAAAGTACTGATAAACTAGGACCAAAGTACAAAAAGGTTCACAAAGGCCCGTTTCACCAGAAATTTCTTAGGGTAAAAAAACGTAAAGGCCAAATTAATTTTTTTTTTGAACAAGTCTCTTCTAAGACTAAAGTCCCGCAAAAGCCCCTTCAAGTTCTTTCGTTGAAAATTGTACAAGTCCTAAATATTTTATGGGACGAAAGTACTGGAAAAGGTCCATTTCATTTTTTGCGTAATTTTTACAAGTTTCAATGAGTTTCATGTCCCAAAAGATTACTAATGAAATAGGATTAAAGTATCAAAGAAGTTCAAATCACGTCCTGCTTCACCAGAACTTTCTTAGGACAAAAGTTCCGGAAAAGCCCACTTATTTTTTTTGCTTTGAGCAGGATATTGTTAGTACTCAAGTACCGAAAATGTTCAAAATATGTCCCGTTTCACCAGCATTCTTTCAGAATGAAAGAACTCTCAGAGTCCAAATTATTATTATATTTTTTGAGCAGTTGAAAATCGTACAAGTAATAAATAATTTATCAGCCAAAGTACTAGAAAAGTTTCATTTTATTTTTCTTGAAATTTTCACAAGCGCTGATAGGATTTATGTTCCAAAAAAATACAGCTGAAATCGGACTAAAGTTCGAAAAAAGTTCAAATTATTTTATTCTTCACCAGGACATTTTTGAGACGAAAGTTGTTAGTATGTCCTACTTATTATTATTTTTTTTGAGCAGGACTTTTCTAGTATTAAAGTGAAAATAAGTTCGAAATATGTTCGGCTTCACGAGGAACTTTTGTAGGACTGAAGTGCCGCAAAAGTCCCACCTAATTCATTTATTGAAAATTTTACAAGTCCTTAATAATTTATGGGACAAAAGAACAAGAGAAGTTTCATTTCATTTTTTGCGTAATTTTTATGAATGATGATGGAATATATGTGTCGAGAAAGGACTACTGAACTAGGAATGAAGTGCCACAAAAGTTCCAGATACCTGTATGTCCCGTTGCACCACGACTTGTTCAGGGCAAAAGAATCGGAGAAGTCCAAATTAGTTTTATTAGCAGGAATTTTTCAGGACTTGAGTTCTGCAAACTCTTAATTAATTTTTCTGTCAAAAATTTACAAGTCCTGAATAATCTACGGGACAAAAGCACTAGAAAACTTCCATTTTATTTTCTGCGTAGTTTTCACAAGTGATAATGGAATACATGACCCAAAAAAGGACTGCTGAACTAGGAATGAAGTGTCGAAAAAGTTCCAAATTTGTCCTCTTGCACCACTAATCGTTGAGGACAAAAGAACAGGAAAAGTCCAAATTAATTTTTTTAGTGGGAATTTTTCAGGACTAAAGTTCCGCAAATTCTTACTTAATTTTTCTGTCGAAAATTTACAAGTCCTAAATAATTTCTGGGACAAAATTACTACAAAAGTTCCTGTTTATTTTTTGAAATTCTCACATGTGCGGATGGGATTCATGTCCCAAAAAGTACTGCCAAATTAGGACTAAGCTACCAAAGAAGTTCAAAATATGTCCCGTTCCACCAGGACTTTCTTAGGACAAAAGTACCAGAAAAGTCTAAATTCATTTCTTTAAAAGGAATTTTTGAGGACTAAAGTCCCGCAAAAGTCGCAGTTGATTTTTTTGTTGAAAATTTTGAAAGTCCTCAATAATTTATGAGACAAAAGTACTAAAAAAAACTTCCTTTTGATTTTTTTTTGCAATTCTCACAAGTGCTGATGATATTTATGTCCCAAAAATACTGCTGAAATAGGACTCCTTATATTTTTGTCCGAAATTTTAGAAGTCCTACATAATTATTGAAGCTTTTTCGTTACTTGAGTCCTCAAAATCCCTGGTGAAACGGGACATATATCGAAGTTTTTTTATATTGAATCCTATTTCAGCAGTACTTTTTTGGGACATAAACCACATCAGCACTTGTTGAAATCAGGCAAAAAATAAAATGAATCTTCTCTCGTACTTTCATCCCATAAATTATTTAGGACTTGTTACATACTCATCAAAAAAATAAAGAGACACTTTCCCTGGACCTCAGTCCAGAAAAAACCTGGTGAAACGGGACATATTTGAATTTTCATGTATTTTATTTCTGCTTTAGCAGTACTGATTGGGGACATAAATCACATCAGCACTTGTGAAAATTACGAAAAAAAAATGGAACTTTTCTTGTACTTTTGTCCCAATCCGAAACGGGCGTTGTCGAATTATTAACACTCACTAAATAATATACCAAGCAAAAAAATAAACCTTAATATAGGCCATCTTAAATGATCATGCGCGCGCACTTCTAAATAAGAGGTGGGAATAAATATAAAGTAGGCTATTGTAGAAAGTTTTTTTATTCGATGCTATTTAGTTTTGTTTCCAACCTTTTCTGTAACAATATCACTTAGAAAAATCACAGGATAGTTTGCCAGATTTAAATAAAAAAATACATAAGTCGAATTTCCAAGCTGTCCCAAATCGATAAATCTGATAGCCCTTTTTCAAAACAGAATATTTATTCCTTGAAATGCTTAGTTTCAAGACAAATCTCGTAATGAACTTTTAGAGATTGTTTCTGATAATTTTAATTCAATGAATTGTTTTCTCACTGACACGAAATTCATGAGCAAAATCAGTATAATATTTTGCTTTGTATTGCAGCAGTTCAGTTGCTAGAAATTTGGAAAATGCTGCGAGGCCGTGCTTCTCAAAATTATATTTAGAAGAATAGGTTCACAGTTTCGCAATCAAACTGAAAAATACAGAACTGACGGTTGATTGCAGCTATAATACGATGCCTGATAGGTTAACCTAACATCTTTTGACTTTGGTTTGTTTATCGTATCGTGCGTACGGCACTATCCAATGCCGCATGCGCAATATTTTGTGAGACAGCTTAGAGATTTTTCAAAAGACAGCTTTCCAGATCGAGACAGCTCGGAGAAGGACAGAATGGATATTCGACTGCACATAAAGAGTGAGTTCCAATATTTTTCTCTGAGGTTGGAATTTATTTGGAACCCGTCCCAAACTTTTGTTTCGCTACGTTACGTTATTGCAATTGGAGCGAAACTTTCGTTTCTATTTCGTAACATTATTCGTATATGAAAACCAAACCTGAAATAAGCATCGATACACCGCTTGTAACATAAAGAAACCCATTGCGACTGGTTATGAATGGTATCATGACAGAAATAAATAATTCAAGCTTACGGTCTACAATAAAAAATTAAAAATAAATGCAATATAAAAGATAATCTAAACTTAAAAAAAAATAACGAAAATTGAGGAAAAATACTTTTATGAATAAGGTAGCGTGTGCACTTAAACCAAACTGCTGTACAAGACAAAACCCATCCTCGTCAGTGATTCCTATGTTAAAAAAATTATCAACAAATCACATATGTCAAACACATTATAATTGGAAAAATTAAATTCATGTGCTCCAAACACACCTTCTATGAGAAAGTTTGGTTTCATATTTTTATTTGCTTTTCCCAGAGCATTACCTAACCATCCCGTCTAACATCAATTAAAACTGAATGATCCAGGCGCATCAAACCCATCTTCCTCGTGAATTTTTGGTTTTAAATGAATATTTGCTACTCCCGAAATAATACCTGACCATCACATAGAACATCAACTAGAACTGAATGATCTGGGCGCATCAAACCAATCCTCCTCAAGGAAGTTTTGTTTCAAATGAATATTTGCTACTTCCAGAGCATTACTTGGCCGCACTGTCGACTTTCAATTAAAACAGAATGATCCAACCGCGTCAAATTAATCTTCCTTGGCGAAGTTTGGTTTCAAATAAATATTTGCTACTCTCAGAGCATTACCTGACCGTTCCGTCGAACTTTAATTGAAACTGACTGATCCAGGCGCATTAAACCGATCTTTCTCAAGAAAGTTTGGTTGTAAACGAATATTTGCTACTCCCGGAACATTACCTGACCGTTCCGTCGAACAAAGTTTCGTCGAGGAAAGTTTGGTTTGAGATAAATATTTGCTTTTCCCAGAGCATAACCTGACCGTCCCGTTGAACATCAATTAGTTTGGTTCCAAATGAATATCTTCTACTTCTAGAACATTACCTGACCGTCTCGTCGAAATTCAATTAGAAATGGATGGTCCAGATGCGTCAAACTCATCTTCTTCGAGGAAGTTTGGTTTAGAATAAATATTTGCTACTCCCAGAGAATCATCTAGACGTCCCACCAACCTTCAATTCAAACGAAATGATTCAGCCGCGTCAAGTCAATCTTCCTCGGAGAAGTTTGGTTCCAAATGAATATCTGCTACTCCTAGAACATTACCTGACCGTCTCGCCGAACTTCAGTTAGAACTGAATGGTCCAGACGCGACAAGCCCTTCTACTTCAAGAAAGTTTGGTTTCAAATGAACATTTGATACTTCCAGAGAATTATCTGGACGTCCCATCAACCTTCGGATTAATACTGAATGATTTAGCCGCGTCAAATCAATCTTCCTCGAGGAAGTTTGGTTTCAAATGAATTTCTGCTACACACAGAGCATTGCCTGACCGTGCCGTCGAATTTGAATTAAAACTGAATGGTCCACACACACAAAACCCATCTTCCACGGGAAAAATTGGTTTTAAATGAATATTTGCTACTCCCAGAGCACTACCTGACCATCCCGTCGAGCTTCAATTCAAACTGAATGACCCAGCCGCGTCAACTTACTATTTCTCGGAGAAGTTTAATTTCAAATAAATATCTGCCACTCCCAGGACATTATCTTACCGTCTCGTCGAACTTCAGTTAGAACTGAATGGTCCAGACGCGACAAGCCCTTCTACTTCAAGAAAGTTCTATTTCAAATAAACATTTGCTACTCTCAGAGCATTGCCTGACTGTCCCGTCGAGCTTTAATTAAAATCGAATGATCCAGCCGCGCGAAATGATTTTCTTCGGGAAAGTTTGAATTCAAATTGATATCTGCTACTCCCAGAACGGTACCTGACCGTCCCGATGACCTTCAATTGAAACCAAATAAATCAGGCGCTTCAAACCCATCCTCCTCAAGAAAGTTTGGTTTAAAGTGAATACGAGTATTTGATTCTGCCAGAGAATTATCTGGCCATAACGTAAACTTTCAAATGAAACTGAATGATTCAGCCGCGCCAAATCAATCTTTGAGCTTCAATTGAAACTGAATGATCCATCCGTGTAAAATTAATCTTCCTCAGGGAAGTTTGCTTTCAAATGAATGTCTGCTCCTTCCGGAAAATTAACTGACTGTTTCGTCAAAATTCAATTAGCACTGAATGATCCAGCCCCGTCAAACTCATCTTCCTCAAGGAAGTTTGGTTTCAAATGAACATTTGCTACTTCCAGATAATTATTTGGACGTCCCATCAACCTCGAATTAATACTGAATGATTTAGCCGCGTCAAATTAATCTTCCTCGGGGAAATTTGATTTCAAATGAATATCTGCTACTCGCAGAACATTAACTGAACGTCCTGTCGAAATTTAATTAAAATTGAATGATCCACGCACACAAAATCCAACCTCCTCGAGAAAATTTGGTTACAAATGAATATCTGCTTCTCCTAGAACACCTTCTCGTCGAATTTCGATTGGAACTGAATGGTCCAGACGCGTCAAACCCATCTTCCTCAAGGAAGTTTAGTTTGATATGAATACTTGCTACTTCCAGAGCATAACCGGGCCGTCCCGTCGACCTTTAATTAAAACTGAATGAATCAGGCGCGACAAACCCATCTTTCTCGGGAAAGTTTGGTTTTGAATGAAAATCCGCTACTTCCAGGACATTACCTGAGCGTCTCGTCGAACTTCAATTAAAATTGAATTATCCAGTCGCCTGAAATCAATGTTTCTAGGGAAATTCTGGTTTCAAATGAATATCTGCTACTTCCAGAACGTTAGCTGACCGTCTCGATTACCTTCAATTGAAACCAAATAATTCAGGTGCGTCAAACCCATCTTCCTCAAGAAAATTTGGTAAAAATGAATATTTGCTACTGCCAGAGAATTATCTGGCCGTAACGTCAACTTTCAATTGAAACTGAATGATTCAGCCGCGCCACATCAATCTTTGAGCTTCAATTGAAACTGAATGATCCATCCGTGTCAAATTAATCTTCCTCAGGGAAGTTTGCTATCAAATGAATGTCTGCTTCTTCCAGAACATTACCTGACCGTTTCGTCGAACTTCAATTAGAACTGAATGATCCAGCCGCGTCAAACGCAGCTTCCTCAAGGAAGTTTGTTTTCAAATGAACATTTCCTACTCTCAGAGAATCATCTGGACGTCCGATCAACCTTGAATGAATACAGAATGATATAGCCGCGTCAAATCAATCTTCCTTGAGGGAGTTTGCTTTCAAATGAATTCCTGCTACTCACAGAACATTACCTGACCGTCCCGTCGAATTTCAATTAAAACTGCATGACCCACGCACACAAAACCCATCTTCCACGGAAAAATATGGTTTTAAATGAATATTTTCTACTCCCAGAGCATTACCATATCGTCCCGTAGATCTTCAATTCAAACTGAATGATCCAGCCGTGTCAACTTAATCTTCCTCCGGAAAGTTTGGTTTCAAATGGACATCTACTACTCCCAGAACATTACCCGACCTTCTCGTCGAAAACTGAGCTAGAACTGAATGGTCCAGACGCGACAAGCCCTTCTACTTCAAGCAAGTTCTATTTCAAATAAACATTCGCTACTCTCAGAGCATTGCCTGACTGTCCCGTCGAGCTTCAATTAAAATCGAATGATTCAGCCGCGCCAAATTATCTCCTTCGGGAAAGTTTCGTTTCAAATGGATATCTGCTACTTCTAGAACGTTACCTGATCGTCCCGATGTCCTTCAATTGAAGCCAAATAATTCAGGCGCGTCAAACACATTCTCCTCAAAGAAGTTCGGTTTAAAATGAATATTTGCTTCTGCCAGAGAATTATCTTACCGCAACGTCAACTTTCAATTGAAACTGAATGATTACGCCGGGCCACATCAGTCTTCGAGGTCCAATTAAAACTGCATGATCCATGCGTGTCGAAATAATCTTTCTCAGAGAAGTTTGGTTTCAAATGAATGTCTGCTACTTCCGGAAAATCACCTGACCATTACGTCGAACTTCAATTAGAACTGAATGATCCAGCCGCGTCAAACCCTTCTTCCTCAAGGAAGTTTGTTTTCAAATGAACATTTTCTACTCCCAGAGAATTATTTGGACGTCCCATCAACCTTGAATTAATACTGAATGATTTAGCTGCGTCAAATCAATCTTTCTCGGGAAACTCTGATCTCAAATGAATTCCTGCTACTCACAGAACATTACCTGACCGTCCGGTCGAGTTTTAATTAAAACTGAATGATCCACGCACACAAAACTCATCTTCCACAGAAAACTTTGGTTTTAAATGAATATTTGCTACTCCCAGAGTATTACCATACCGTCCCGTAGAGCTTCAATTTAAGCTGAATGATCCAGCCGCGTCAACGTAATCTTCCTCGGGAAAGTTTGGTTTCAAATGAACATCTGCTACTCCCAGAACATAACTTGACCTTATCGTAGAACTTCGATTAGAACTGAATGGTCCAGACACGTCAAGCCCATCTTCCTCAAGGATGTTTGGTTTCTAATGAATATTCGCTAATTCAAGAGCATTACCTGATCGTCTCGTCGAAAACTGAGTTAGAACTGAATGGTCCAGACGCGACAAACACTTCTACCTCAAGAAAGTTTAGTTTGAAATAAATATGTGCTACTTCCAGAGCATTACCTGACCGTCCCGTCGAGTTCCAATTCAAACTAAATGATCCAGCCACGTCAACTTAATCTTTCTCGGAGAAGTTCAGTTTCAAATCAATATCTGTTACTCCCTGAACATTACCTGACCGTCTCGTCGAAAACTGAGTTAGAACTGAATGGTCCAGACGCGACAAACCCTTCTACCTCAAGGAAGTTTGGTTTCGAATAAACATTTGCTACTCTCAGAGCATTGCCTGACTGTCCCGTCGAGCTTCAATTAAAATCGAATGATCCAGCCGCGCCAAATTATCTTTTTCGGGAAAGTTTGGCTTCAAATGAATATCCGCTACTTCCAGAACATTACCAGACCGTCTCGTCGAACTTTAATTGGAACTGAATGTTCCAGACGCGACAAACCCATCTTCCGCAAAGAAGTTTGGTTTCAAATGAATATTTGCTACTCCCAGAGTATTACCTGACCGTCCCGTCGTGCTGCAATTGAAACTGAATGATCCAGCCTCGCCAAATTGATCTTCGTCGAGAAAGTTTGGTTTCAAATGGATACCTGCTACTCCCAAAACATTACCTGACCGTCCCGATTACCTTTAATTGAAACCAAATGATTTAGGCGCGTTAAACCCATCTTCCTCAAGGAAGTTTGGTTTCAAATGAATATTTGCCACTGCTAGACAATGACCTGGCCGTAACGTCAACCTTCAATTGAAATTGAATAATTCAGCCGCGCCACATCAATCTTCGAGCTTCAATGGAAATTGCATGATCCATCCATGTCAAATTAATCTTTCTCAGGAAAGTTTGGTTTCAAATGAATGTCTGCTACTCCCAAAACATTACCTGACGATAACGTCGAACTTCAATTAGAACTGAATGATTCAGCCCCGTTAAACCCATTTTCCTCATGTCAAGTTTGGTTTCAAATGAACATTTGCTACTCCCAGAGAATTATCTGGACGTCCCATCAACCTTCAATTAGGGGGTCATTCTACTATCTCCGCAAAAAAGGTGATTTTCAAGAATTTTTTTTACAACAACTACTTCGTGTAATTCAATAAAATTTTTAGAATTTATATACGCAGTCTCAAAGTTTACGAAAAAAATTTTTTCACATAAAATTATCATTTAGTTTAGGTATTATTGAACAATAAGCAAAGTGTCTAAAATGTCCACTGCTCGCACGATTTATGGGAGTTATGGAGGTGAGTAGAAGAATCGAACAACATCTTTTTGGGAAGCGGCTAGACCGATTTTGATGGGGGAAAAACATGTTATGGGTTCCAATAAAGGGATGTTCCGAAAAAATTATGGGACATTTTAGACAAAAAGAAAAGGTCGAAAAAAAATTTCGAAGTTTGTTCGATTTTTTTAAAATGGGAAATTCTTGAGGCAAAATTACCTTTTTTTGTCTAAAAATACCTTGAATTATATGGAAAAATATGTGGAAGTTTGAGATCAATCAGAGAGGCTGCCCATGGTGAAAAAATTAAAAATCTACAGCGTACAATTCCGAAATAAATCAATAGTACTAAAAAATATTCCAATGATACTTTAAAAGCTTTTACAGTGGTAATCCGCTCGTGCGTTCGTTAACAAGTACGTAGTCACCTCGCGTCTCACAATTCGGGGTGATTTTATATTGTGAGTCCCCTTGCCTCTTACAATTTGGGGTGCTTCTTTATTGTGAGTCCTCTCGCCTCTCAAAATTCGGGGTGATTTTTCATTGTGAGTCCCGTTGCCTCTCACGATTCGGGGTGCTTTTTTATTGTGAGTCCCCTCGCCTCTCACAATTCAGAGTGCTATTTTATTGTGAGTCCCCTCGCCTCCACGATTTGAGGTGCTTTTTTATTGTGAATTTCCTCGCCTCTCACAATTTGGGGTGCTTTTTTATGGTGAGTTCCCTTGCCTCTTACAAACCTCGGTATCTTCTATTCGTCAATATTCTCAATCTTCGTCACTGACACTTTTAATAACAGGGACAATGTTATGATGTTGAAAGATTCGACTAAGGATTTCAGCAGGTCTGACAATTCTAGCCAAATATCTTGCATGAGACAAATAGTAGATGATTGCATCGATGTGTGAGCAGCAATCAACAGTTCTGTTCCTATTAGCACAATAGCATACATACTCTACTACCCCAGAAATTCTAACACTATTAGGTTTATATTATATGAAGCATTTACATGTTTTCCGGAAAATATGACGAGGCGGAACAGTTTCAATACCAAAACCTTGTTCAGTGAGAAACTGTCTGAGGAGCTAGAAAAAACAAGAGATTATCATAGGAACAAGTTCAGGAGACAAAAATAAATGAAATATGACAGAACATCAGATGAGAATATTGGATGAATAAAAGGTACTATTATTTTTGGGACAAGTTTTGCCTGCTGTTCGAGCATATTCAAAGTGTTTTACGTATAATGCCAGCGTAAGTTTGCAGACTCCTCATTATTATACATCAGCGGACGTGCATTTAACGTGGTACGCTGGAGATTTTTGATTTTTGCAACCATGGGCAGGCTCTCCGAATGATCTCCCACTTTCACATATTTTTCCACATAATTCACGGTATTTTTAGGAAAAAACGGTGATTGTGCCTCAAGAATTCCCCATCTGGAAAAAATCGAAAAAATTTTGAAATTTTTTTTTTAACTTTTCTTTTTGTCTGGAATGTCCTATAATTTTTTCGAAACATCCGACCATTGGGATCCATTATACAATTTTTTCCCATCGAAATTGGTTCAGCCGTTTCCGAAAAATATTTTTTCCAATTTTTCTACTCACCCCCATAACTGCCATAAAAATAATTTCCCAAATATAATCTTCCGGGGAATGGAATCTCATATTAGTACCAACTCAGAGTGAAAATGTCGAACAGATTTGACCGGGGGCAGCTCATACGTGCTTGTCCGGCTATGCTCTTTGTGGTCCCCCATCTTCAAGTCGTGAGTTGTGGAAAATTAGAAGACCTCCGAGAATGTTCGTCCGATGCCAGAGTTGTGCATGAGAAAATATGCAAACGGGTCTCACCGGTCGACTATCGGCGTCTGCTACCGTCACATTTTCCCGTTTCAGAAAATGAAGATTTTCAGTCGAAATATTCATTTCCTGAATTACTAAGTTTTGAAAGCAAATTGGCGGAACGTTTAGGTTGTAACGATCCTGCCCTGCCATCCTGCCGGAGCTTCAGCTGTCCAGAGTCCTTAAATTTCTGAGGACAGGGTAGTCGTTCGTAATGATCGAGAGGCCGGAGTTACTATTAATAATACTGTGCATTTATGCCACAAACTTAATAACTATTCCAAGATGTGTGTGTGTGTGTGTGTGTGTGTGCGTGTGTGTGTGTGTGTGTGTGTGTGCGCGAATTGAGAGTATCGGTGTCCGGGGTATGTCGTCTATATTTACAATGAAAAAGGGGGCTAAACAATGACGTTACAATACAGCGTGGCGTAGTATGATCGGTGGGTCGAAAATGTTGTGGGTGCGGTGGAATGTCCGGTGTGCGGCGCTGTTGGCGTGTGCGAACTACAGCTCCTAAAAAAACAAGTTAGGCAATTATGAGGCAAGAAAATATAGCTATAGGGAGTTTAGTGACGTGCCTCCCTCTCTTTGCGCAAACGGAAAACGGACTCGGTCGGAGTGCCCCTGTCTACACTCAGCGCCTCCTATCTCTGCGGTAAATTCAGGTCGGTCGGGTGAGGTAGGAGTACGGCTGGGTCAGACGGGGTGGTGACGGGGCGAGACGAAGGGGGGGATGCTAGGATTGAGCAGTCTCTATTGGCCCTGGCCCTGGCTAGCGTTGCCCTCTCAGAAGTTGCCGGGGCGATGCACGTTCAGGAGCACCTGATGCCGTGTCCTCGCCGATTCTCCAAAGTCGAATATGTGAGCGCCCATTGCTCCGATGATTTAGCTGGACTCCCGAGGAAGGTTCTTCCTGAAGATGGCCGAAACGAGCCGCGTTCAGGAGCTCCTGATGCCGCGACACATTGGAACCCGAAAACGGATACGGGAGCGCCCACCGCTCTGTTGTTCGAGCCGAATTCTCCCAGAGTATGGGATCACGGATTACTTTTCTGAGAGGTTCACCAGGGTAAGGCATGTTCAGGGGCACCCGACGCCACGACTTATTGATACTCGAGAAACGGATATGGGGGCACCCGTTGCTCCGTTGCTCGAGCCGTTTCCCTGAGGGGAGGATGGTTTTGCGAATGACTCCTCTCAGGGGTTTTCCGAAGTGAGGCGTGTTCAGGGGCACCTGATGCGACGGCTTACTGATACCCGAGAAACGGATATGGGGGCACCCATTGCTCTGTTACTCGAGCCGTTTCCCTGAAGGGAGGATATTCCGTTGACGGCTACTCTCAGAGGTTACCGGGGTAAAGCGTGTTCAGGAGCGCCTGATGCCACGTCTTACCGACACCCGAGAGGTGGATATGGAAGCACCCATTGCTCCACCACTCAGGCCCATTCCCTAAGGAGTGCTGCTTACTCGATGCTGGCATGACTTTTATCAGCACCACGCGGTGCACGGGACGGAACGCGTGCGTGATACGATCCACGGCGCGTCGTCGTGGCAATGGGCTCGGTCGGTGGGGAGAGAGAGCGGCAGTACCTCGTGCGATACTAAACAGAACAACATAATATTTTCCTATATCGCGCGTATCGTGTATGTAACGAATGATAATCGTTACAAGGTAATGATCAAGAAGTTACGAATGTTTCACTTCAAATCAAACTTCTCCCAGGAAGATGGAATCTACACATCTGGATCATCTATTTCAATCGAAGGTCGACGAGACGGTCAGATAATGCTCTAGGAGTAGTAAGTGTTCACTTGAAACCAAAATTCCTCAAGGAAAAGGTGTTTGACAAACCTGGATAAACCAGTTTCGATGAGAGATCGACGTGATGGTCAGAAAATGATCAGGGAAAAAGAACTGTTAATTTGAAACCTCGTTTGAAATCACATATCCTCGAGGAAGATTGGTTCAATACAAATGGGATTCTTAGTTTGAAAAAAGGTTTGGCGTGGAGGTTAGGTAATCTTCAAGGAGGAACGAATGTCCCGCTCAAAACTAAACTTTCCCGAGAATGACTGGTTAAACACACCTGGATTGCTCAGTTTTAAAAGCTGTTTGGCGGGACGGTTAGGTAATGATCAAGAAGTAACGTACGTTCCACATCAAACCAAACATTCCCAAGAAAGATTGATTTATCACACCTGGATAACTTAGTTTTAAAGCTTGGCGGGACAGTAAGGTAATCATCAAGGAGTAACGAATGTTTTACTTCAAACCAAACTTCTCTTAGGAAGATGGATTCTACATATCTGGATCATTCTGTTTCAATCGAAGGTCGACGGGACCACCAGATAATGTTCTAGGAGTAGTAAGTGTTTATTTGAAACCAAAACTCCGCAAGGAAAAGGTGTTTGACAAACCTGGATACTTCAGTTTTTATAGGAGGTCGACGTGATGGACAGGCAATGGTCAGGGAGTAAGAAATGTTCATTTGAAACCTTGTTTCAAATCACACATCCTCGAGGAAGATTTGTTTAATACACTTGGGCTACTTAATTTGAAAAGAAGTTTGACGTGGCGGTTGGGTAATCTGCAAGGAGGAATGAATGTTTCACTTGAAACTAAACTTCCCCGAGAAAGATTGATTGAACGTGCCTACATTGCTTAGTTTTAGAAGCAGTTTGGCGAGACGGTTAGGTAATGATCAAGGAGTATTGTATGTTTCACTTCAAACCAAACTTCTCCGAAAAGATTGGTTTAATACACCTGAATTGCTTAGTTTCAAAAGCAGTTTGACGGGACGGTTAGGTAATGATCAAGGAGTAACGAACATTCGACATCAAACCAAACTTCCCCGAGGATGATGGATTTTACACATCTGGATCATTCCGTTTTAATCGAAGGTCAACGGAACGGCCGAATAATGCTCTAGAACTAGTAAGTGTTCATTTAGAACCAAAGTTTCTCAAGGACACTTTGACGAACCTGTGTAATTCAATTTTAATAGGAGGTCGACGTGATGGAACGTTTAGTAATATCTAAGAAGTAACAAGTGTTTCACTTCAAACCAAACTTCACCGAGAAAGATTTGATCAACTTACCTGGATCATTCAGTTCCAATCGTAGGTCGGCGAAACAATCATTCCATTCTCTAGAAGTAGCAAGTGTTCATTTGAAACCAAAATTCCTCGAGAAAAAGGGTTCTGACAAACCTGAATGATTCAGTTTTAATAGGAGGTCGATGTGATGGTCAGGTAATGGCTAGGGAGTAGCAAATGTTCATTTGAAACCAAACTTCCTCGAGAAAGATGGATCTCACACACCTGGATCATTCAGTTTCAATCGAAGGTCGACAGGATGGTCAGGAAATGCTCTAGGAGTAGTGAGTGTTTATTCAAAAACCATTATTTCTAAAGGAGAATGTGTTTGACACACCTGAATAACTCAGTTTTGATAGGAGGTCGACGTGATAGTCATGTAATGATCAGGAAGTAGCAAATACTATATTCATCTGAAGTCTTGATCATGAAACAGGAAGTAGCATAATCCTTCAAACTCAGGGCATTTCCTGCAGTCAAAACAGTATATTTCATTTCAAAAATATTCCCTTCAAGTTTTCATTTTGTTATATCAGGTCATAACTATATTTTATGAATTTTTGTTTTTTGATCATGAAATTTGATTTTTTCCCTTATTTTTATTATTAAAAAGAATAATTTTCTTTGATTTTCTCTACGCTACAACAACCTAAAATATTCAACGGACGCTTTTTGTTTGAATTAATTAGAGTCATGGTCAAAAGAGAGTTAGATTTTGTTTCAATATCCGATAACGTAACTTAACTAAATGGAACTTAACATTTTGTTTCATTTCGTTCGTGTCCCCCGAAATTATTGATGTCCTTTGTTAAATTTATAACCTGGACCAAGTCTATTGGAAATGGGTTTTCTAACGCATTTGAAATTGTCGTAAGTTAGGAAATTCGAGAATTTCTTGCTGGTCCGTCAGCTCAATTCTAATGTAATGTGGGGGCATTTCAACTTGATGTTGACGTCTGAGATATACAGCATATTATAATGCCTTATACTTATGAAGACGATTCAATGATCCAAGGACGAAATTATCAGGTTTTGATATCAATGCACGAATTGGTTTGTTTGTTGGTACTGGGGTAAAATGAACGTCACCAGTTGTCTTGTACAAGTCCCTACAAAAGGACATCAGCAAGTCTCAATCCCCCCAGTAATTTGATGAAATGGAAAGGTGTCAGACTGGAGAATAAAGTCCGATATGAAGAAGACTGCACTTTCAGGTCTGACATGGAGATTTGGCACCGAAAATGGTCTAACCGTCCGAGTTGCGCCAGGATAACTAGTATTATCGTCAAAGTGTGAACTTAATTCTGCAAACAATTTTCCTATCAATCACCTCCAATTCCTTCCCTTTCCTTGGCTCTACTTCCACCCCTTTCATATACCTACACTTTTCCAACTGCCTCCTCTCGTTTACCAGTTTCTCGTATTCTTTCTTTCCCCTATTAGATTCCTCTTTTTTTATCTGCCCTTTTCTCAAATTTTTTACACATGTATTCTCTCGCTACCCTCCTTACATTCTGTGTTCTAGAATCCCCTCTTCACTCCATCCACCTATCCTCTTGGCCTTACCTCTTCTTTCATCCTCTCTGTTAGTTCCTTCAATTTTTTGAAGCGCGTGTCCACATCTTCCCCTTTCAAGCCCCTGACCTACTCATTCTCCATTCTTTGCCTAAATTCTCTCAACTTTTCCTCTCCTATCTACTATTTTTAATTGTCTTTATTCGTTCACTTCCTTCTTTCCTCTAACACGCTCATATAATAACTTTTATATCTTGTTTCAACAAAAAAAATGCACATTTTTGATAGTTTTTAACCATTCATAAGAGAAAACAACTTTCTACCATGGAAAACTTGATTCGATATCGCAATTATACACACTGTGAGCTTCAACTTGAGCCTTTCCCAAAGGGAAGCAGACTAAAAAAAAGCTTCCAGTATAGTGGTCTAAAAAATTAAATTTCCTCATTTTTAAAATTATTTTTCAACCAATATTTTCAAAAAGCGAAGAATATAACATAACAAATTCCTTTCTTTATTACGTATTCAAATGCCAAGAGCTTCAATTTGAACCATTCCCAAATAAAATAGAACTAATAAAAGCTTCTAGAATAGTTATGTAAGAAGACCAATTTTCCTATTATTCTTATTTTTCAGCCACTGTTCTGAATAAAGCGAAAACTGTTAAATTGAAAATTTTATTCTTAATCGCATATCAAAATGCCATCAGCATCAATTCGAGCCATCTTTGAAGAAAATTGGTCTAAAAGAAAAGCTTCCAGCATACTGGCCCCAATTTGAGCCTTCCCAGATAAAAATCGAACAAAAATAAAAGCTTCCAGCATAGGGGTCTAAAAAGCCAAATTTCTCAATTTTTCTTAGTTTTTAACCACTGGTTTAAAAAAAAAAGAGAGTGACATAGCAAATTTGATTTTTTATCGCAATTATACATGCCAAGAGCTTCAATTTGAGTTACTCCCAAAAAAATCAGATTCAAAGAAAGGCTTCCAGCATAGTGTTGTAAAAAAAACTCTTTCCATTTTTTCAGCAACCGTTTTCAGAAAATCGTAAAATGTAAATTTGCAAATCCCATTGTTTATTGTACTCGTATATCAACATGCCACCAACATCAATTTCAGCCATATTCGAAGAAAAGCGAACTGGTAGAAAAGCTTCCAGCATAGGGGGTCTGAAAAACCAAATTTCTTCATTTTTCTTAGTTTTTAACCACTGATATCAAAAAGAGAAGAAAATAACATAGTAAATTTGATTTTCCATCGCTATTATATATTCCAAGAGCTTCAATTTCAGTTATTCCCAAAAAAAAGTCAGATTAAAAAAAAAGCTTCGAGCATAGTGTTGTAAAAAACCAAACTTCTTATTTTTTCAGCCCGTGTTTTCGGAGAACCGAAAATTGTAAAATTGCCAATTTTGTAGTTTATTGCATATCATCATGCCACCGCATCCATTTGAGCTATCTCCGACGAAAATCGGTCAGAAAAAGAAGCTTCCAGTATAGTGATCTTAAAAACCAAATTTTCAAATTTTTTTCAGTTCTAAACCACTAATAACGAACTAATACTTCATAAGGTGGCAAATTTAATTTTTCATCGCAATTATATAAGCTAAGAGCTTCAATTTGAGTTATTCTCAAAGGATATCAGACTAAAAGAAAAGCTTCTATCATAGTGTTGTGAAAAACCAATTTTCTTACTCGCCTTATTTTTTCAGCCCCTGTTTTCAGAAAAGGAAAAACTGTAAAATTTCAAATTCTATTCTTTATTTGTATATCAATATGCCACCAGTATCAGTTTGAGTCATCTCCGAAGGAAATAAGTCTAAAAGCAAAGCTTCCAGTATAGTGGTCTTAAACACCAAATTTTCAAAATTTTCCGGGTTTTTAACAATGATAACGCAAAAGCACAGGATAACATAGCAAATTTAATTTTTTAGCGCAATTAGACATGCCCAGAGCTTCAATTTGAGCCTTCCTTGAGAAAAATCGGACTAAAAGAAAAGCTTCCAGCATGGGGGTCTAAAAAGCAAAATTTCTTCATTTTTCATAGTTTTTAACCACTGATAGTTATCTCAAAAATCGAATTTCCTAATTTTTTTATTTTTCAACCACTATTTTCAAAGAGCGAAGGATATTACATAGCAAATTTTGTTTCTCGTTGCGTACTCAAATGCTAAGAGCATCAATCCGAGCCATCCTCAAAGAAAATCGGTTTAAAAGAAATGCTTCCAGCCTCGTAGTCTTGAATACCAAATTTTCCAATTTTTCCCAGTTTTCAACCATTGATCACGAAGAAACACTCCACGAAATGGTGAATTTGGTTCTTTATCGCAATCGTACATGCCAACAGCTGTAAGTTGAGCCTTCCTCGAGAAAAAGTCGGACTAGAAGGAAAGCTTTCAACATAGGGGTCTAAAAAGTCAAATTTCTTCATTTCTCTTGTTTTTGAACCACTGATATAAAATAAGATGAGAATGACATAGCAAATTTGATTCTTCATCGCAATTAAATATGCCGAGAGCTTCAATTTGAGTTAAAAGGAAAGCTTCGAGCATAGTGTCGTGTAAAACTAATTTTCTTATTCTTCTTATTCTTTCAGCCCCTGTTTTTAGGGAAGAGAAATGTACGAAAACCCAAATTTTATTGTTTATTTCATATCAACATGCTACCAGCATCAACTTGAGCCATCTCCGAATGAAATCGGGCTAAAAGGAAAGCTTCCAGCATAGGGCTTTAAAAAGCCAAATTTCTTCATTTTTTTCAGTTTATAAGCACTGATATGGAAGAAAGAAGAGAATAACATAGCAAATTTGATTCCTTATCTCAATTATACATGACAAGAGCCAAAATTTCACATATTAATAGAAAAAAACAGACAAAAACGAAAAGCTTCTAGCATAGTGTTGTGGAAGAAAAACAATTTTCTTATTCTTCTTATTTTTTCAGCCCCTGTTTTCGGAAATGTAAAAACTGAGAAATTGCAAACTTCATCCTCTAGTGCATATCAAAATGCTAAGCAAGCAAAGTGCCAGCATCAATTGGAGCCATTTACGAAGAAAATCGGACTACAAGAAAAGCTTTCAGCATGGGGGTCTAAAAGCCAAATTTCTTCATTTTTTTTAGTTTTCAACCATGGAAAGCGAAAAAAGGAGAGAATGACATAGCAAATTTGATTCCTTATCTCAATTATACATGCCAAGAGCCACAATTTCACATATTAATAGAAAAAAACAGACAAAAACAAAAGGCTTCTAGCATAGTGTTGTAGAAGAAAAACAATTTTCTTATTCTTCTTATTTTTTCAGCCCCTGTTTTCGGAAATGCAAAAACTGAGAAATTGCAAACTTCATCCTCTAGTGCATATCAAAATGCTAAGCAAGCAAAGAGCCAGCATCAATTCGAGCCATTTACGAAGAAAATCGGACTACAAGAAAAGCTTTCAGCATAGGGGTCTAAAAGCCAAATTTCTTCATTTTTTTTAGTTTTCAACCACGGAAAGCGAAAAAAGGAGAGAATGACATAGCAAATTTGATTCCTCATCTCAATTATACATGCCAAGAGCTTCAATTTGAGTTATTCTAAAAAAAAATCAGACTAAAAGAAAAGCTTCGAGCATAGTGTTGTGAAAAACCAATTTTCTTATTCTTCTTATATTTTCAGCCCCTGTTACAGGAAAGCGGAAACTGTGGATTTGCAACTTTTATTCTTTGTTGCATATCAAAATGCCACCAGCATCAATTTGAGCCATCTTCTAAGAAAACACAGCTCCACAAAAAAATTGTCAGCCCCAGAAACCAGAATAGGCTTACCCTACGTTTTTGAGGTCGCTGAATCCGGAGCCGGTTGGGTTCCATCACGTTACATTTCGTGCCTAACCTCAAAAAACATGGAAAATCGCTGATTTCAGGTGAAACATGATTTCCGTTTATGGAAAGTGGTCATATTCTATGTTTTCGAGGTCGCTGAGTACGAATCCAGAGTCGCTGTGGTTCTATGACGTCACACTTCGTCCCTAATCTCAAACAAACGAGGCACATTGGTAATTTTATGTATAACATGCAATTTTCAATGCAAAGTGGTCATATTCTATGTTTTGAAGGACGCCGAGTACGAATCCTGAGCCGGTTCGGTATCACGGTCTCAGCATTTAATCTTTGATATGTAACTTTGTTAAAACTTTGAATCCAAAAAACCAGACTCAACTCGTCCGATTTCTTGCTCAGCGGAAATTGAAAGTTAGTCGGAAATCAGTTGATGCCGTCGACAGCATTATGCAGATAACAACCGTGCGAACCATCATTTTGCACGTTCTCGCACTGCATAATCATATGTTTGATCCCACAGTGATTTCAGGTGACGCATGCATCTTTGTTATTTTGATAATGCTGAACGAGACTTTCTCTCAGTATGATTTTGTTGCTTGAACAAGTAAGGAAATCCTGCTACTCCGACAGATTCGGTGAACGATGACAACTGCTCTGGAAGGAAATATGTAGAATGATTCATTTCACTATTCGATGAAGTAACGGAGCCAGTAAGAGCGTACTGCCTTTCAGGAGGGCATTGGTGTGTGAGGAAGAAGCCGTGGTGTGTCCGACGACGAGTTGACTTTGTCCTCGTCAAAGTCGCAAGGCCCCCATACTTAGCCCTGGGGAGGTATGTGAGTTATCATCTCCAGGACGGCAGACTCACCTGCGATCGAACCAGGATCCCTAATGTGTGGGTCTAGTATATACTCATGGCATTTATGGATAAAACCAAAAAATCCTCAACTCAACAATTTGAAGGTTCTAAATCACAAGTTGGTCCTCAAGCTACCACTTCGAAACATCATTGTAAAAGAGACCCTGATTCATTCTGCTACGTATGCAGTAAATTGTATCATCCAAACTCTTAGGAATTATTTCTTCTCGGGAAATGTTGGAGATCCAAGAAGACGCTAGCGAAGAAGAATGCTCCAGTGAATTTGGCATTCATGACGAATATTTAGGAAATACAGAAAAGAAACCACAAATTTTTTCGAAAGAAGAATCAAACGATCTCATTAGAGACTTAGGACTATCCAAAGAAGCAAGTGATTTCTTGGTTTCTATACTGAAAAAGAAAATCTTGGTGGAAAAAAATGTGAAAGCAACTGACTATAGGAACAGAGAAAGATATTTCAGGAAATATTTCACAAAAGAAAAAGACTCTTCATTAGTTCACTGTCACGATATAAATGGATCGATGGATGAATTGAAATTAGGGATTTACAAAGCCATCGAATGAAGACTATTCATAGATTCCTGTGAGAGAAGTTTGAAACCTGTTTTGCTTCACAATACGAATGTTTTTGCTCCCATACCGGTAGTACATTCAACTACGTTGAAAGAGGATTACGAAAATATCAAGTTGGTATTGGATAAATTGAAATATTCAAAACACAATTAGTGGATTTGTGGGGATTTCAGAATATTGGGAATAATTCTGAGTCAGCAATCACGTAACGTTAAACACCCATGTTTTTTATGCTTATGGGATAGTAGAGACCGACCTAATCATTATAAAAAGATTGATTGGCCAGCCAGAGAAACTTTTGATTTGGGATCAGAGAACTTCATCAACCTCCTACTAGTGGATCCGGCGAGAGTTTTACTGTGACCTCTGCATCAAAACTGGGCATGGTGGAGCAGTTTGTATTAGCATTAGATGAAGATGATAGATGTTTCATATATTTTCAAGGACAATTGCCAGAACTATCGGATGCAAACTAAGAGCAGGAATATTCGATGGACCTCAAATGCGGAAAATGTGTAGGGATCAGAATTTCGTCACCACTATGAACAATGTGCAAGAAGCAGCTCTGATTAAGCCTCAAGAAAGTTGTTGAAGACTTTTTAGGGAACCACAAGAGCGATAACAGGCTGGGGCGACTCCCATGAGCGCGTTTGACAACTTATGCTGACAGTAGCGCATCTACAAGGAAGTCGCGAACTAAGAACTAGTTATGTGTTGGTGCACGTATGTGTGTATATTATTTAAATGTATTTTATAAATTTAAAATTACTGAAAATGAACGAATTAATGCAAAATTATGCAAATTTAACACGAAAAATGTAACATTTAACATTTTTCGAGATAAATTTATACAATTCTGCATTAATTATTCAATTAAAGAAGAAACGCAGAACGCATTAACTTGACCATGACATCTCTGACGATGACATGCAGCTACATGGGCGACATAACGCCACAAGGCATTAAAATGGTGGGTGCGTAAAAAATTTGAACAAAATATCACCCCCACTTCTGACTCTACAGTAGAGCCATCCAACAGGAGGTGGATAACTACAAAAGTATAAGTGGTCAAACGCGCCCATGGGAGTCGACCCAGCCTGAGTGATAATTACAAAAAAATTGCTAGAAATATGATACAGAACTTCGGTAAAATGGGATGTAATATAAGCTTCAAGTTACATGTATTAAATTCCCATATTGACTATTTTTCCATGAATTTGGGTGATTACAGTGAAGAGCGTCAGAAAGACTCCATCAAGGTATTAAAGAGATGGAACGTCGCTACCAAGGGAGATGGGATACAAACATGATGGCAGACTTTTGTTGGACTTCGGATTCGTACTCAGCGATCTTGAACACATAAGATATGACCACCTTGCATTGAAAAAATGCATGTTTTACATAAAATTACCAATTTTCCACGTTTCTAAAGGTTAGGGACGAAATGTGACGTCATAGAACAACAACGACTCCGGATTCGTAATCAGCGACCTCGAAAACATAGGATATGACCACTTTGCATTGACAAAATGCATGTTTTACATAAAATTACCGATTTGCCACTTTTTTTGAGGTGAGGGATGAAGTGTGACGTCATCAAACCATAACGACACTGGATTCGTACTCAGCGACCTCAAAAACATAGAATATAACCACTTTTCGTAGACAGGAATCATAATCACCTGAATTTAGCGATTTTCCATGTTTTTTGAGGTTAGAGACAAGATGTGACGTGATGGGGCCAAACCGGCTCCGGATTCAGGTTCAGCGACCTCAAAAACGTAGGGTAAGGCTATTCTGGTTTCTAGGGCTGATAACATTTTTTTGTAAAGCTGTGTTATCCAACACCCTCAAATTGCTTACTTATGAATTAATATATTTTTTTCAATTACGTTGCATTGCTTATAAATATTTTCAATAATAACGTTTGTTAGGAGCTCCAATTTTGCTCGCAGAAGATCATAAAATAATGAGACATCCTCTTGAGTATCGCAATGAGAATTCGTTTCTTAAGACCGATAGAGCTTTAAGTAAATCAATTCCTTTTCTAATTTGAGATCAAAACAAATTTAACAATCTCTTTCAAAGTAGAGGTTTCGACAGTTTTGAAATATTAGCAAGTAAGCTTCTCTGCATGTTTGCATTACTTTGTAAACTGAACCGAAAGTAGCCGAGCGCGAAGCCCAAAGAACAACTTGTATCCGATCGTGAATCTTTAAATTTAATTCGAAAATGATGAATTTTTAAAAATTTTTGGTTTACCATTGACGACTATAGGCTTAGTTATTAAACTTAGATTGATATGACCATCATCGATATCCTCAAATTAATAATACCTACTAAATAATGTACCAAACAGACGGATGTATTGAAAAATGAATCTTATATAGGCTATCTTGAATAGGCGTGCGGGCACAACTTCAAATGAGAGGTGGAAATAAATTGAGAGCTGGCTATCCTGAATAGATTTGTATTTGATGCTTTGTAGTTTTGTTTCTTGCCTCTAGTTTAAAGATAACGATTACAAGAGTCACAGGATTCATCTCAGGTTCGAATATTTTTCTTTGAGGTTCAAAATTATTGATATCGATCGTATAATTTAAGACCTGGACCCTTTTTGCTAGGTAGTTTTTTAGGCACTTTGAATTGTCGGAAATTAGGAAACTCGTGCTCTTCTGTCGGGTGCATTACCTCAGCTTTATCATGTCCTTGGGGTATTTTAACTCGATGGAGAGTTCCAAGATATAAAGCATATATTCCAAAATACTTATGAAGACGATCTAATGTTCCAAGAACGTAACCATCGGGTTGCGATATTAATGTACGAATACCCTTGTTCGTTGGTACTGGAATGAACTTAACGCCATCTTCTGTCATTTGAAATCCGGGAGGAAAAGTCATGTCAAGGAATTTTAACCCCGGTTCTGTATCCTTGCGACTAAAAGGTCGTGCAAGAGGAGGATAAGGTCCTGCATGAAGAATATTGCCACTGTGAGGTATGACATGGAGAGTTTCGACATGATGAGGTTCGACATGATGAGGTTCGACATGATGAGGCTCGACAGAAGCCGAATTACGGATCATTAGAGGTGCGCCAGGATAATTGGGATCATCGTCAAACTGTGAACTTAATTCTGCAAGTAGAAATTG
>JAUMHM010000016.1:2863997-2878165 GCA_032362435.1 Melikaiella ostensackeni
ATAATTAACAGGGGGAGGATCTCAATTATATAAGCGGGGGAGGGGGGCATTTTTGGACAAGATAATGAGTCGGAATTCGGTATTAAATAAGGTATTCGGCACTCCAGATTGGGATGAAAGTTTACAGATGTATACCAATAATGAAATCAAACAAAAATTCTATAAAATCACAATATAAGCAAATATGCAACAATGAATCGTAATGATTTAGCCAAGGAGTTGAAGTAATACGTTAAAAGATAGAATCAAAGAAATATAATACAGTGGCTTGGCTAAACCATCCAGAAATCAGCGTTTCAATCAGTTTTTTCAATCAGGTTTGATTAATTTCGAAGTAATATCCAGTATTAATAACATTTTTCGTGATTCGCTAGAACCGAGACCAGTGAAACTGAAAACTTTTACATCGAGAATTTATTTGAATGAATTTGTTGTACAGACGACCCTCAACTTGAATTGTTCTGTTTTTTGCAGAATCAAATGAGAGGTTGCAGGTTCACCTTAAAGAAAGAATGAATGCATTGGAAGAAAAAAACGCTCTTCAACAAGAATTGGAAAGAAGTAGGAAGATAACAGATGACTTGCAAAATGAAAAGACAGATTTAGTAAAAGAATTAGGAAAGACACGACTTGAAATTGATAGTATTAAAAGACAGATGCTTCAGCAAGAAATTTCCTTTAATATTCAACAGACAGATGCTTTAACGAGAAGTCTCTCACCAAATGCAGTAGACCCGATACCTTTCTCCAGAAGTGCAAGTCATGGCAGTTTCGACACTCATTCGTTACCTAGGAGAAGTGGAAGAAGATCTATTGATGACGAATCATCGAAGGTATTTCATTTTTATAGAGAAATTTCAAATTTTCGGTATATATTCTCATGAAATAATTTTTCTAAGGGGTACATAGCCAGGACTTTGGCAGAACAAGAGTGGGAAAAGTTACAACAGGCCCACGTTCTTGCCAATGTTCAGCAGGCGTTTGATATTTCCAGCGATAATGAGGGTGATGGCGACAACGAAAGTATTTTTAGTTCAGCCGACGTAATTAGTTCAACTGGACATACTGACACGCAGCAACTTGCAATGATGCTACAAGAACAGTTGGATGCTATCAATAATGAGATTAGACTGATCCAGGTAACGTTTATAGTTTACTACTTCAAGTAATTTTTTTAAAAACTAAGTAGGTTACTACGTATAGCTTTTTTCGAGCGCAGCTATTCTATAATTTATTATTTACTGACTTCTGGTAAAATACCTAATTGTACTTCACAGAAGAAAAATCCCCAGTAGAGGTATTGGTTAACGATCTATCGTCGAAAAACGTTAAAAAAATTAGTCGAAGTAGGCGACATGCGCCTACAAGAAAAATTTTCGTAGTCTATTTAAATATAGTATTTAGCATGGATAACTTTTATATTCTTATTTCACTCAAAAGGTGGGTTTGTGATAGAGTGGTTCCAGTTGGCACTTTTGCCGTTTTGAAGTTCCAAACTTTGCCACTGATGCCCTTTTAGAATTTCAAACTTGAGCGCTAATGCATTTTGAACTGCCAAACTTTCGCGTTTATGCCCTTTCAGAGTGTCAGTCTCTGATACTTATGCCCCTTTAGGTTGCCAAAGTTTGGCGCTCACGCCCTTTCGAAGTGCGAAACATTGTCGCTTGTGTCCCTTTGGAGTGTCAGGCTTTGGCGCTTTTGCCCTCTTCAGTTGCTAAACTTTGGCTCTTATGCCCTTTTGGAGTTCCAAATATTGGCGTTTATGCCCTTTGGAGTGTCAAATTTTGTCGCTTTTCCCCTTTGGAGTGTTAAATTTTGTCGCTTTTCCCCTTTGGAGTGTTAAGCTTTGGCGCTTTTGACCTCTTAAATTGTTAAACTTTGTCGCTTATGCGCTTTTAGAGCTCTAAACTTTGAAGCTTATGCCCTTTGGAGTGTCAAACTTTGGCGCTTATGCCTTTTAAGAGTGCCAAACTTTGTCGCATATGCCCTTTCGAAATTCAAAACTGTGGCGCATATAATGCCAGACGTTGGCACTTTTATCTTTTTGGAATTCCAAACTCTAGCGCTTCTGCCATTTGGGAGTGCCAACCGTTGGCATTCATGTCCATTCGAAATTCCAAACTTTGGTGTTTATGTCTTTTTAGAGTGCGAAACTTTGGCACTCATGCCCTTTTGGAATTCTAAAATTTGGCGCTTATGTCCTTTTAAAGTGCCAAAGTTTGGTGCTCATGTCCTTTTGGAATTTGAAACTTGGATGCTCATACCCTTTTGCAAATTCAAACTTTGTCGTTTATGATCTTTTCAATTGCCAATTTTTGGCGATTATGCCCTCTTGGAATGCCAAGCTTCAGCGCCTGTGTCTTTTTGGAGTTCCAAACTTTGGATATTACGCTCTTTTGGAATTTCAAACTTTGGCGCTTATGCCCTTTCAAAGTGCCAAAATTTAGCGCGTATGCGCTTTTGGGATTCTAGTCTTTGGCGCTTAAGTATTCTAGAATTCCACATTTTGGTGCTTATGCCCTTTTGAAGTTCTAAACTTTGTCACCTATGCCCTTTTGAAGTTTCAAGCCTTGGAGCTTTTGCACTCTTAAATCGATAAATTCTGGTTCTTATGCCCTTTGAAGTGCAATACTTTGGCGCTTATGCCCTTTCAGAGGGCTAAACTTTGTCATTTATTGCCTTTTGGAATTCCGAACTCTGGCGCATATTCTCCTTTGGAGTGCTAAACTTTGGTGCTTATGCCATTTTAGAGTTCCAAACCTTGGAACTTATACTCTTTGTAAGTTCGAAATTTTAGCACTTATGTCCTTTCAGAATTCCAAACTTTGGTTCTTATGCTCTTATGAAGTTCCAAACTTTAGGGCTTACGCCCTTTTGGAATTTGACACTTGGGTACTCCTACCCTTTTGGAATTCCAAACTTTGTCGTTTATGATATTTTGAAATGCCAAGCTTAGTCATTTATTGCCTTTTGGAATTCTAAACTCTGGCGCATATTCTCCTTTGGAGTGCATAACTTTGGCGCTTACGCCCTATCAGAGTGCCAAACGGTGAGTCTTTTATCCTTTTGAAATTCTAAACTTTGGCGCTTACGCCCTTTTGGAGTTCCAAACTTTAGCACTTATACCCCTCCATAATTGCTAACATTGGCGCTTATGCCCCTTTAGAGTGCCAACCTTTGGCGCGCATGCCTTTTCGGTATTTCAAATTTTGTATATCATGCTCTTTTGAATTAAACATTTTGGCGCAAATAACCTTTTGAAATTCAAAACTTTGGCGCTTATGATCTGTTGTAGTGCCAAATTTTGGCATTGATTGCCTTTTGGAAATCTAAACTATAGCACTCATTTCCGTTTGGAGTGTCAAAGTTTGACTCTTATGCTATTTTGGAGTTTTAAACTTAATTTCTTATGCTGTTTTGGAATTACAAACTTTGGTGCGATGCCTTTTCGGAGTACCAAACGCTGGCACTTATGCCCTTTTGAAATTCCAAGTCTTGGCTTTTATGCCCTTTTGGATTTGCTAAACTTTGGCGCTTATGCCTTTTTGTAGTTCCAAGCAGTGTCCTTTTATTCAATTTTTGACACAGAGTTTTTGTCAGTTTTTGTAAGCTTCGGTCCTACGGTGCAGCTTTAGAGTAATTCTTAAAGAAGAAGTCGCATGTCTCAGGTCTGAAATAGTCGAATAAGAGCACTTTATTCTTGACCTGGTTCGTTAAATTCGAATGTTACAGTCAGGCTTGCCACTAGCCAAAGAATCTCGGTCCTTTTACCATTTCTTTACGAATAAAAAAAAATTAGCCGTCTTTAGGGTCGGTCGGTATAGCTATTTGTGTAGCAAGTGCGAAAGAAGGCTGCTTTCGTGATTGCGTGAAGTTCTCAGCACGAGCCAGAGTCGAGTGCGGGCGCCGAACTGGAAAAGAAAAAGATGCGATTATTGAACATCAACACTGGACCAAGACTGCAAGACATGAATGGACATGAACTTTCATTGCTTGGCACTGCCTGTGTCTTCTGCTAGAGGGCATGCTGAGGCTAAATCACTGCAGCTAACCTAAATTCACTACAGCCAACCTGAATTCACTACATCCAACTTCGGAGCAGTGAATGAAAGGTGAGGAATCTTTCCACCTCCATAAATCTTCAATCTTTTTTTACACTTCCCCTACTTTTTTCATGATTAGTCTACTGACCTGAAATTGGCTACTTTTTGTGCTTCTATACGGCCAAGAAACATCAAATTTTTCGCAAGGGTGTAATAAAAAGATTTTTATCGGGCCGGTTGGTTTTTCCCAGATCGCTTCTGCTTGCAATTGATATTCAGATAACGCTAGGGAGCACGTAGCCTTCTCAACGCTGGTAGACTGGTCAGATCGGGATTAGAGGAAAAATGTTTGATGGTTACTAAAGGATGCTGCCACCGACAAGAAACAAGTTTTTTCGGTTTTAAAGTCCTCCCGCTAAAGTCAACGAAAGTTATAAACTCCAAATCTAACCTCATTGTGTCACATATTGCATCAGCTGTAGAAGCAATTAATCGGATTGATTGTCCACTAAAAAAAAATTAGTTTCGTCGTGTTCAGACAGCGAAATTCAGTGAACACCGCTGGATATGCAGAAAGCAGCTGAGAGTTTGGCAAGTAATTTGTTGTGTCCTCCAAGTCGAAGCATCTATATGAAATCACGTATCCAAATTAGTTGAACAGAGAACAAAAAAGAAGGATATCCAAGAAGAAAATTTTTTTTTTCAATTTTATTTTCTTGATCTGCATGGCCGTTTTTAGAAGGACGAGAGAAACGAGAAAATGTCTATCTCGGTCTGAATTCGAACCGGTTGCTCGTGTGTTTTCATGAATCAGCACGTTAATCAATTATGCCATCGAGACTTTGTTAGGCATTTTATAGTTTCTCGTGGTTTTGCGTTCCACATGGTGGTACATATTGCATCGAATTTCGCAACCTGTGATATACTATCCAATCTTATGTTGGAATTTGTTTGATTATATTTTTCTTAATCTGGGTAAATAATAATTGTTGATGTTATTTTCTTGATCTGAATGATTTTCTAGAAGAACGAGAGAATTAAGATAAAATCTATCTCGGCCCGGGTTCAAATCGGGATTTCTCTATCTTCGTGAGTCAGCGCGTGAACCAAGTGCGCCACCATTTAGATCAAAATCAATTACCCATACGATATTCTTTTCAAATCATTATGCGTCGAATCTAAATATTAGAAGGTAGACAGATCAGATATGACATTATAACTGGAGTTGTGTAAAATTTTGTCCAACCCGGATTGGGTCGGGTCAAGGGGTTGATTACTCCTACAAACTAGTGTACACTCTCTGCAATCTTGTGCAATCTCCTGCAAACCTATTCAATCCTATGGCTTCCCTTACATTCTCATGTAATACTTCACAATCCTTTGTAAACCCATGCAATCTCTATAAAATCTCGAGCGATCTCTATAAAATCTTGTGCATTCCCATGCATTGTCTATACAATTCCTTACAATGATTTATAATCGTTTTCTAATCTAATAAAAATAGAATTACAGTCGAAGGGAGCGTACCTCAGTTGTGTCCGCACTGCAATTATATGATATTACTCATTGAAAATAAATGATTAATTTCAACTTCGAAGAAAGGAATACTTTTGAGATTCAACCGAATTTCATATTTCTTTTTCTCGTAATCGCGAGTGATCTCGGAACGTGTACGGTCCTAGTAATTCTGTCCTCTCGCCGTCTGTGTTGAATCGAGTACTTGGGTGGGACAGGGGGAGAGTCTGTACTACTATTGACCCATAGAGTTAATACAGATAAAGGCGACAAGCCATAGGCCGCTCTGTAAGTGGGAACGTCTGTCTCGACTTCGGTAGGGGAATGAGAGAGACTGCGCGAGCGAGTGGGGAAATGAGACGAGAGTGGGGTAGCTGCTTTGTACCCTTTGAACGCAGCATTATTTCTTGGAACGATCGAAAGCGGTAAGAAAAGACTAGAAAGTTGAAGCCATCGCGTCATTTTCTGAATGGGTTGAACTTTGTACCCACGCTTTGCTCGTCATAAGAGCAAGTGTAGACTCGGACAGTGGTACCGGAGCTGAAGGAAAGGTCGGTAGTGTTACGTCAAGATGGTTCAAGATGGCAACGGTAGAAAGTACCATCGAACTCCAGGGGGCGGGGGGATTTTTGAAACTATCTGAAATGCCCCTACGAATCTTTGGAAATTTGTTAAGGATAATATTACCAAGCACCAAGTTGTTGCACGCATCGCTTCCCTCAAGAAAAATTGGGACAAATTTTCAGCGAACCACGATCAGTTGATTTTGATACGTAAACTCCACAAGGATCCACCTTATTTTCTTGATAATCACGGCACCATCTGCGACGAGAAATACTTCGGTGCCAAGTCCTATATGATGGACAATTTGGACAGGTTGTGGTGGACAGGTTGGAACTACCCAAGTTCTCGGGGGTGTACATGGAGTGGCCTACTTTCCGGGACCTGATGAATTTAATGGTGAAGCCTTCCTCACAATTAAATTAATCCTCTGTATCCTTATACGGAGCTGCCTACTGTTCAGAACCTTCATTATCTCAAACTAAGTGTGAGTGGTGAATCCGCTCAGTTGATTGTCAGCATCCCGACTACTAAGGATATTTTCGAAAGGACCTGGCAGACCTTAGTGAAGCGATATGACAACGCTCGACTGTTAGTAAACAGTTTTTTGACTAAGCTGTTTTCTCTGAAACCAATGAGTGGAGCGAGCTCAACGGAATTCCGATCCTTGCATAATGACACCTGCGAGGTCATCGGTGGACACCGTGGACCAATGGACGACCTGGTTGTCTTTATGACAGCTCATCGACTGGATGCAATTACCAGGAAGGCATGAAAGGATCAATTTTCTAATTGAACCTCTCATGAGTAAACAGCCTACCTTCGATTCGCTCAACCAGCTACTGACAGGCAAGGTCAGCACGTTGGAAGCCGTGGAGAACACGGCCTCTACTTCGAATGTCTCTTCTGGTACCAGAGACATTACTCGCTTTCAAAAGCGTAAGAGAGGTGGTCAAACGATCCATGCTCACAATGTTCCTCTCAGAGAATTGTCGTACTCTCTATGCGCAGGTAAGCACTCAAGAATCTTTCGCCCACATTTCCGAAGGAAAGATGTTAGACAGAGGAAGAAGTTGGTTGGAAAGCATAATCTGTGTTACAACTGCCTGGCAAAGCACATAATGCGCAGCTGTTGTTCTGCGAAGCGACGCCAGACGTGCAACGGAATGCATCATACGACGTTACACTTACCTCCTAAAGATAACAAATCACTACCACGTTCAACAGAAACTACTTCTTCACCCCCTAATCCTACCAACTCTTCCACTCTCAACCCCCTCAGCTTACCCTTTTCTGATTATCTGCCTAACTCCACAGATACTGCTAATGTTTATTTGACTCAGCCATCAATGTGACTGAATGGAACTATCTGCTGGCTACGACTTTTGTCTACACTTAGGGTTCGGATGGAAGTCGCCATCGAACTTGAATACTGTTGAACCAGGAGGCTCCAACATCCAATCGCTTGTCCACAGATTAAGGCTTACAAGACAACCAGCTATCATCTCGGTGCTGAGTGTGGGTAATCCGAAAACAAGGCCGACCAGAAGACTGGTCCAATAAAGATCTCTCAGAGGTTCAGAATTGGCAGACCCTTGTCTAGAAAATGGTGGAATCGTGGGAATGATTCTAGGGGCAGAGTCTACTCTTGTGTTATTGAGGAGGGACTTAAAAAGGGTAGTTTAGGAACTCCAACGGCTCAACAAACCTCGATGGGTGGGTTTCTTCCAGGACTCCCATCATGGGAGCTTACTTCTTCAGTGCAGTCTCTGGTGGGATTTCAAACGAAAGTAGACTATGAATTACTGAAATTGCTGCGGAGGTTTGTTGTCCAGGAGGACGTACCTTTCACTGTCTCTGAACATAGTCTGGTTCATTGTGAGCAGCTCTTCACCTCCACTCATCAACAAAGTCATGATGGACGCTGTATCGTGTGACTACCCTTAAAGGATTGCTCCACAAATCTAAGAGATTCAAGTGCGGCAGCTTACCGAGCTCTTGTCCATATAGAAAGCCGTTTCCGACGGGACTTCGAATCACACAGGAAATACTCTGGTGTTATCAAGGATAACACAGGGTTGTGAGAGATGGAACTCCTCTGCAAACTAGAGGATCTTCAACCCAACAAGGGTTACTTCTTACCACACCATTGTGTGATAAAGGAAAGCAGCTCAAGCAGTAAATTACGAGTCGTTTTCAATGCTTCGCAATACACAGATCAAGGGGTGTCCTTGAATAACCTTCTATATTTGAGACCTAAGTTTCAGACAGAATTAACGGATGTCATCCTACGACGGATGATGCATTCGGTCGTCTTCGCCGCGGACATCGAGAAGATGTTCTGGCAGATTTGGATCCACCCAGCGGATCAAAACGTCCAAAAACTTCTGTGGAGATAGAGTCTGTAACAGGAGGTTCGAGCTGTTCGATTTTCGAACTTGGCGTGATTTCGACCATAATGTTAGAAATAGACTTGCGAAAACTAACGCTGCAGGTTACTTAAGCTAGCTTGTTGAAACAAGTCTTAGGCGAATCTACGTGCATCATACACTAAGAATATTCCCACCAATTTCCGAAAGACGAATACAACTAGCACTACACACCCAGTCCCAGAACTTAATACCTACACCTTGGCGGTTTGAGCGAGTTACTCTAAAGAAATCATGAAGAGACTCCCTTGCGAGTAAAGGCCTGACTCTCTGCGAGCCTCTAAGAGGCTCTTGATGACCAAAACTTCATCTCTTTTTAAAAGTGCTGTGTGCTTCAACCAATTCATCGTTTAACAAATGCCAAACGGACGCAAATGACTTGATCAGCTAATCGTGAAATTTACCATCATAATTCATAAAAACATTTATTCATTCATTCATCGCATCTTGTACTTTTTTTTTTATTTGAAATAACTCGAAGTTGTTTCCCTTGCACGAGAACGTTGTAGTTTCAATCTGAATAATGACTGCTATAATCCATAATGTTAGATATATTATGCAAATTTTTATCTGACTGGAAAGTTTTAAAGTTAGCTGAAATAGTTTATAAAGTGTTAGAATTAAAACATTTTTTTGAGGAATGATGAAAGGCAAACTCGATTGTCTATTGATTGAAACTAAATGAAAAGGTCAAACGGATCAAAAAGTTAACATTTTGTCTTGAAAATGTTTAAAATGGAATAATATAGAATTACAATTTTCAAAATCAGAGAATTTACACTTTTCAAATTGAACAATTTCTAATTTATCAATTGTAAAAGTGAGTTCTTCAGATCCCAATCAACGACATAAATTAATGCTTCAATTTATAGTTTACAAACTCCAGTTCTTTTTTGTGTTTAAAGTTTTAATTCTTCAATTGTAATGACCTGTAAAAAAAGTGTCCGAAATTTTTGTCAAAGATTCAAAAACTTAGATTAAGAAATTAATCCAGTGCAATTTCTCGATTACACAAAAATTTTAAAAATTAGATCATTTGCAGAATTGTTATTATCTTTTTTTAAGAGAACCACAAGTTGTGATTGCAGTTCTTAATACATGTTAACAAGGTTTATAAATTACCTTAACGACATTTTTTGACTAAATACAACTTCTTAAAGTTTTTGGATTTTTAAACTTTTTAAAAATCACCAAAATCCAGCTTTTGACAGATCCACTTTAAATGCAATTTAAAAATATGCTATTAATGTTCATCATCTTTAAAATTTCCGCGACTCCCATTAAAAAACATGAAGTTTTGAATGCATGCGTTGAAAATAATTCAATGGTCGAGGCTACAAGCTTCAAATTGTTAGCTTTGAACCTTTAATTTAGAAAAATTTAATTCCCTTAACCTCGCTCTTAACTCTTTCAATATTTCATACAGAACGTTAGAAACTTGAAAAAATTTAATTTGTTCAGATCTGCAGGTATTCAATTTTAAATTTCACAATGTTCAAGCAGGCTTGTGGTATCATACTGTACATGCATTTCTCAGAAAATGAAATTACAAAGTATTCAGTTTGAAAACCTGGAACATTTTGAGTAAGAACATTTCCACTTCTGCATGCTTAGGTGTGAAATTTTTCCTAACTGAAAGTTTCGAAATTAAACTGCTTCCATTTTTTATGGCTTTAATGTTTGAAAACATTACATTTTGTAATGATTCACGTTTGAAGACAGTATACACTTTTGAAGACTTATTATTTGTCTTGAGAATGCTTGTTCAGATTATCATAGTATATCTAATATAAAAATTAAAAAGTGAAGGTAAAATCACGAGTAAAAATTATATTATGATTATTATGTATTAAACTGTATTGCGTATGACGGTGCGCCACCTACTGCAATATATATTTTGTAGTGAGGCCTCAGAGTTCAAATAAATAGCTCTTTGTGATGTCTTATCGATTCTGTAACATTCAAGAGGCTCGTTTACGACGAGTATCTGTCACCGCCTCGGACCGAGAGGCTCAACATCCAAGAGTTACACGTTTTCCAAACCCAGCCAGACACTCGCACGTTGCGAGCGGGAAACGATTCAGGAACCGCGAGGCTCGCGCTGCGAGTGAAGCTCTACGGTTCCTGCGAGCGAGGATCGTTGGCAGGAGTATATAATATATTCTCGTGCCACAAGTGTTCGTGAGATTTTCTCGATACGCTCCCGAGCGTTGCAAGAGTAGAGGAACTCTTCCGCTCACTCTTCATTTCGCTCCTAGTCTCTGGTAATGAGTGGGTTCTCAATGAATGTAGTGTAGAAGAAACATTGTTTGACAAGAGTGGGTGAAATTTGCTGAGAGAATGGACCAAGGACGTTTAACGAAGCAAGTGTATTCAGGGAAAATGATTCCTAGAGAGATTAATCAGCGACTCGTGTCGAAGCGGTGTTGTGGGACGAGAGTCGTTTCATTGAGCAACACGCGATGCCTTCTAGATTAATCTAAAACCTATCCCTTCTCCTTCACATCCTTACTTATCCTCACCATATGAATTCCTTGATCATCGGTAGTATAACGTGGCTAGAATTGAACGAGTTACGCTTATCCATAAAAGGATTCAGCTTAATGGTATAATAATAAGAAAATAGACTCTTACTTTTTACATAGTCCAGACAACTTTAAAAAATTTCTTATAGTTCAAAATCGATTTATCGACGTTGATGCTACATGAAAATAAATAATGATCACTCTCTCGTGAAAATAAAGACCGAGAAAAGACTACAGTAAGCGGGTATAGGCGATGGTTTCAAAGCGGTCTCAAATAGTCATATACTGGTCCCCAGAAGACCACGTTCTATTTGTGCCTCGTCCTACCCAGAGAAGCTGTAGATACAGAGCTATGTGTGAGACAAAGAGAGATTGTATCAATGATGGGAGGTTTCTATTAAGGCCAACATGTAGTCTGGTGCTGCAATTTGGCCGGTTAGGATCCAGCCAAATATCGGTTGTTAAGCTATTGTGGTGTCTTGTCCTTCTTTCCTTGATCGTGTCGGGATTATGAACGAGTAAGTATTTGTTTCTATCAGGTTGTCAGCTAGGCTAGTCCCAGTTTTTTATTCATCAGCCAGATCTGAGCCTCGTTGGTGAGGTCATTCAGAATTAAGGTTAGTGACGTCTGCTCGATAAGTGGTGGCTTGTCGAGCTATGAGAGCGTTAGTCTTTACGCTTATGTCTGGAGTGATACATGACGTCACGGTGACTGATATTCATACTAAGTTGTGCTTCGTGTGCACGTCCCTAGGGTAGTACATCTGAACACAATCTTCTTCAGGACGGAGTTGGAGTTTCTTTGTCGAGGCGTCTGAGATGATGAAGATATGTGAGCACAGATTAATCAACGCTCGAACCTAATGTTTTTTTCCAGTCGACGACGTCACGTAGACCAAAGCTGTTCCAAGTATTGTCTTCGATGTTGAGCCTGAAAGCTGTTCTCTCGTATGTGCAGTAAACGAAGCATTGCTGTTGGAAGTATAAGGGGTTGCTGTCGCATTATGCTCTGTATAAGATAGTGGTTGTGAAGACCCATGAGACTTGAGCACTCGTTGCACCATTGTGATGAAGAAAAAGCCTAGCCTCGATATCGATCCAAGCAGTTTAAGCAAAGCTACTCAAAGTCGATGTACTCCTGGCGTTGATATGACGTCTTCTTGAAACCCTGTCACTAGAACAAATAGTATGAACTTGAGCAGAAGAAAAAATCTTGGGTTTGTCTATCTCTGAAGACATTTTTAATTATATCACCAGAAAAACATTTTGTATATTTTGTATTTTGATTATACTTCTTGAAAAAAATTTATCCTATATTTATTCATTTTTCGATAAAATTATTTTTAGAACTCGCTTAAGGCTTGAGCATGAATGAATCGATGTTTTAAGCATGTAAAATTATTCTTTTTGCAAAAGGAAAAATCATGGGATACTTTTTTTTTCATAAAATACAATTCTACGAGGTGAGGTTTTTAAAATACCTAAATTTATGATTTTTAGAAAATGTAACCTGTAGAATGTTATTATATTCTAAAGTACCACCCCTTAAAATTATTCTTCTTTGACAAAAAGTTATTCCCCATTTGTTCTTTTTTTTATAAAATTATTTTTGATCTCCCCTCACGCCTTGGAAGCGAAAGAATTGTGCTTTAGAGCGTGGAAAATTATTATTATCAGAAAATGAAAAATTATAGAGTAACTTTGTGCAACAATTTGTAATTGTAGAAGCTGCTGTCTTTAGAAAATGCTTATATTTACGAATTTTGGACGATCAGTTGAATTGATTATTTGCTTAAAAAAGAAGGTATTGTTCAACTTTGCTTGTATACTCATTTTATGTCACTATTTTGAATTTGAGTACTCACAGATATAAAGTGAAAACTGGTATGATAGAAAAATTGTGCACTGAAAAACTGCATGACAGTCTGAACTTCAATGAGCTTGTGTTTATTTACAAATATGAAATAAGTCTATGAGTATTTATGCAAGACGAAAGTGAATTACTTTAAAAGATTAATTTATATTTCCGTCAAATCGTATATTAAGGTATCTTAAAAATCTCACCTGGTGAAATTGTAACTTATGGAAAAATATTATCACACATTTTTTTCTTTTTCGGAAAAAATAATTGTGCGTACTTTCAACGTCAAATCTAGCTTTCTCAACCCTTCAGCGGGGTCTAAAAATGGGTTCATCGCAGAAAGAGAAAATACGTGGTAAATTTTTTTCCGAGGGGTATTATCTCAGGGGGTAAGCCTTTCGAATTTCTTAAAATCAGATGCATTTCGGTTCATTCAGTGTCGCAGTTTCATATCCTTTAAAATTTTTACCCGTAAGAGTTAATTTGATCCAAAAATAAATTAACGCGTATTTTTTTTCATATAAAATATTTTTGAGGTTATATGACTTGAAATGTCTTAAGGAACAGGTTAGAATTTGTCATTTCGAGAAACAAAAAACACTTGTTCATTTTCCTGATTCCTGAACCTGTCGTTTAGGAAGTTCTTGAGTGTCCCGAATGTTGGTTGTGTCTAAGATCCTCCGGTGCTAGTCTCCTAGTTTTGACGTGATGTTGACAGTGAGATGAACAAGTAGTTCATCCCACTTATCAACTGGATGCTTTAAAGATTTCAAAGCTATAACATCGAAGGTTCCTGAGGTGACCCTCGAAAGTTCCGCAGCAGATACTCTCGACATTGCTGGTATAGAGATAAAACTGGAGATGTAGGACGTAACAAGAAAACGTACATATTCATACCTCTCCTTCAACAATTCCTAAGATCGATCAAAGTTCTCACCTATCGTTGGAATGTCCTTCAATAGAAGTAGAGCCTCATCTTCCTAACTCGTTTCAGATGACTTCTGAAGTTGTACGCATGGAGTTTGAGGCTTCAAGATGGTATTCGATGAAGAATTTGTCGGTTGAGCTGCGTCAGGAGTAGGTATAAGTAGGTATAAGTAGGTATAATAATAATAATAATAATAATAATAATAATAATAATAATAATAATAATAGCTCCGTGCAATATTTTCAATTTGGTACAAATATCCAACTCAAAAAGTGCCTTCGACATATTGGGCTGTAACCATCTTAA
>JAUMHM010000016.1:2878265-2906961 GCA_032362435.1 Melikaiella ostensackeni
AATTTGCAATTTCAATAAAAAATGTCTTACACCTGAAAAAAATGTGGGAACCTTACTTTTTACTTGCCCCTCGTATATAGATTATATTTACTTTTTACTTTAAGCTGTCCCGATGTGTGCTAGGGCCATCTGCGTCATTAAAGTTAGCAATGGATGACTCCCGTTTTGAGGTCCTCTAGCAGATAATTCATTTCACACAAGGACTCCTCGAAAATATGGAATGTTTAGAGTCTTTGCATAATTGAGTAGATCAAAATCGGTTAATCCACAGTGCGGTAGCTTCACTATAGGTTTTTTTGTCTTGGATATACGTTTCTTAGATGTACGTGCTTTAGCTTTAAGACTACGACCTTGAGGACAGGGCTCAATATGAAGACCCAGTCCTTGTCGATAAGGTTTCCAGTGTAGCCTTTTTTCAAGAGCTATTTCTTCCACCGCTTTAATATTAGGTTTAGTCCCTTGGAGTTGATATCTGGCGGCATTAAAGTCATTTACAGCTTTTGCTACAACAGATGCTCCACCAGCAAGAGCTCCAAGTGCGCTGAATTTAGCAAATATTGGAATCGGTGGTAAAACACCACCAACTTTTGAGGTTACCCTAGAGGACTACGTGAACGGAAAGGTTACGCAATTGCATGATCGTAAAGTGACCACATAGTGACCGTTCCCTTCACAGGGCCACGAGGGCACATTTTCATCCTTTTTCAAATTTATTCACAATTTCACATAAAACTCAACACTCTCTTATTCTTTCCACACATTTATGTTTATGTATTTTTATTTATTGAGTGTTGAAAAATTGAAAATTAAAAACTAATTGCACCTAGGATGCGGCAACTTGGCACGCAATATTCCACGTCGGGTCGCCGTATACAGCTTTTAATTTTTAATTTGTTGACACATGAATTAATACAAATACATAAATATAAATGTGTAAAAAGATAAAGAGAGTGTTGAGTTCTATGTGAAATGAATGTGAAAAAGGATGAAAATATGCCCTAGTGGGCCCAGTGAACGGAACAGTCTCTATGTGGTCACTTCACGGTCATGAAATTGCGTAAGCACTCCGCTCACGCGGATCGCTATGGTATAGCTAGAATACGAGGTGACCTCACCTGACTTCTACCTCCAGCCTCTTTAAAAGCTTTCCCGGCACCCCCCAAAGCAGCCTTAATGACAACTTGAGCATCATTACTAGGAGTCATGGACTTTTTAGTATTATCTACAATATTCCTCAACGCTACCCGTTTCTTAGAAACCCTTTTACTCTTCTTCTTCTTTAGCCACATACCGAGTTTTGATTTAGCTTTCATTATGTTTGTTATAGCTATTGCAGCTGCCTTTTCACCAATGTTAGAGTCTTTGAAAAAACACGTTGCTGCGCTTTTTCAGCTAGTGTCCTGTCTGCAGTACTGGTATCCTGGTAAATATAACTCGAAAGGTAACTTGTCAATAATAGTATTAACTCAACCTCGACGTTTTATACTATGTTCAAGCATTCCTCACACTTTAAGAAGGTTAGTTTGCGACTGACTACAAAGGTATCTGAGCAGCGTATTTATAGTTGTAGCAGCAGTCGTGGTTAATATGCGGTTCAAGACAAATCACGCAGCGTCCAATTTTTGAGGAGAGGTCAGAGGCTTAGTGTCGATTGTCAATTCTTCGAGCAAGATCGATATTCGACTTAGGCTATCGCATACTCTCATTTGGAGGAAAACTCGGCACCTTCTTTATTGTATCAATGTTATGTTTCAACTAATCCGAAAGCTATATTAGCGCTGTATTATAGCTTCCACAACAGTCAAGGTCAAAATGTGGTTCAAGACACTACCCTTTAAACTTTCCTTCGTTCTTTAATGATATTGAAAGGTATCGATCGCATTGACTGCTTTCCATTTAGTGAGCATGAACAAGTAGTTTCATTTACTGAAGCTAAACCAAACTTTATCTTTATCTTTGATGAAATCGCTTGCGAGAATCAGAAGAATGTGAGAGCCTTATTCTGTTTAGATAGAAACGTCAGTGTTGACTGTTTCTACTTATGTCAGACATATGCTCGCATTCCTAAACATCTAGTCCGGGATTATGCTCATTTATTAGTTCTTTCTCGGCAAAATGAGAAAAATATCAAACATGTGTATGACGATCATATAAATATTGATATGACATACACTCAATTCCGAGATTTATGCTCAGCATGTTGAAATACAGATCAATATTGAATCTTTATTTATCGATATAGATATTAATTTAAATGAGGGTAGGTATAGAAAAGGATTTGACTGTTTCATTATTCTATAAATACGGTTGGTTGATTGTAAATGGAGTAGGTTTCGTGTGAGACATTGGGGCATAAAATGTGAATCTTTCAAACCTATAGTTACACCATTGCTGGAATTATTCAATGTGTCTGATACGTCTATTGAACATGAAATTAGGAACAAAATAGAAAAAGCAGAAAAATTGAAGGAAGAAGCTGAAGGTGATAATATTTCTTTCATGACTGCTGCTGTCGATCAAGAATATGATACAAAAATGGTTAAAGGAAATGATGAACCAACAAGTTGCCAAGTCAAATTTTCGGACTGTTGAATGAAAGTAGAAATTATTATTTGGATATGGCTTACGGTGTTAAAAAATTCAATGGAGAAACATTTATAATTGGTGATAAACCCATTAACTGTGAAGATCAATATATCAAGATTGGTAAAAGTTTGTATCGTTTCAATGAAAACCTGATGAAACTTACATCAGCCCTGAGGATCTAAACAACTATGAAGAAATTCTTATTGCTGCAAATGCACTTTTTTCATGTAAACGATCAGTGATAAGTGGAGGTTCATAAAAGCAAAAAAAAAGGATCAATGAATTTATTACCACAATTTTTGATAGCAAGAAAAGATTCAAGGCATAATTATAGTGATAAGCGTTTTTCCGACACCTGAATACCCGAACCCCCAGACCCCTGGCGGGTACCCGCTACGTCAGGTAATACCCAGGTAACCGAGCAATGAAGAAAAATTCGGGTACCCGGGTATCTGTAAACTTTATTGTCACTGAGAAGTTAACAGTATAAAAAAACTTAATGAGGATAAAAAATGATGCCCAATTTTCACTCGTGGCATTTGTTCCTTTTTTTTTTTTGGTTATAGGGTATCACCCGTCATGAACCGAGTACCCGGAGGCCCGAGTATCCGAGTACCTGCTTGGAGTTCCTATCACTACACAATTACATTTATTGGGATGATTCTCATGAGCTAGTTGAACGGCTTCATATACTCTAAGCATTTCAAGCAGCCAGAAATCCAAGTCACAATAATGAAATTATTTCTATCATCGAGGAATTGCGAGATGCTCAAAATATATATTAAGGGAGTAAAGTTAACTAAAGCGTTAGTATTTGAGTGAGTATTGACATGTTCAGACATCCTCTGAATCGAATGAGAAATTAAAGTATCTACAGACTGATACACAACAGTAGTTATCATTTCGCAACGCTGCGTAAACCTACTAGAAGAAACTATTCACGACTTGCTGTGATAATGCGTGGTATAGATGAAACAAAGCAGGCTGAATTGGTTTGAAACCTTACCATATTCTGAAGAGAATAAGGATATCAGTGCTTTCAGGCAAAAGGTACCTTCTATCATCGAAGGGGCTCAAGGACACTTTTAACTGCTTAACAGTTTCAACTTTAAGTAGACGAGTTTTAATAATATAGTTATAGTGTAAGTTGCAACACTTTGGAAGTAGTGAACATTGTCATCAAAGTTTAAAGATTTCTTTACTACACCCGCTTTTATGCCTTTGGCTCTCTTTACAAAATCCTGGCCACTCATGCGGATTCTGTACATCTCACTTCCTAAGCCAACAAGTTCTTTCATATATTGTCCAGTGCGCTCATCTTTTACAGGCTTAGTACTTTTTTTTTGGCATACCGTAAATGCTATGTTATGTTTCAGGGAAACCGTCTCTTTCGAAGTAGTTGTATTCTTTCAAAATTGATAAACAAATTTTGTTAACTACAGTTTTGATAGTAGGGGTCTTTTTTCCCTCTCCTCTTTACGTTTCCCACCTTCTCTTCACCCCCTTTTTCCCCGAAATTTTCCCTTGACACATTTTCCAGGCTTAGGTCTGGTAGAATTTTCTACTTGTCTACTATAGAACTTTATTTTCTGATGCTGGCGTGTTTGAAAAATCTTGGGAATTATGTATTGTCACTCGCTACGAATATTTCCATTAAAAAAATGTTTTGTCAATACTATCAACAAGTTAATAGTAACAAGTTGTCATCAATTGAAATGAATACTGCGATTGGCAATATATTTCCCTTCTGCTTCCATAAAACGACTCGAAGCCCAGTATTGTGAGTATTGTGCAATATATTTACCTTCCTCTTCCATGAAATGAGTCGAAGCCGAGTATTATGAGTATTATGCAGAGTACGATTATGAGCCCAAAATAGTCTTAGGAGTATTGTGGACTCATAATTGTACAGTCCGTCCCTCGGTCTTGTAAACGGCTACTTTCAGAACTGAAAGGAGGTTGATAAAATGCGTAAATCATGCCTGCGTTACATAAAATATTTTAAAGATATCTCTTTTTTGTTCATGTCTTATTTGTTGGCATGAGCTGTGTGGAATGTGTGGAGTAACTATAATCTATACTGGTAAAAACTTGCGCGAAACTGTATGAACGAACTCTAATCTGGTTACAAAACCGACTTCTAAAATCAAAATTTCTCGTTTGGACTTCCATCAAAGCTTCAACAAAATTATAAACGCTTGGTTTGGCATTTCTAAACATAGCATTGTATTTCGAATGATAAGATTCACATCCGCTTGTTGCTCGCGTTATTGTTGGAAAAAATCTAGCCCAGATTTCAGGTGGAAAACTTGAACCACTCTTAATCTAAGTCTCAAAAATATAATCATAAAACTTTCCAAATCTACGGTCCAATGGTTGGATAGCCTTGAGGTCTTCATTAAAACATTTTACTATATCAGGCGGATTTGAAAAAGCAAGACCAAACAAGTTTTTAAAAAGAGAATCTATTTCTGATTTTTCGTTTTAGTATCCATTACATTGAAGTCAAGTTTCTTGCATTCTGAATTTAAGTGAGCAAATGCAGTAGCATAGGAATTTTTTTTTGTCGAGAAGCAAGAACCTAGCCAACGTGATGTATAAATTTGCATGCAGTCCGAGAATCGAAAAAACTTGAGTAAATTGTTTAGGACAGCTGTATAATGTTCCATCGACAAAAATAATTGCATGATTACACGAAAACGTCAAATTGAAAATTGTAGAAAACATACCATTTTTCTTTTTTCTATCGTTAACAAGTAAAACGTTCTCTTTTTTATTGATCTCTGTATTAATGCTGTCAAATGCATCATGCACATCAGGCACATTTTGCGGCAAAATTGGTATTAAAGATTTTAGAGCATTGCCTATGTTATTTTGAATACAATTAACATCGTCAGTGGTCAAAGCTGCAATATAATCATCCTCTAATTCTTCATACAAGTTTGAATCGTCTTTCAGACATATTATCTACGGCTTTTCTTTTTACTGCTTTGCTTTTTTTTACTATGAAAAGTATTGCTATCAATGATTTCTTTTTTAGCGTTGAGTTTAATAAAAGCCTCACACACTGTTAATTCTCATAAATTTTCGTACCTAAGCCCCCACTTCGTACGTATTGAGAATTGGAGGAAGAGAGATCGGGACGCAGTTACCCAGGTTTAAAGTGACTGTCCGGAATGTAAGGATTTTCCGATCATAGTCCGCAAATTGAGTGCAGCTGGTAGGAACGCGTGAGAAAAAATGCCCCATGTATGAAATATTGGCTTTGGCATAACGGTTGGAACATTAACGAACTTCACACCTAATACCTAGCTCAATAAACAGGACTTTATGAATATCAGTGAGGAGTTCTAGCTTTATTCTGGTATGTTTGAACACGGCATTCCAAGTCAAACCAGGAGTTGTATAATAGTGTGCTGAATCAAGGCTTCTGCTGAATATGATTACAAAAATTAATAAGCAGTCGCGGACAATTGTCCAGGGATGGTCCCGAAGGAAGAGCCCACAAGCTGAGGCCTGAACAAACGTGCCAAAAGCTGAATGACACCTGGGTGAGGTGTCCTTTACGGTGTCTCTGGAATACCGGCGGACCTCATAGAGTGTGCAGCCTTACCCTTGCATGCGTGGCTGTGCAAGGTTGGACGAACCCTTTCCTTAGCTAGCTGCTCGTGGGAACATCTAGGACAAGACCAAACCCAGTTGTACAATGGGTCGGCAAACAATGCCGATCGCCCTAGAGTTCGGTGTACTGCTCATAATCTGAATGGAAACACTATGACGAATCATTCAGACGATCGACGTCTTGAGTCGATGGATCGACTCAGGGATGACTTGCATTGTCCCTAATCGCAGAAGTTACATGGCGCACCTGCACACACTGTTGTGTCAGAAACAGCCAGAGCTTCCGCGCGTTTCGCGACAGACGTTGCGGAACCGTGCCGTCAACCTCATGCGAGCAGGATATGTACGTGGAACGCTTTCTCAACCGCTGTAAGAACAAGCCGCAGAATAAGAAGAGGAAGTGACATCAAGACCAACGGCAGAAATCAGGCATCCCCGAGAGAAGATGGCAATTTCTGGGCAAAGGGACACATCAACATCCAGGTTCCTCCCAAGCCCGAAGATCTGGCTGGAATGGATCTCGCCCTTTGTGAGGATCTTTTGGAGGAGTCTGACCTCTGGACCATCACTTGTTCAGTTTATGATGCGGCGAGAGCCTTGGCCGATCCAAATCGAAGGGTAAACTTCACCATAGATTAAAAGACCATAAGGTACTAGCATCAACTGAACAAGAAGATTGGCTGGGCTAGACAGAACGCGTCCCGCATTCAGACTTTTTGCAGTGAGATTTACGAAGTTCGATACCCATTAAATGGTGTTAGAACGCACTGTACTCCTGCCGAAGGAAGACGACTAGTCCAACCCAAGGAACTACAGGCCAATAGCTTGTCTGGACACGCGTCGGCCGGAACCGAGAATTCGATAACAAACATCGTTCGTTTCTCTTTGTCAAGGAGTACAATGTCAGGCCTTGAGTGTGCAACCTTTAGCCTGAAGTCGAATTTCCAATAAATTTTGCACAACTCGCTCTGGACAATCGATTCGATCTCTCTGGGAGCGTTCGGCAGGGCAGGGGCGCGGTTAACACCATAAGAGCGACAAAGATGGTAATAAAGTACTCTTAGAGCAGCATTGTGCCTGTGGAGATACACCGATCCCGCGTGTATGAGACACCCGGATAGTAGGTCCCGTAGGTGATCAGAATGTGCATGACACGCTCTGTACCTGTCGCTGGGAACTTCTTTACGTGAGATGCGGCTACAGTATACCAAGGTTAAAGTGACACCGTCCAGACACGCGAAAATAACCGCTGTTCCTAAGATAAGTCCAGATGATTTTAGGAAAGCAAACGTTAACCCCATCGACAACGACTGATCTTTTACATTTCTGTGAAAGTTCCTATGCATTTTCTTATCGTGGAGCTGTTCGAGGAAGTGGTTTACCTCTGTTTTCTTTACTCGGGCTTTTAGAAGTCAAGCATCTAGATGGAGTAATGCACTTTCCTCACTTCTGATGTTAAGATCCAGGTCAAGGGTTTCGGCCGCCTGCTCCACGCCTTTGTGGAGGAACGCTCCTTTGCCAATTATCTCGTGGTTCCTCACCATTGTCAGGAGAGGATCTCTTCCATTTTCCATGATGTGAGCTGTACCCAAGATAATTCGGTCATAGAGACACTGAATATTTAGGAATCCGCGTCCGCCTTTACGGCTTGGGATAAACGGTGTTTTATTAAAATGCTGTTTTAATGTTTAATTAATTTTAATATAAATATATATAGATAATATTTATAATAATAATTAATATAAAATAATTTTAATTTGAAAACAGAAACTGTAAAATAACAATAAGACGACCATGAACTTGCTATGTACACCCGACATATTCGCAATCAAGAGAATATCCTGCACGAGAATCAATCAAGTTTTTGAGTCGACGTAAAATGGACACAAGAGTGCTCATGGCTCGCTCTCTAATTCGGGGAAAGGAAAGCAGGGAATTGTCAAGTGTGAGTAGCAAGTGATCATTAGTGTCTTTAAAAATTGACTCCGCCATACCACGGGCAATCGAACCTTTGCCGTCGGCTTGAAGCCCAATGCGCTGTCCACTGAGCGACGAAGTCAGGGTGATGATTGAATTTCTGTTGTCGTTCAGTGCCTTCATTCAATTGAGATTCAGTGATAAAAAATGTACAGGAAATTATAAGTCTCATCCATGTTGCGCTACTAATGTCGACCTGTGTAATATATGATTTATTAATAATAACTGCGAAGGATGACAGGAATCATCGGATATGTTAGACGTGCTATTTCCGTAGCACCTCAGCGTAAAGCTTGTCACACGTGCAGAATAAGTTTTTCTATATTTACCTATATTTTGGTATGAGTGGAGAATAAACATTTTTCATTTTCCTTTCCGGATTTCTTCAAAAACTATTGACTCACCGCAAAAATTTACAAATAATCGTTGTGGAGCTCGATGGAGGCCAACGTTTTTAACAAAACCATTTTTGCATTAGACCAAACGTTCTCGAGCATTATGAGTTGACACTTGACAAACTGGTTGTAAGTATTGAATAGTGACTGAGTCAACCCGAAGTGATAAGTTATCATAAATTATCATAAATTAACGAAAATTTCCTAAAATTTTGGAAAAATTTTTGGTACCTTTTTTCGAAAGGTACCAAAGTTCGATTCTAACCACATTATAATATCTCGGATCAAGGAAATTATCTGGTAAGGGTATGTAAGTGATGTGTAGGAGAAGGGATACATTTTAGATCAATCTAGACGTCGCGTGTTGCTTGTTTGAACAACACAGTCGTCCCTCAACACCGCTCCGACACGGGTCGCTGATCAATCTCTCTAGCAATCACCCCAGATGAAGAGCTTTACAAAGTAATCTTCATTACGGTACACACATAAACACTGAACTGACTATTGAACCCATAGGAAGATAGATCCATACTCTTTACTCCAACCACATCCACTAAGCAATGCTCTCCACAAGGGCGCGTGAGTATCCAAAAGCGTTTTACCGCATATATTCCGCAGAAATTGCATGCCGACAGCGTACACTATACCAAGCACAGAATTATATATTGCAATTGCAGCTTTATTCGTTACATTTTTACTTCTGCTAATGGCTCCTACACTGCTGTCTACCCTCGTTTATATGTCTGGATATCTTTGCATTTATCTTACTGTCAGCAGTGAATAAACGTCCAAGATAAACGAAATCATCGAATTGTTCTATCCTCTCTTCATTCAAGAAAATTTTTCGTAATGTATAGTATTCAAAAATTCTCAGAAATCTTCGATAATTTATAATAATCTTACCATTAGTTTTCAAAATTTCGTGAAAGCTTGTTCTTATTGTTTCTTAAATCGAAAATTTCTTTGCTTTTATCACAAAAAAATATTGTGTGCAATTGGTGCAGAATGTGGGCAGTTATAACTCTTGTGAAGTAATAATTTGCTAAGCTACAGCCTACTCCCATTAATTCACGAAACCATAATCAACGAGAAAACTCCACACGGAAAGACTTTGCAATTGAAGTTGATTTAGAACCACCGTGCTATATTTTTCATTATTGAGTGAAGAAAAATATTGATACACGTGTTTTTTTTTGTGATACCTTAGGCACCAGCTTCGATGTCACCAGCACATCTTCATCAATATGCTGCGTCTTTGGTTAGCCCAGGACAACTATCGGAATCTCTCCCCGCAAGTCAGGTACGTTGCTTTCAAAATCCTGCAGTTGAGCATATATTTGCGAAATGTTAACTCTTGAACGGAGCCAACATTTCAAATAAATAAATAATCGTGAAAATTGTAATGATTTCTTGAATTTTAAATAACATCCGAAATAATAAACATTTCTCAACGTTTAGAGTTTTTCCAACTACTTTGTTCCAACTTCCAATTTGGATGATAAGTTTTTGCGATTCTATAGAAACTTAACTTTCAAATGAGCCCAAAACACACAATTTTAAACTCTGAATTTATAAAATTGAGAATCCATTATTCACAAATTTCAAATTTAAAAAAAATGGGGAAAAATTTGCAGTAAAGTTGAGCTTATTGATTTACATCCTTTTTCCTTATAATAAAAGGAGGTGTTTTGGGTTTCAATCGTGTGCGAAACTACGAAACGTCGGCAAGATTCGTAGTTCTGCACACGATTAAAACCCGAAACACCTACTTTTATTATAATGAATCATCGTGAAAGCATCAAATCTATTATCATTTTTCCTTATTTGTGGCAACAGGAAATTATATTTTCTTGAGAAAATACAATTCTGGCCTAAAAGTATATTGTGCAACTAGGGAGGAAAGTAGCGATCATGTGGGTTAGGTAGTGTGCATGCGCCACTCATTACGCATCACTAGGTGAGAGTCAGATATTTTCGTCCCGCATTACATGAACAGAAATCACGTGTAACGGTGAATTTTACTCTACCGTTATTTCAAGTTTATTTCTCACCCACGTTCCGGAGTACTAAAACCAAAGACAACCGTGTCTCTCAAAAAGGGGTGGGCACCAGGCGCGCGTGCGCCATCGGCACATCAAAATCAACTATAACAAAACTCTACTTGGTAACGTGAGTGGACTTTACCCGCGATACCTCAGCCCTCAAACGAGAAAGGGTAGAGGGGATGGGTGAGCCTGACAGGAGAAATCCGTTAGTGTTCAGATTTTTACTCGTGAATAATTTAACACCAATATTCGTGTGGTAAAATGGCGTACATGATTCATTTAAAATTCAAAGACAAGAAAAGAAGGTGGGTGGGGGGTCGGTATCAAACGTTACAATTTTCGGTAGCATATGATAGGAATCATGACGAAAAAAATACACTAATTTTCGGGGCGAGATATGATACTAATGTACTTTAGGCAACGATAGCGAGGCGACAATTCATGAAGACGGAATGGCGGGATTGCTTATAAATGGCGGTAACCAAAAAGAACATTTAATGAGAGGGGCGAAAACGAACTAATTTTTCCACGACATTACACTTTGCAAATACTAAAGACAAATAGCTTGGAGGCTCGAATCAAATTCCGCGTGTTCTGCCACAAATTACTCAACTTAACCAAACTTTCATCAAAATTTTACCAGCACGAACACGGGGAATTCGGCGGTTTACACAATTCACGGAAGGTGAACTAAGGTGACCTCACCTCCACTCTTCAAAGTGAGAACACTGATTCTAATTTTTTCAAGTTCAATTTTTTCAACGCGCGACTGATCCGTTCAGGCACGGGGCTGCTGGACGAAAGAGAGCGTGGCTTGTCGGTTGCCAAGCGCGTCGTCTCGCCCGCTTGTAGGAGAGTTTCCACAGGTCGGCGCTGATTGGCTGCTTGCTCGGCGCTGTTCTGTGGTTGGTGGTGCTCCGCTCGGCTCGCTCTCTACCGTGCCGCCAAAACGGGAGAAGGTGCAGGGGCGGCTTCAAAGATATTCTGTAATTAAAGCAAAGACAAATCGGCAGGAAAATCCGATAACATTTCCGATATGGGGAAGCTCTCGTCCTCTCTGGAACGAGAGTTGTCCGCATTGGCAGCTCAACGCAACAAGTCTAGAACAATTAGACTCAGAGTTCCAAAATCCCTCGTTGTCCCTCGTTGAGGATGAAGCCGAGGTAAGGTCACGAACAAAATAAACAATAACGCAATGCGCCCTCAAATTCTTAAAATCAACCTAAAATATGCCTTCGGAGTGTCGTGCCCCGTGACGGAAAGAAACAGTTCGCGGTAAATTAAGTTGAATAAAATAGCAAAGTGGCAGGCCAAAATTTTGCCACGTCACACACGATTTCCATGGATATGTTACAAAAATAATTCTTTTAGAATATTGCGAGAGAGGACTCTACTCTTTTTGGTCTGGAAGCCATTTAGGAGATGTAGTATGACCTAAAGGGTCATACTACGAAAGGGGTGTGACTTTTTTCCTTATGTCGAATAGATCACACAAGTCAAGCAACCGCCCGCATGACCTTCCTCTTTTTAAAAGATTAGAGCCGGTTGAGAGGAACTAAAATATTGTGAAATATTATCAAACCAAATTTTAAGAGCCTGCACTACATTCGTTATATTATTACTAGAAATTCGAAAAGGTAGTAAAAAATCGATTAATATCTTCAATTCCAGGAGATCTTTGAAGATTTCTTCCCTACTAATTTAATTTTTCATTTCTTGCATAAGTTATTTGGTATAAGGAATAAATTCTAAGATAAATTTTTTCCCCCATGGGTCCGTGATCTGAATAAGAAAAAAAGATGTGAACATTTTAAGAATTGTAGGTTAAAATCGGGTTCCAAGAAATTTTGTTTCAAAATTTGTTGTGCTTTTCCACATAAACCATGCGTGAGATCCAAAAATGTGCAAAATAAGTTTTATTCGTGTTATCATGATCTAATTAATTCTAAAAACGATCCTGGAAAGTTTAGAAAAACAGTTCATATAAATCGATTTTTATAATATACTTTTTTGCGAGATGCAGCATGATTTGTGAGAAAGGGTTTAATTAACAATATCTAGAGAACGACCATGAATTCGCGAAACACCTCATACCGTCGGATGTAGTAAATCATTCTAGAGCATATCCATTGAAAGAAATCGAGGAATAAATTCTGCTAACAACACTCGCGCTTCTCCCTCGGAATTGATTGATTCTTGATTAAGGGGGGGGGGAAGGTTAATTCGGTGAAAAGAGCATATTTTGAAGGTTTTTTTTCACTCTACGGACAATGCTAGTTTATTGAATTAATTTTAATATTATAAAACAACATTTGAAGAATATTTTATAGAATTTCCAAGAAAAAATATCAAGTAATAATTTTTGACTTGAAAGTCAAAAAATCGATTTTTGCTTTAAAAAATCGGCAAATTTTTATTGCAAAATTAATAATAATTATAAGAAATGAAAAAACTCGACAGCGGTACCTCATAATTTATGTGTAGGAAGAGTGTATAAAGTTTCAAGAGGATTGGTACAGCAGATTTTGAGTTACAGCCGTCACCGACTTTAAAAATGCTGAGTGTGAGAAAAACGCTTTAAAGTTTTGCAGGTATACGAAACCAAGGGGGAGCAACGGACTCTTAAAACTCTATATCTCTGTTAGTTTTGCTTCGATCGGTCTCAAATTTTGACACAATATTCTGGAGATGTTATATATTCATATGAAAAAATAAAAAATAAATGTAAAAAAAAAGTTTAAATACCTTACCCCCCCCCTAAGTTGGTGAAAATCGACACTTCATATTGCATTTCTATATACCGTAGAATCACCTAACTTCGAACACTGGCCGAAACTTCGAACACTTATTTTTCTTGGATTTATATTTATTTTTGGGAAACAAAATTGGGTTCTTACGTCATTTCTGACTTCGGACTCAAATTTTATATTGCTTTTATACTATTCAGTTTGGAAAAGTTTAAATATTACGTAACAGAAAAAGGGGGGGCGGGAGGATCCAACTTTTGTTACGCCTATTCTAAGGTTACATACACTAACTATAGAGAAAGCGTTACTTGGTGTTCGGGGAGTGGGGGGTAGAATAGTCGAAAAACGTTATGTAATATGTTAACGCTGTCTTACGTAGAAGCAAAAAAATAGGTGCTCGAAGCTTAGGTCTATGTCCGATTTTGGAATTTTTAAAAAATTTAAACTGCTCAAAAGTTTTAAAAATTTATAAAATTTCCGGTAATTAAAATTATCCAAAAATCTCTGTATTGAAAATTTGATACAGGCAGAAACTGTGTCTGTGTTACAGTCGTGTCTGAAATCATACATTTATTATAAAAAAATCGTATGCAGCAAGGAGGTGGGGATTTTTTACGACTCGTGTCGTAAAAAGTCCCACTTCTTCCCCTTAGTGCATAATATACTATTCTGGCAGTTGTGAAGTTAGCCATATAAAATGACAATTTCAAGGAACGACCAAAGGAACATTAAAAAGCGAATTTCATACCAGTGTCGGCAAAAATATTGTATAGGGTGTACGCGTAAACCCTTTTCGACTTGAATGATTGGCATTACCACGCGTTTTTAACAATAATAAAAATGTTGCAATTTTTTGCTTGGCACAAAATGGCGCAAAATTGGCACAGCTTCACGTGAAGCTGGCATTCCTACACGTTTTTGAAAAAAATTAGCAAGCACAAATTTTATTTGTGGCATAAATTAGTACAAAATAAGCACAAAATTTTTGCATGTTGTACATGTGAATAGGAAAGTGTGATCATTCCAGCTTCACGCACCTGACTATGAGACCATTGGAGTAAAGAAGAAGAAGGAAGGCTGACGCAGTGCAGGCATAACGTCATACAACTCGCATTAAAAACGTAACCCTCGTCCGTGAAGGATCCAACTTCTCCCATTTGGTGTACAATATTTTATTATGTGGCAGCTTTGATGCGCAGTTCGAAGTACTCATCTCGAACACCGCGACATAAAGTCGTTTTAGATCAATTGTGAAGTTAGACACTTAAATTCACACTTGACAGACCGAAAAAATGAAATATCAAAAAGCGAATTTTCATGCGAGTTCTGAAAAAACATATTGTACGGGGTGTATGGGGTCAACTGTTCTAGGCTCGAATGATTTTTATCACCTCGAGTTGTCGTATAGTTGAAGAAAGCACCTTTATTGGACAATAATCACCTTCAAGACTTTCAAATCCATCAAAACATGTAATAAGTCAATGTAATAACTAACTGAAAATAATTTCCAGTGGATTAGAGTAAGAAAAAAGTTATTTTTAATGTTATAGACAAGCTGAGGAACAAAAGTAATTTTTTCGTGATTCGCAGTGATTAGATATCCATAGCTCTTGTACGAAATATGATAGATATTGATGTGCGATTACAATTAGCCAAAAATAGCTGCGGTTTGGCAATTATTTAAACAATTTTTGTAAACAAATGCACAAATCGACCATTTTTTCATAAATAGGCTTCATTTTTTGCGGAATGAAGTAGAAATGTCTTGCCAAAGACTTCTTGCTGTCACATTTTTCATAGTGACAAAATCTGTTAATTATATAAACAATTTTTTTTTAAATGCACATGTTGACCATTTTCTCATGAATAGGCTTAATTTGTTGTTTGAAGAATTAATAGTTCATATTATGTCTCGCAAAAAATAAAGCCTATAGTATACATTAAAAATTGTCAATATGCGCATTTGTTTATAAAAATTGTTTATATAAGTAACAGTTTTTGTCGCTATAAAAAATATGACAGCAAGGAGTATTTGGCAAGACATTTCTCGTTGACTTTGAAAAAAATTACGCCTATTCATAAAAAAATGTTCAAAGTGTGCATTTGTTTACAAAAATTGTCTAAATAATTGCTAAACAGCAGTTATTCTCAACCGATTGTAATCGCACATTGATATGTGGTATATTTCATAAAAAAGCTATGGATTTAGAATAGCTAATCATTGCAAATCACAAAAAAATGACTTTTATTCATCAATTTGTTTATGACATTATAAAACATTTTTTCTTACTCTAACTCACTGTAAATTATTTTTGGTTAGTTATTGCATTGATTTATGACCCATTTTAATGAATTTGCGAGTCTTGAAAGAAATGGTATTACTGAAAAGTTGTATAAACAAAGCTTAAAATTTGTTCATAAATAACGAATTTTGCTTTAGTTGAAGTGAAATATCCGCAGTTACTCCTTATACCTGGAAGACTTACGGTTTTAAAAAAAAACATTGAAATCCGTTAAGAATTGTACTGTCAGTCGATCTTTATCCAAAAAAGGTGCTTTCCTCCCACTGTGCGTCGCGTCTCACGGTGTGGCAAAAAATGTGAGTGGAGTATATTTCGTTTCTTCTGCAAGTGCTACTGAAAACATCTTGTCAATTGTTTTTGGTAGGAATAATTTGCTAGTGGACAATAATTTCGTATTATTTAACATTAGAAAGACCGGAAGTATCGTACATGCTCGAAAGACCAAGGTGTCAAATTTGACCAATTATTCGTTTTCGATAAAAGTCGGCAATTTAAATGTATTTTAATTCAAATTTTGTTCTTTCTGGTGTCCTGGCCTTCTTTATACGTATTTTCGTGTGCATATGAAAAAAAATTGAAGGTACAGTCACAATCGAAAAAGAATAAAACAAAAGGCTACATTTTTTTACTTCTTTTCATTTTCTTTCGAATGTTTCGCGTAGTTTGTCACGCGCTGAATCCGAATCTGACACCGAAAATATCTCATCATGTCAGGGTTTTGTGAAAACTGGAATTAAAACCTCTAAAAATGTCTTTTTGGCCTTTTCAAAAAAATCATAGGGGAACAACCCGAGTTGATAAAACCTTCAAAAAGGTCCGAAATTAAAGCACACTCCTTGTACTTTAAAGATATTAGAACAATTACTATTGTAAAAATGTTGTCTTAGGTACTGTCACTATTTGTTTCAACTAAAAGAGCCTGCCTATTTGCATTACAGTGAAATTCATGGGTGCTCAGAGTACTCGCTACAAACAGTGACAGCACTTAGGCTCAATGTTCGCGTTAATAACTGTCATAATACACTCATAGTTCAAGGCATGTGCTTTAATAAAACCTTTTTAAAGGTTTTAGCACGCCAAGCTGATCCTTCACGATTTTTTCAAAATAGCCGGAAACACGATTTTTTTAAGTTTCAACCCCATTTTTCTCAAGATGCTGACATGATGGGACATTTTCGGTGCCAGATTCAGATTTAGCACACGGAAATCTACGGGAAATGACCCTTTATTGGAAAGAACCCGGAAGCATGTAGGCTTGTGAAATCTTTTATTTTCCAACTTTGTCATGGTTATAAAACAGAAATACAATGCTTGAATTAACTGTTGAGGATGTAGCTCGTGTATAAGTTGTGTTTTTCAGTATTTTTCTACCTTATGTGCGCAATCGTATTTTACATCAAAAAGGTTTACAATGAAAAATCGACTGTTTTAGAGGAAAAAGTAGCACTGATCAAAATCGACACCTTTGTCTTTCGAGGTAAATTTAATTTTAATTTCAGTTGCATTTGATGTAGGTGGCTAAAACACACGTTACACTAGCAACTCATTAAATAATTAAAACTCATGAAATGGCAACTCGCTCTGATATGTTTTAAGGGAGAGAGCGCGTCTTAAAATGGAAAGAGCGAGGGAAAGGGGGTCAAAAATGACACTCCGTTCTTTCTATTGTTGAAGAAATTAAACAAACTAATGCATAATTTGGCAGAATTTAAAATTACTTTGCTTGTGACTCAGCACTGTGATATAGCTCCGTTCAAAAAGACGTGTTTATTATTGCTTCCTCATAGAGGAAGCTTTGCAATGGAAACAATTCATGGAAAATTCAGTTCGTTTAATTAAACGTTCCTTAATTGAGAAATGTCTAATGCAATGTTCTAAGCAATTGTGCGGACGTGTGTGTGTATGTCACACTTTCTTGTGAACACGATAACTTAAAGACAATTGCAGATAAATTAATGAAATTTGGAGGGCTTATTTCTTAAAACTAATGTCTGAAAAATGACAGAAGGATTTCTAAAAATAATGATTACTATTTTTTTTAGCACTTTATAATATTTAAAAAATGGGTTTTTTATAGTAAAACTTTTTTCATTCGCATAATTCGAAGTTGATGCAAGGATATAAAAGATTCCTTGTCTTGAGACGAATCGATTGACGTATGGTAGGAGAGCCAGCAACACTGCACCTTGCGTAATCGCGGGTGTTGATAAAAAAATTAGAAATGATAGTTTGCTTGTAGGGTAATAACGAACCGCCATGCTGACCAAGCAAATCCTGAACCCATGTACCTCAATTAATTATTGAAAAATTAATTTTCCCTCAAAATTAGAATGATCGCGGCATTGAAGAAAAAACTAAATCACGTGATTGGCGTCATCGAGCACTCATTGGAAATATATGTGTGTCTGTCCTTAATCGGTGCCTAACCCTTGTTGACCGGGCGCAAAGGGAGTTCGTTTCGTCGTTGAACTAGCGTCATGATGGATATGAAATTTTTTTTTAAATGTAGGTCTGAGTCCCCACAACACGAATAAATATGTGTGCCTTGAAAATGCTTTAACCCGGTATCATGTTGACCGGGTTTTATCGCGCGCCGTCGGACCCCGTATTACGGTCCTTCATGCCCTATTTAAAAATGCTTTATTGCACTTTAGCAACAGTTTGCAATAATTCTCATAAAATAACATGATATATTTTTCATTTGCGACTAAATTTTATCATTTAGCTTTTTTTTAATCTTTTCGCGTTTTTTACGATCGAATTCGATTTTATCCTTAATATTAATAATAAAATCATCCAATATCGCAAGGAAGAATATGATATCTTATTTTATGAGATTTTTAAAGGAATTTTTGGAAAGAAAATGCATTTAATTCAAATATTCTATCAACAAAGTCTATTTTATTCATACTCTTTATCCGAAGTACAACTATCCTCGTCGTCTTCGTTGTTGATTTCGTCGTCATTTTTATTTATCGTTTCCGATATGACAAGCAACACATCTTCTACTATTAAGGGCATGGGATCTCCTTCAAACCACCGAGGTCTTAATTTGTCATTGCAAACTTCCCACCCATCTTCAGTTGCATTGAAAAGCGTGCATTTGATCGAGGTTGCATTATACATATATATACATATACAGAGTGTATTTTTTATCTTGAGACATAGAAGTACGAAAAGTACGCTAGTTCGTATCTCAAGAAATATGCATTCAACAAAAAAAAAAATGTCCGTGATAAAAGCTTTTTATTTTCGAGGGGGAAAAGCAACGCCGCAAAAATTTACCTTATACCTCGCCACCTGGGGGGGGGGGACTTTGAAATTTTAAAAGAGAACCTATATTTTTTATTACAGATTCAGATTCTGCATTGAAAAATACGTAAGTTTTCTTCGAAAATTTTTTTTCGATTCGCGTCAGATGACGATGCATTTGCAAAAAATGACATCATCGACTATTCAAGAAATGCGCTTCCAAACGGGAGTAAAACGAAGATTTTAGTTCTTCCATTTTACGTGAAAAAAAAGAAGATTTCAAATTAATTTTCCCAGAATTTTTAATTTGTTTTTTAATAGCGGCGCGCGCGTGCGCGCGTGTGTGTGTGCAAACTGTCGCTAAAGTGCAATAAAGCATTTTTAAATGAAGTATGAAAGACCGTGATACGGGGTCCGACGGCGCGCGACAAAACCCGGTCAACATGATACCGAGTTCAAGAATTTTCAAGGCACACATATTTATTCGTGTTGTGGGGACTTAGACTTATATTTTAAAGAATTCATATCCGTCATGACGCGAGTTCAGTGACGAAACGAACCCCCTTTGCGCCCGGTCAACAGGGGTTGGGCACCGATTAAGGGCAGGCATACATATATTTCAAATGAGTGTTCGATGCGGCCAATCATGTGATTTATTTATTTTTTAATTCCGCGATCATGATAGTTTCAAGGGAAAATTAATTTTTCAATAATTAGTTAAAGTACGTGGGTTCAGGATTTGCTTGGTCAGCATGGCGGTTTATTATTACCCAACATGCAAACTATCGTTCCAAATTTTTTTATCAAAATCCGCGATGACGCAAGATCCAGTGTCGCTGGCCTTTAGACCACTATAATATTATCAAATTTTATTGAAAAGTGAGGAAGCTATGGTCATTAATAATATTTAAAAAATTTCGTTGACAGCTAAACTTTTTTATTCACATAATTCGAAGTTCATGCAACAATATAAAAGATTTCTTGTCTTGAGACGAATCGATTGACCTATAATATTAATATATTTCATTGAAGATTATGGAATCTATGATCATTTATAATATCTTAAAAATCAGTTTTATAGTAAAACTTTTTTCATTAACATAATTCAAAGTTGATGCAACAATAGAAGAGACTTCTTGATTCGAGAAGAAACGATTGACCTATAATATTAATGCATTCTACTGAAGAGTAAGGAAGTTACGGTCATTTTGGTCAGTTATAATATTTGAAAAATCTGTTTTTTACAGTATAACTTTTTTATCAACATAGTTCAAAGTTGATGCAGAAACAAAAGTTTGATTAGAGACAAATTGATTGACCTACTTGTATTCTTGTATTTTTACTTCCTCTGTGAGGAAGCAAATATATTTGCTAATTAGTCATATTGAGGACGCAAAGTGCTCATTAAAAATGCGTACCATACAATTATCTATACAAGCAAAGTGTAAACACCCAAGATCAAATTCACAGCTAGTTAAGTTAGGTTGGCGTTTCACATCGAAAATTGGTATTTTCAAACAAAAATCTTTATAATTTGAACAAGATTTAGAACCTTCTAACAATTTTAAATTATGATATTGTTTTTGTCGGGAATTGGTATTTTTTATTTCAAAACAGATTATATTTAAAAAAAGATTTATAATTTTTGTACAATTTTGGAACAATTTGACATTTTTCACCAAAAATCGGTTCTTTAAATAAAAAACATTAGGTTTAAAGAGAGATTTACAATCTTAAACTAGTATTTTCAATTTTGTAAATCACAAGATTTTTGAGATTATCATTATGCTTCAGATTATCATTCAGAGTAATCAAATTCACAATTTTGGTACAATTTTTAGTTTTATTGGCGTTTTATACCGGAAATCGGTATTTTTATTAAAAAATCATTGGATTTCCATACAAAAATTGTATATTAATATTAATTTTATATTTTAATTAGAGGTATGCAGTCAATCAGATCGAATATCCGACAAAAGATCCGCCGAACAATATCGGTTGTCGAATACTCGAATCCGTTCAGAATCGGTTTTTAAATCCGACAACCGATTTGCGTTATTTCAGATGGATTTTATTTCAAAATCAATGAACAATTCCGTTCTGAGAAATCCTACTTATGAAGTAACTTAAGTAGCTTTTATTTTTTCCTAATTAAACTCAATTTTTAAAAAATCCAAAGCATGCCTTAATAAATTCCAATTTGCATTGGAAATTCAATCGAACTCAATGCACACCTCTAATTTTAATTTTAAAATTTCGTGAGGCAACAAACAATAATCGCGCGCGCAGCGCGTGTGTTTGCTTTCTAGTTAATTTAAAATTGTCTAATTATATAGCTTCAGTGAAAAATTATTCAATTTTGAATGTTTTCAATTAGAATGGTACAATATTTTCTAGTTTTGAATTTCAATTTCATAAAGACGCATTTTTTCAAAAAAGTCGAAAATACCCTGAAATAATGATTGGACTTAAGAAAGAAAATTGAAAAAAAATCTTCAGTCTGGAATGGATGAATTCAAGAAATTATAGGTCGTAGAATCTTCTGGTGGAAAATTTATTGACGGGCAACGACCTCTCAGCGTTGTATGTGCAATGTGCATTTACCATGTAGATAGACTACCTTTTCAATAGCATCGTATATATACCGACAAGTATAAACTGCCGTCGTTTCACCTGAATAAAGTATACGACAGTCACTCGTACTACAAAGTTGAAAGCAGCTAGGCTCCTAAGAAAGCGAAAACAAATTTTCAAAAGCAAAACATTGTATGAAAATATTAAATAGGGATGGGAACTTTAAATAAGAAAATTTTTCATTCCTCCTAATTATTTCTGCAAGTGTTACTCAAATCGTTATTAATTTCGTGATATTCGCCATAAAATTTTTAAATATTCTATATTTAAAAACACTTTTTAATTTGAAGTTCAAAAACAAATAACTTTTGATTCTTTTAGAGATTCAAACTGCAAATTTATTTCAAAATAACTTCTTTTTATGGAAAAATATCACAGTGGCCAGTGAAATCTAAGAAAAAAATCCCAGTCAATTCTCGATTTGCAACAATTTTCTTCTGGTCATTAATTGCTTTTAATTTGAAGCTGTTCAAGCGTTATTGAAGCTGTATTTTTTCATTTGAAAATTAACGATTGAAAATTGGGTCTTAAAAACTAAATCTTTTTAGAATTACATAGGCTACTTGATTTATAATTTGAATATTTTAGAAATTGCACATACCGGGCTTGGATCGACTGTAAGGCTTGAAAAAAGTCGCATTAGTGGCATACAATCACAAAAAAAGTCGCACGGAATTTCGAAAAAAGTCCCAAAAAAGTCGCATGACATTTTGAAAATAGTGCAAAAAAAGCAATATCAGACACTGAATGACTGAAATGATAACTTTATTTGTTTACGAATATAGAGTATATAATTCTTATTGATTTTCAAATATTCTATGCACAATCGAAATAAGCTTTAAAGTTAAAACAATATTTTAACAATAGTCGTTCAGCTTGAAGGGTTCGAAATCTAGGATTAAAATATATCTTTCTGAACTTTTAAACTTGCCAATTTTGAACATGCCTTGACTTAATTATTACATTTTGTTAATTTAAAGGTTTTGAAATTGGTACACTTTTGAGCGTTTAATTTTAAAAAAAATTAAATGCTTGCAAATTCGAAAAATGTTCTCTTCCATTATTCAATTTAAATTTCCTTCCAAACGTTTTCTATTTGAATTTTTATTAATTGTGAAGGATTCTTGGGCTTTAAATTAAAAATGATTTAAATTATTAAATTCCGATCGCTTTTAATTCCAAACTTTGTAATTGCAAACGCGTTCAATTTCATATTATTAACTTTTGAATATATTTACCTGAAGTTCTTAAGGTTCAAATGAACGATTTTTTTAAAAAAGAAATCTGACATCTAACATTATAATAGAAACTTGTACCTAATGCATATTTCTACTAGTACTTTTATTTAATTTCAATTAATTCAATCTTTTTAAATTAAACTTGAATTAATTTGTAATTTGAACGCTTAGAACTTCAGGAACATTAATTTTGAACACTTTAAACTTAAAATTGCTCCACAATTAAGGCTTTCAGATTGAGACTGTATGATTGAAATATGAAACTAATAATTTTTTAATAAATGAATTTGAAATTAATCGTTCTGAAATGTTTTCGACTTAGGCTTGCAATTTGAAAAAATGAGAAATTATTTAATCTTTAATTATCTCAATTAAAATAGTACAATTTTTTCTTATTTTGAGTTTCAGTTTTAAAAATTTCAATGTGATTAAAACTGAAACTGAGTAAAGCACTTCTGGGAAAAATGAAAATAGTCGATTAGTTGTATTTTTCTTCAAAAAGTCGCATTTTTTCAAAAAAGTCCAAAAAAGTCGCACAAAGTTGACAAAGTTGCTTCTAGGATTCCATAATTTCAAATTGTAAGCGTCGAAATTTTAACCATTCACAATTAAAGAAATTATTCATCTACTGAGGCTCCAAATATGAAATAGTTATATTTGAAACTATGGATTTGAAATTTAAATCATATTACAAGTTTGATTTTTGACTCTCTTTATTTAAAATCGTTTAATTTTGAACGCGTCATTTTAAGCGTTTCACTACTCGAAATTATTTAAGCTTTCAAAACTATACACATTTTGAAATTTTAAATGAAAAAAATGAACAATTAAAAAGTAAGACACTGCAGAAGCCCGATTTATAAATTAAGATCTTCAAAATTGAAGAATGTCAATGAACAATGAATTTTAGGTCTTCAAAAGTAAACAATATGAGGATTAGGCATAGCAAACTGAATTATTTTTATTTTGAAAATGTTACAAATCATGAAGATTTTAAATTCACAATAAGTTACAAGTGGTTGTACAAGACTTTACATTTCTATGTGCGTAAAATTGTGCAATTTCAAATTTGAAGATAAGAAATTTTTAACAATTTAAAATCGAAATTATTCAAACTCGCATAATTTAATATGATCAAATGACATACTGTAGCATAGGTGTTTCTACTAAAAATTAAAAAAATTCACGGTCTCAGAATAATTTCACTGACATACCCCGAGTTTTTCCGGGTTCGAAAACTGTCCAATCATTTCCCGATTTCATTCTAATTCAAGAAAATTGTAAAATGGGAAAAATGAGTACATATGCATAATTTTAAATGTTTAATAACCAATTCAAATTTCTTAGAAGTTTACAAAACTTCAATTTTCAAAGGGTTCGTAAACTAAAATGTATTTGAATCGGAAAGCTTGCAAAATAAATATTATTTTAGAAACTGCAAGGCTTCCAATTTTCAATATTTTGAGATCACAATTAATGTTTATTCTTATTATGTTGAAATTCTTCATAAAATGTCAGAAACGCCTTTATTTCTTTTTAAAAATATATACAGCAACTTATTACTCTTTAAACTATTCTCATGGTCTTATATATTAGATAGCAAATTGCGACACTTCCATTGAAAAATTACAAGAAAAAATGAAACACTTGTTTTTGGCAACATAAAAATTGATTAAAACACATAAAAAACTAAATTACAAGAAAATTACACATTTGCACTATATTTGAGTTATTTAGTTAAATGGGAAATTATATTACACTACTTTTAAATTTCCATGATTTTCATATCCGAAAAACCATTTTTCAATCTTATCATATAAAATTCATAAATTATTACTAATACTTTGACAACTGTCAAAAATCGATCAAATCGAGAAAACAAACTTTATAAATTTATATATAATATAGTTGCAGATTTCTTAAATTGAGATATGTGGAAATAAAAACGACAAAAACCTTATTTTCAGCCAATAAAGTGAATAAAATCGATGAAGAAAAGGATAAATTTCTTCTTTTTTTCTTGTTATATCAAAATTCCAAAAGGGGTTAATCTCAGGACGTAAGATTTCTACATTAAATTATAACATTTCCAGATTGAAACAACTAAAATTTTTAGCAAAAAAACTATCTGGAGGTAAGACTCACTTATTAATTGCAGCCACACAGATGTCCTTCAACACTTTTTCATTAAAAACACGCGAAATTTAAAGGAAAATACACACAACCGGCATAAATTCACACGACAGCGGCCATCTTTAAACTGCATTTATCTCGCAACCTGGAATAATGTCAGGGACGCATCAGGGGTTGAAGAACCCTTAGGTATTCCTTTAATTTTAATATATAATTATTTATTTTTTAAACACCTCAAAATATTTTATAATTTCATATAAATTATATATATAAAAATATAAAATAGCCTAATTTTTTGACTAATCGTGAGTTGTTGCAAAAAAATGTCGGTAAGGTAAGAATCTGGTAAGTATTACATGGCCTTAAGGCCATGTGATACCCACCTCGAAATAATTTTCGAACATATATTTTTTGCAACAACTCACGTCGATATGAACGAAGATAACGAGTTGAAAATTTCAAAAATTAAATAGAAGGCACTGATGAACGTTTCTATACTACCAAATTTCTGAAAATCCAAAAAAAATTTCTTCTTAAATTGTTGGATTTCCAGAAATTTAAGAGATGTCGAAAAATTACTTAAAGGTTAGTATCACAAGGCTTTCAATTGCATAATTATAATCAAAAAATTGACAAAAGAAGAAGGTAATAAAAATTAGACCATCTCCAATGAAAAATATTAGCCATTTTCAAACCAAGGTTTATTTGAAATTAAAATTCAAAATTTGACAACATTTTACACTCAGAATAATTAAAATTGGCCAAATTAAGGACGTTGGTTGAAGGGGACTTGGAAACTTTTTTGGTCGTCCCCAATTATGAACACGGCCCTGACCCCAAATTTATTCTCGGAAGTAGATTGTAGGATAAATAGACAAAACTCACCAAGTATTCGAAGTCTGATGAAATCCTGGAATCCATATAACGTAAAATACATTGCGTTCTTTATGAGAAAATGAATATTTTGGTAGAAAATATTCATTTTCTGAAACGTTGAAATCAACACTGAGCAGACAAATCCCGAAAAAGAGATGGCGAGTGTCAAACACACATGACTTAAGTCATATTTTACAGACACAACACCGACACTAAATAAAAAAAACGCTCTGTATAGCATCCTTCAACAAACTAAACTTCATAATTACGAACCGAATTCCGCGATTCAATGCGAAACAAAAGTGAAAAATACTTCCAAATTTTTCGAGAACTACGCGATGGAAGATGACAGATGAAGAAACAAGAGAAACCGATCTAGCAGCGCATTCACAAGGCGGTAGCGGCCGCTTTTCGTGCTAAAATGATAAAATCGCAGATTTCCCCCAAAAATCGCGGTCGGTAATTTATCTTCTTCCTCAAAACTAATTATCGGAATATATAAATGAAAACTGACAATTTTTGTTACAAACATGCATTCTGAAATTATTTTTTGCCGAAATACAAAGATAAAATACTATTTATAAAGTTATTTACTGAGTTCACAAGTCATTTATGAATGCATAAATTTACTAAGTTTAGAAAAGTATTTAACGCTAACTTCACGAGTCAATTTTCTTTATAAATAAATGAATTTACCAAAATGTGAAATTTTTATTTCGAAATTCACAAGTCCATTTCTGATGAACAAATAAATTCCCCAAGTTGTGAAATTATTTATTGCTAACTTCACAATTCACGTTTATTTATAAATAAATAAATTCACAAACCTTCTGAAATTATTTATTTATAAATACACAAGTCTTTGTTCTTTATGGATAAATAAATGAATAAATTTACCAACTTTGCGAAATTATTTATTTATCAATTCAAAAGCCTATTTCCTTTATAAATAAATAAACTTGCCAACAATTGGATTACGCAAACTTAGTAAATTCATTTATTTATTTAATCATAAAGGACAGAGATTTGTGAATTTATAAAAAAATAATTTCATAACGTTGGTAAATTAATTTATTGATAAATGAAATAGGCTTGTGAATCTATAAATAAATAATTTGAAAACTTAGAGAATTTTTTAATTTATTTACAAGAAAGAGACTTCTGAAATTGAGAATAAATGATTTCGCAAAGCTGGTAAATTTATTTATTTATAAAGAAAAGTGAATTGTGAAGTTAGCAATAAATAGTTTAACAACTTAAGGAATTTATTTGTTTATAAGAAATGGACTTGTGAATTTCGAAATGAATAATTTCGCAAAGTTGGTTAATTTATTTATTTATTCATGAAGAACAAAGACTTGTGTATTTATGAATAAATAATTTCACAAGGTTGGTAAATTTATTCATTTATGAGGGAAATTAAATAATGAAGTTAGCAATAAATAATTTGAAAACTTAGGGAATTTATTTGTTTATAAGAAATGGACTTGTGAATTTGGAAATCAATAATTTCGCAAATTTTGTAAATTTATTTATTTATTTATTCACAAAGAACCAAGACTTGTGAATTCATTAATAAATCATTTCACAAGGTTGGTAAATTTATTTATAAAGGAAATAGGCTTATTAATTTGGAAATAAATAATTTTGCGAAGTTGGTAAATTTATGCACTCACAAATGACTTGTGAACTTAGTAAATAATTTTATAAATAGTATTTCATCTTTGCATTTCTGCAAAAAATAATTTCAGGATGCATATTTATAACGAAAATTGTTAGTTTTTATTTATATATTTCGATAACTAGTTTTGAAGAAAAAGATAAATTACCGACCGCGATTCTCGGGGTAATCTGCGATTTTATCATTTTAGTACAAAAAATGGCCGCTACCACCTTGTGAACGCGCTGCTAGATCGGTTTCTCTTGCTTCTTCATCTGTCATCATCCGTCGCGTAGTTCTCAAAAAATTTGGAAGTATTTCACTTTTGTTTCGTATTGAATCGCGAAATTTGCTTCATAATTGTGAAGTTTAGTTTGTTGAAGGGTGCTATACAGAGCGTTTTTTTTATTTAGTTTATTTTACGTTATGTGGATTTCAGGATTTCATTACATGCCCAATACTTACTGAGTTTGGTCTATTTATCCTACAATCTACTTCCGAAAATGAATATGGGGTCAGGGCCGTGTTCACAATTGGGGGCAACCAAAAAAATTTCTAAGTCCCCTTTATCCAACGTCCTTAAGCACCCAAAATTGTTCAATTATTTTCAATTTGAAATTGTAAAAGTTTGAGCGATTCAAATTTTAAAATTATTTATAAATTTTCAATACAACATTCAAATTTTTAAATATTTGAAGCTCAACGCTATGTAATACTTAACCGATTCTTACTTTACCGACATTTTTTTGCAGCAACTTACGCTCACAAGACGAACTGAAATATCAAGTTGAAAATTTAAGGAATTAAAACAAAGGTACTAAGGAACGTTTGTATGGTCCTAAATTTCTGGAAATACAAAAAAGATTTCCAAAAATAATCTTTTTTCGTAATTTCTAAAATACATTTCTGGAAATTACAAAAAAATTTTTGGACCATAAAAACGTTCCTTAGTATTTTCCACTTAACATTTCAAATTTTCAACTCGATATCTCAGTAACCTAAATTCGTATAGACGAAGTTGTTGCGAAAAAATGTCGATAAGGCAGAAATCGGATGAATATTGCATAATCTTAAATTAAAATGAAAATTCCAGGGACCACGAGCGAATCCTGAGTGAGCCGAAAGTAGGTTTTAAACCCCGATCTTTAGGTCAGATACTGACGAGTAAAACTATATCTTAAAGAGGAGTCTTTCCATCCCTCAAGGTCAGAGTTTCTCACACTTCAAAC
>JAUMHM010000016.1:2907061-2920371 GCA_032362435.1 Melikaiella ostensackeni
AATCTATGATCATTTATAATATTTTAAAAATCAGTTTTATAGTAAAACTTTTTTCATTAACATAATTCAAAGTTGATGCAAGAATAGAAAAGACTCCTTGATTCGAGACGAATCGATTGACCTATAATATAAATGCATTCTACTGAAGAGTAAGGAAGTTATGGTCATTTTGGTCATTTATAATATTTGAACTTTCATTAAAAAAGGAAGAATTTGTTAATCGAATCAAAATTGTGGGGTTTAAAATCTGGACTGATACGTACAGGAGCACTTTCTTTGCCCTACTGTGCGTAGACATGCCTTCAGCTCCGTTTTTGGCCCGGCAAAGGTCGCCTGCAACTTCGCTGCCAGCTTGACGACAGCTCTCGGTGACAAAAATCATCTTCGCTTAAAAACTTCGTTTACGCGCATGCCACTTGAACGATTATTTTACATCATGTGAGAATGCGTTAAATAAACACATATGAATTGTGGCTTCCAGAAAGGGCATTAACGCCATTTTGACCAATTTTCAGGAGAGACAAGAAACGTTCCCAAAAATCGGATTTTCAATTCAGAAACGAAAAAAAACTTGCGTCCAAGATACGTTAGTGACGAATTGAAGCGTGAAATGCTTGATTAAAAAAATATTATTAGGTTCCAAAAAAATGGAGGGAGAGGCTTTTTTTGCTTGAGTTGTACATTTTCTCAACTTTAAGGGTGATTAAAAACCAAATTTTTAATTTAATAAAAAAAAATTATTTCTAGCTATTGAAACCTTTTGAAATTACTTCGGATGTTTTGAATAATTTAGAAGGCTGTTTCTATTTTTGAAATCGAGTGAAATTCCGTGAAATACTTTGCAATTTTTCGAAACTCTCGGAAATCTCTGGGAATTAGTATTTGGAAGTGCCTTGATATTCCTCTAAATATTTCAACATTAATATCACCTACTTTAAAATTAGTTATATTTTATACACGATATTATTGAATCCTTCGAAATCATTGAAAAACTCTTGAAATCCCGTGACATATTTTGAAATTCTTGGACTCTTTAAATTTTGTGTACGTTCTGAACTGGAATGGCCAATCCGTCGTATATTATAGAGCTATGTAAAATAATACGTATATTAGCATCTGCTTCTAAAAAGCCATCTGTAATTAATAACTTTGCGAATGTTTCCTTCGTGAATGACATTTTCTTTTTGGAATGAAGAATAATATTAAAATATGTATTGTTTATTTCAAACATATAATAATCACAAGTAATTCTGACGTGGCAGTTGCAGCTTTCTGGCGAAGAGTTACATTCAGTCAGTGAGCGAGATAGCGGAGCTGGAATCGAAAGTGGCAGTGATATTGCCTCACCTTTAGCAGCTAGGTCACTGAGACTGGAACGAGTTGTTCAAGCGTTGGCACATAGTCAAGAAGAATTGAGAAGGTATGATTCAAGAAATGTTCTTTAGAAACTATCCTTTTTAATATGGTTGAAAAATAGAGGTAATAGGAGGAAGGGTCTAAATTGTCTAAATAGTCTAAAGAGTCTAAGCTACGACCATTTACGCCTGTATATTTGAGATGTTTAGTACATCTACGTGCACGAACAGTAGCCGCAATAATAATAATCCTTCACATTTTTCTATATGGCTTTCATTTAATTTCGTAGCACGATACTTTTATAATATATATCGTATAGCTCTGCTGTCAGTAAATTTCGGTGAAGGATAGCAGAAATCTCGCATTAGAAAGACGTTTGTACTCAAGGAGATGTTGCATTAGATTATTATTTTGTTCGTATGAATCTAGCGGTTATTATTGCTCGCTTCTAGATCTAAGTACGAGCTAGAAGAGGGGATCGATTTTTCAATTCTTTACCCTCTTCAGACTTTCCTAATGTCAGAGTCTACGATGTCAGTCGACTGTGTTTCACGAATGCCATTGATCGCCCTTTTCAAAAGTAGAACTACGGAGCACGAAGATCAGTTGTGCTGAACACCACATCCTAAACACCTATTGGAACATTAGACGAGATTTTGACAGAGACTCATCATTTTCACTTCTAGGCGATATTAGTATAAAAAGAGGGCAAGGAAACATCAAAAATGAGTCTTGACAGACAAATCATGGGTAAATAAAGTTTTCCACCATGTGGAAGACATGATAGTCACGATATTTGAAAAATGCTCAAAAATGAACCATGAATAGGTCGATGAAAAAAAATTTTGATGATAGAAGTTATATCTTTATACGTTTTTTGTGTTTGATGCGCAATTGTTTCAGCTCTAAAATTCCATTTGCTTGAGTTGTTTCCTTTTCTGAAATCTACGAAAGTATACCGAGTACTTGTTTTCTATCTTGTATCGTTATTGAAATTGAAAAAAGAAAATGGAAAAAAAACGGATATAGCATTCTTTTAAACAAATAGGGCCATCCACTTGTATGTCTGCATATGAAATTATATGCTCTACAATCACTAATAATGCCAGCATAATGTGAAGAAGCTTTTTTTTTGGATTCAAACTCAAAAAAGAAAGATGTATATGTCGTAGCCCAATAGCCGAACCAGACGTTTAGCCGACTAGCTAGTCAGCCGGCTAACTGACACTGAAGAGACGAATTCGTACCTGCCACCTGCTCAAGTTTGTCTACTGGGCGGATTAAATCAGCCAGCCAGCAAAACGACCGGCCAGTAATCCATTGGACTAGAGCGTTTCAACCCAATAGACAATTATGTATACAGTTAATGATATATTTAAAGGACTGAGACTTTCTATTTGTTTTTCATATAATATTTCAAGTAAAAAGTAATAAAATTTGTGCCTATTAGAAATTTTAAGCCACTAAAAATTTAACTTATACAGTTGCATGACACGAAGTTCGTTAGTGAGAAAATTTTAATTAAAAAATTCTGCACTTCTTAAAATAGACAAAGAAAAGTACAGAAACATATTATGTCTTGTTTTTCAATAATTTTTTTATTTGCGGACTTGTTTTTATAATAAAAATCTTCAGAAACATCACAGAAAAAGGAAAAAAAACTCTTATGGCAACGCGAATTAAATAAGATACCAGCTTTAAAACAACCTCAACGTTCCGTTTTACATTGATTTGTGCCATCTTGCAGTGAAATTTTTCGAAACCTCGACTTGAATAGCAACTTCGGATGACAGGACGAAAAACATCTGGGACAGACTTTACAATGATTTTTGAAATCCTTAACAATAAAATATTGAACCCGTTTCTTGAACATTATGTTCTTCGACTCAATACAAATTATATCTGTGAATCTCGAATATTAAAAAAATGTTGTAAATATTATTTAGCAATTTTTCATTTTTCATTTCTGGTTTGGGACAGGTGGATGACAGGACAATGTGCGTAGTTTTTCATTTATAATTGTTGACCGAAGTTGTCTAGAATTTCGAAAGTTCAGTAAATTGAAATTTTTGTAACCAATGAACATAAATAAAACGTAGGATTGAAAAAATGATAGTATATTGTGCGACTAGTGGGAGAAGGAGAAGATTAGGAGATCGTGAAGTTTACCGCGCGAGCGTAGCGAGCGCGGTTATACGCTCGAGGACTCTTCTCCTTCGACCACTAGTCGCACACAATATTTTATTTAACTACCGCGAGAAATATGTGACTTCGCGGCCCTGTTGAGAGGAGGAAATAATAGCTTACCTGATTGATTGACGCAAAAATAGCCCTCAGAGTTCTTTTGAAGTCTGAATAGGAACAGGTTTCAATTTTGAGGTTATGGCAAGATAGCAGTGTTAAGCAGTGTTGCCAACATAGTCTGCGTTCCAAAACTTTATTAATAGTAAAGTAATGAAATTTCTTTATTGTACTAGTGGGAAAACTTGTTGATTACTTATACTAATCGTCAACAATTAGGAAATGTATTATTTTCCCCACTCGAAGCAGGCCCGGGAAATGACATATTCCTCGCGGGTGTTGAATAAAAATAATTTCTGTTTACTTTTTCTGCAATGTTTCTAAATATCGTTATTATAAAAACAAGTTCGTAAATGAAAAAGCATTGACTGGAGCGTTTCAGCCCAATAGACTATAATGCTTACGGTTTATGATATATTTTAAGGTACAATACAGAAAAAGTGAGAAAAAATTTTTTTTTTCTCAATCCTACGTTTCATTTAAGTTAATTTATTACACAAAGTTTAACTCTTATGACAACTCGAATTACATAATATACTCTAATATAGCTTCAAAACAAGCACGTTCGCGACAAAGTCTCAGTCATTTTCCACATCACCTTCCGTTATTACATTTTTTCTAAAAAAATTTTAGTAAAGTATTGAGTCGAAAAAAATATAATGTTCAAGAAGAGGGTTCAATATTTTAAAGTCAAGGATTCGAAAAATCATTTCAATGTCTATCCCAGAATTTTTTCGTCCTTTCATCCGGAGTTTCTATTCAAGTCAAGGTTTTAAAAAATGTAATTTCAAGGTGGCACAAAATCAATGTAAAATAAGAGTTTAATTTTTTTCTTTTTCTGTGACGTTTCTGAAGATTGTTGTTATAAATCAAGTTCGGAAATGAAAAAGGCATTGAAAAACAAGGCATAATATCCTTCTGTACCTTTCCTTGTCAATTTGAAGAATTGCAGAATTTCTTATTTAAAGCTTCGTTACTAACGAGCTTGACACCATATAATTGTATAAGTTAAATTATTAGTGGCTTAGAATTCCTAATAAGCCCACTTCTTGTTAGTCTTGACTCAAAATTTTACATGGCAAACAAATAAAGAATCTCAGTATTCAAAATACAAATGAACCGAATGCATAATAGTATAGTGGGCTGAAACACTTTAGCTCAACAGCCTACTGGCCGGTCGTTTTTATAGCTGACTGTTTTTATCCCTCACTAGACGATCGTAAGCAGGTAGCAGGTATAAATTCGTCTTTTCAACGATTAGTCGACTGACTACCTAGTATGCTTAACGACTGGTTCGGCTATTGGGCTAAGACATATATAAACATTTCAACTTCCTATTTTTGTCGTGCCTATTCTTCCATCTTGATAAGACGTATAACAGCTCAGTGTATTTTTGGATCTTCTCACTGTGTCGGAGCTGAATGTTGTTATTTAAGGGAACACTTATGCCAATTATCCTGACATGTTGATCACGATTGTTCCATCAGAGGACGTCCGGTCAATTATGTCTGACTAGATGGTTTGTCAGAATAGTCCTGTCCCAGTAGAGAAGAAAATGTTCATTCTCTGATACTCTTACTAGGAAGTATTAGCAATAGGGCCTACAGTCCTCTAGCAAGTCAAGGTTCAAGGCAATACACCAGCGTTGACGAGCTACTATGGAATTGGTAAAGTGCAAGATTCCCGTTAGCCTATTCGCTGCATATTTGGTAATGGTTGTCTCCAAAATGTTGTTATTTCCTTGCCTGGAGAATGGGTTCTCAGTTCTTTCCACGCCGAAGGATCAATTTTCAAAAGCTTCTCTGAGGCCTAGAAGAGTTTTACCTACTTTGCATAGATTTTTATTGTTATTGACCAGCCAATGTGTTTAATTGGGTGGATTAGAAGTGAAGAATAAATCTGAGATACTTTGCAAAGCGTATTTGAACAGTTCATCATCAGAGGTTCGAATACTCCCGGTAAGAAGCAAGTAATAGTCGACGAATTTTACATACGCCATGTGGTACTATGGCGTTTGGCTGTGTTCACCATTCATTGTTTGAAAACAGTAATCCTCATATTGTGCTATTACATTTAGAACATCGGGATTATCAATGACTATAGACTGTGATCGTTTGGTTTGAAAATTTTTGAGATAGTCAATCATACTTGCACTAATGTTGACATCATTATTTTCTCAGAACGTTTCAAAGTGTCACGTTTGCAAAGCCAAACGTATTGGAGGATTAAGTCTTAATTTTTTCCTGCAATGAAACCATTTACAGAACCACTTGCCAGTAATCCAGCATCAACCATAACACTGGATAATCCAGAATTGTCCAACTAGTAGTCCGAGAGATAGTGACAAAAGTGTGATGCAAAAGAGAAGAGGGCTCATGGTGTCGCCCTGTAAGATGCTTCTCTGGTAGGTGTTCAACAGTCAAATGATAAGACTATGGGAGGTTAAATCGATTAGCAGGTTCTCCCGACAGCCTTCTGCGCCTCTTTTCGATCCACGTTTTTCCTAAATCTCTTTCCACACAAGTCCAAATGTCCGAGCATTCCTGTTGTTCAAGATATCTATGAAGATCTTACACAGCATGTTCAGACAATTTATTGGCCTGTAGTTCCTTGGGTAGGACAAGTTGCCCTTCTTTGGCAGGATTACAGTGCGCCCCAACACCAGCCACTGCGAAATGGGCGTCTCCGACTTTAAATGGGAGTTGAAGGTGCGGGACGTTAACAGGTTGTGGCACAGCTCCTTGAAATGTATGATGTTCTTAGTGCCTTCATTCAGTGGGTGTCGTGAATCTTTCTCTAAAAAATCTCTACCTTCTCGGACTTACGCGGATTTTTGACAAAAACAGGGGGATCGCTGAAGAGGTGCGATTGGTTAGCGTGAAACTGTTGATTCTCCCTGTTCCATCTCTCCCTCTTCTGTATTCTCTTCCTTGCCTCAGATAACACTCGTATTTTGTCAACAATATGCTGCTTGATAGTCAGCAGCTTTAACTTGTTCAACCTGTAATACTGGCTCTTCAGTTCGTGCGTGAACTTTTGAACCCTCACAGTAAAAGACTTACCAGAAGTTATGCAGTCAATCACAGACTACATACGGGACGCGTTCTGTCTAGTCCAGCCCATCTTCTTGTTCAGTTAACGCAAGCGCCTTTTGGTATTTTGATCTATCGTCGGCTTAACCCTCCAATTTGAATCGGCCAAAGATCTCCCTGCATCATAAACTAAACAAGTGTTGGTCTAGATGTCGGACTCGTCTGAGAGATCCTCACGAAGGGCGGCATGCGTTTCAGCCAGATTTTGGGGCTTAGGAGGATCCTGAAAGTTAATGTTTCTCCTTTTCGTCAAATCGACATCTTCTCTCGAGGGATGCCTGATTTCGAGGGATGCGGTTGGTCTTAATGTCACTTCCTCTTCTTCGTCTACGGCTTGTTCTTGCAACGGTTGAGGAAGCTTTCTACGTACATATCCTGTTCGCAAGAGGTTATCAGCGCAGTTTCGCAACCCTGCGCGTTCGATCAATTTGAATCGCATTTACAATTGGGTTTGGTGTTGTTATAGTTGTTCCCACGAGCAGCTGGGAAAAGGGTTTGTCCACCCTTGCAGAGCCCCGCATGCAAGGGTAAGGCTGCATACTCTAGAAGGTCGCCCGGTCACCCAGAGACATCGTAAAAGACACCTCACCCAGGTGCTATTTAGTCTTCGGCATGGTTGTTTACGCCTCAGTTTAGAGGTTTTTCCTTCGGGACCATCCTTGGACAATTGTCCGCGACTGCTTATCAACTTTTGTAACCGTGTTGAGCAGAAACCCTCGGTACAGGGTTCTTCTATCCGCAACCTGAGGACGCGTCCGGTGGCTTTGTCATAGACCCTTCGGTTCGATTTCTACCTTCTCGAGTTCTACCTTTATGCCCCTCTCGTGTGCTGTTCTGACTAATTCCTTCGACCATTCGTTCCTATTCAAGTATCTTTCACTTTCTTCCATTCCATTTCCTCCTATTCCAAATTCTGTCTCCTCTAAGCAAGCTTTAACTACCTTTCCGCCCCCACTTTCCAAAACCTTTTCTTCATGTTCACGTGCCCTATTCATTTATGCCCTTTATTCAATACTATATACCAAGCGTGCATCTGTCTAATCCCAAAGTCCATTTAATATATTCTTCGTGCACTCTCTCTACCTTCTCGCATTCTTTCCAGCTCCGTACTTTTACTTCATACATCATTACACTTGCTACTAGGGTCTCATATATTCTCATTGTCCTTTTGAAATTATCTTTGAATAATCTTTCTCCGTACCCCATACCTTTCTCATTAACACCCCAGCTCCTTTTATTCTTTCCTTCACATTCTTTCTACTGTTCTCATTCTTTTTAAATAAAAATCCTAAATATACATATTCCTTTGCTTCTTCAACCTTTACCCCTCACCACTGCCATTCCTTACAATCTTTCCTTCTATCCCTTTTACTGAAGACCATTATTTTCGGCTTTTCTACATTAAATGTAAAATTCTCATCTTTCATGTATTCCTCAAATCTCATCATATTTCGCAGCACCTCCTCCTTCCTTGATAACAATACTATACTATATCATCTGCATATGCCCTGACCTGAACCTGCTTCCCCCTACGACCAATACCCCTTCTATGCCCCTCTCAAATTCCTCTTCCATGTCCGAAATGAATACCGCAAAAAGCAGTGGGCTTAGCGGGCACCCTTATGACAGTCCTAATTCTGTCCAAAACTCTTTTGACATTTTCTTGCCTACGCTTACTCTATCCTTAATTTCCTTATATATTTCTCTTACCCTTTCTATCAAACCTCTGCTTATTTACCTTCTCGTCATCACCTCCCAAAGTTTTTTCTTTCATCTGTCCCTTGAAACATTTCTGTGACATATTCCCTCCATTCTTCAATTTTTATATTGTCACTTATGCCTTTTTTTCTTCCTCATGTTATTGATGAATTTCCACGCTTTTCCTTCAGTTTTAATACTATTAATTTCCTCTTGTATTTCTTTTCGTTTTCTTTCTTCTTTCCCGTCCATAATTCCTTATATGAGCAGAAATTTAACGAGTGTTCCCGCCTAAAAATTTGTTTAGTCGAATCCTGTTGACATTCTTCTGGATGGTAGTCCTAGTGGGCCTCTTTTAATCTACCAAAGAAGACACCTCTGGTATGATGGATTGTCAATATACAGGGGCTCGAATTTTCTAAAATGAACACGCACGTCGGCATTTAATTACCCACAACTTTAACTTGAATTGGTCGTTTTAACTTTCGTATCAGAGGTTTGGGAAAAAATTTTTGGCTCACTTGATGAAATAAATTCTGGAAATTATAATTACCATCAGTCGATTTTTTTCTTTTTTAGTAGGCGCCAGACACATGTCTTGAGTGTCACTCTACACACACATTCAGGTAATTTTATTTAAATCCAAGACCAAGAAAATTATCATTTCTTTTTACGTGATTTATCGAAAAAAAATGCTTAGCCTAAAAGAGAGAGACGCATTATTCAACTCTCATTATTCGTGACTTCACGAATGAGTTATCCTCAATATGGCGGAAGGCCTGAGATACGCGAAAAATTCACTATTCTAAAATTTTGTTATCATACCAATCGCGAACGACCACACTTCAACACAACCTCAAAAATAACTCAACTCTAAACAAATGAATCATGATACAGAAGACAGAGATTGACCGCTGACACCTATCTTGACTCCAGTGACCCAAGACTTTCAAAAATTTTCTCTCCTTCCAAAAAGCCTGTCCGGCGAAGGAAAGTAGACTCGTCCACATCAACGGGTGACAGCTATCTCTCAACGACAACGCATTCAGTCGATGGCCGACACGGAACTGATTGCTCCTCTCGTGCGCTCGCCTTCGTTCCTTCGCTTAAGCCTCTTGACAAACCTTGTCAAGGAGGTGCTGCCCTCTTCCACTCCAAGTCTAGTGCTGTAATCGTTAAGGCAGGCCTGGCCTGCCTCCAGTTGTTAATGGGCAAGATGGCCGTTCAATGTTGTTATTATCGGTGCCGGGCCTTTAATTATTTCCGGGGTTTCAAGTTTAAAACCGGTCTCATGTGGATTCTTTGAGCCGGCACGTATTCCAAAGAAATGGATCCAGGCTTAATAGAAGTTGTGTCGGTGTTGACAGCCTTTTGTGGTCAGCCTGACCAAAGTTGAGTGTAGGTGGAGGTGCGTGGATGTTAGTCCAGTGATGTTCCTCGCCGGGCTTCACATCAAATAAACTGTAAGGTTTTGGTTCGTTCGTTGTCAAGGTAGGACGTCAGTTCCCTATTTACGATGAGTCTCTACTATCTACACCTAATCGAGAATTTTTACAAACATATTCACTTTTACAGTACTTTACTCTCAAAAACAAACTATTAAAAGATTTGAGATTAACTTCATTCACACTTATTCTGCATACCACAATTCTTCTCAGACTCACTCTTTGATTATTCGGTTTTTGAGTTTCGTGTCAGCCAAGGAGAATATCGCGATTTTAAATTTTATATGAAATTTATTTCCGCCTGGGGAGGATCCGTAACGAATGGCAAGCTACCACGTTACAACACTCCCTTGCAGACTGACCAGCGGGGTTCCAAGACTACGAGGGTCAGCAATCCGACCTCCAGATTATCATTGAGCCTGAGTATTATTTGAAGTGTATTTATTAGTTGTTTTTAAACTGATTGTTACTTGAGTGTTCTATAAAGTTTGTGTGTGTGTGTGTGTGTGTGTGTGTGTGTGTGTGTGTGTGTGTGTGTGTGTGTGTGTATATATATAAATGAAATAACTCAAAATAGAAAAAGAGGAAACCACGATAGTTTTGGGCTGTAAGTGGATATGCCTTAAATAAAATGGTAATTTTTGAGAAAAAGAAAATGATCTTGATCGTAGTGTGCTATTTACTAAACCCGATCACAAAAAAAGGTGTCGCTGTAGTCTGAAGTTATTACTAATTGTCAAGTCCTAATTCGAATGGACTGATAAAGCTTTCAACTAATGCACGCGATCGATTTTCACAAATAACTAATCTCTAAGTACCCTATCGGACTGTGGTCCTGCACGAAATGCTTAATAACTGATAATCTAAATTTGAACGGCAAAATGCTTACAACTAACTATACAGCCCTACAAACTAGTAATCGGAATTCAAAAGGTAAATGATGATAACTAACTATACAACCCTATAAACTAACGATCTAAACTCCAAAAATAAACGACTACAACTAACTATACAACCTTACAAACTAACGATTTGAACTCAAACAAACGACTATAACTAACTACACAACCTCACAAACTACCGATATGAACTCAAACGACTATAACTATCTATACAACCCTACCAACTAATGATTTGAACTCAAACAAATGACTATAACTAACTATACAATCCTACAGCTAGACAACACAATGAGGAGAAAGAGAAGAGAAAAAAAACCTTAATCTAAATCGATGGATTTACTGCACCAAAGTCGCCTCAGGATGGCGTCGGCCAGGGCCTGGATGATCGGACGATCAGCGTCCAGAACTGCCCTTTCCCCCGATTGATTTGGTACGTGGACCACGATATCTCAAAGTCTTGCAAGGCTCTACAACGGTAATCCGAATTCCCACCGGTGGACTCCAATCTCCACAATTGGCCTCGGAGCAGAAGGGGACTTCGAAGGTACCCTACCTTCGATTTCGTAGCCGGTTACTACGGCGGAGTCGTTCTTCCTCCTTCTCTGTCTCTTTTGCTCGGCGGGGCCCGGAATCCTCGGTACTGCTCCCTTGGAGCTTCCTAGGTCTTCGTGGAACACGACGACGGACGAGGTGGGTTACCGGGATACCGAAGGATTTTCTCCGCGGTCTTCCGCGCATTCTACCTAGCGGGCCTCCTGGGGGTCTGTGGGTTCTCGATTCGATTGGGTCTGGACCGGACGGTCGGATTTGACGTTCCCTCTTTTCCTCGTCCCGATCGATTCCCTTCGGTTTCGAGCTCTCTCGCTTTTTCGGATCCGGTTGAGTCTTCGACTCTTGGGGGTCTTCCCCTTTCCCTTCTAGGAGGAATAGTCGAAGTTCTAGGCTCTGGTCGATCGTCTGAATCCCCCTGAATTCCCTGTGGCAGGAGTGACCCCTGCGCCTCCTCAGCTCTTGCACCGTCTCTGGGCGGAGCTTCGGAACTCGCTTCTTCATCTCCGAGGTGCAAAGAAGACTTTTCCTTAACTAGGTCGAGATCAATCGACCAATAATGGTTAAGGTCTTTTATATGAGCTTTCTCAATTATTCCAGATTCATCTTGGATTTCATGGTCTACCGGAGAGATTACTTTGATAACCTTCAATGGACCCGCATACTTCGGGGATAATTTTTTTGCGACGTAGTCGATAACCGACGACAAAATATGAGTCTTACGCCAAACAATTTCACCAACTTGGTAGCCAACGTCTCGTCTACAGCGGTCATAGTACTTTGTCTGACGATCCGACGCTATATCCAAATGATGCGCAACTAAATCTCTGAGAGCTGGTAATCTCTTGATTCTACTTTCCCATTCCTCTGCAGCTAACGAAACGATATGAAGGGCTCCCTCCTCCTGTCTTCTCAGCGATTTTGCCAGTCTAGGCTCTCTACCATAATTTAAGAGCGCTGGCGACACATGAGTGGAACTATGTACGGCCGTATTATATCGGAAACGGAAGTCAGGGAGATGCTTGTCCCAACTACGATCATCATTCTCTATGAAAGATGATATCATGGTTTTAAGCACTCGATTTACCCTCTCTACCGGATTAGCTTGCACATGATACGGTGAGGTAGTCGAATGCCTAATCTCTAATTCCGATGCAGCCTTTGTAATTAATTTGTTCACAAACTCAGCGCCATTATCGGTGAACAATACTTCAGGAGTTCCCCATCTGAAAACAACCATTTCTTCGAACGACTTTTGAACGTTCGCCGCATTGGCCTTGCTCAGAGGTAGAACTTCGATCCATTTGATGAACATGTCTTGGAGAACCAAGACATACAGATAACCAGAGCGACTAGGCGGAAAAGGACCCATTATGTCCGCAGCTACTACCGACCAAGGTTGCTCGATTACTCGTTTACTCATCCGACCTTCTGGGCCTGTCTGGTCTACTTTTATCCTTTGAGAAATTCTACACGCTCTGACGTATTTTGCTCCGTCATTAAACATGCTGGGCCAATAGTAAAGCAACGAGAGACGCTGGAAAGTCTTATCTACACCCAAGTGTCCAGACGTCGTGGTGTCGTGTAATCGCCTTGTCGCGAAGTTCCAATGGCAGGACAAGCTTCCATGCCTCTAAATCAGGTAACAGGGGATGAGTAAGGTGATCGGGGCGATGACAATATAGTCTATTCTCTTCTAATTTCCAATTAGGAAACTGATATGGCATCTCCTGAACCAATTTGGTTCTCCGGGTATACCAGAGATCATCGGTCTCACCGATGGCACTCACCACTTCAGGATCCGGCTCATACATTCTTGACAGAACATCTGGTACATGGTGAAGGGCACCCTTTCTACGTTTAACCTCAAAATCATGATGTAATAACTTGAGGGCCCATCTACCCAATCTACCAGTAGTATCCCTTAAATGGTGGAGTCATCGGAGACTATTATGATCCGTAATCAC
>JAUMHM010000016.1:2920471-2934715 GCA_032362435.1 Melikaiella ostensackeni
GATCTCGTCATCTCCTACGGCCTTGAATGTGTGAAATTGATTAACAACCCACCTGATTTTCGAGTACGTGACTATTCGACTAGCAACCTTCCAGTTTTCACCCTCGGTTCTGTTAGTTGGCTCGCCTGAGGAGTATAGCTCAAAGGCTTTCCCCTCCTCATAAGATTCTCTGGAGTCGTGCTGATTTAATAAGGTTAAATCGTTTTTTATAAGATGATCTAATAAAGACTCACCTCTGTTGTTGATGTCCTTCCTGACCATAGTGAATGATGCTCATTGGCATCGCATTCAATGAGGAGTAGTCATCCTCTCGTTTCACAGTATTCCTCCAGTTCTCTTCATTCCTCAGATAGTGGTTGGTCTGGAGCATCAGAGGGTAGGTGCGCTGAACATATCACCAAGGTGTTCAATTTTTATTGCTACTAGATCTCTGAAGCAAAATATTGGTAGACTGATAAATTCAGTATCACCTCTGTCAAATATCGCTGCCCTAGTTGTCTCACTGTTTTTACAGTATATAACAGAACCTCTTTTCTGAATGATGCCTTTAACGTCTGCCGTGTATCACCAAGGTTCTTGAATAAGGATAAAAGCTGATTGTTTCGCTATCAGACGTCTACTCAAGATTGCGGATGCTGCCTTAGCGTGATGGAGATTGATTTGGATAAAATCCAAATCTGATAAGTAGCGCTTCCAATTACCCATGTTACTCTCATGCTTTTTTTCCGAGGACATTTTCGGAGGCTTGTCGCTCGGCTTTCCTTTCTTGAGGATTTTAAAATTAATCCTCCTTAAGCCATAGTATACCCTACACTCAAGTCTTCTTAGAGCCTCGACTGCAGCGTCGTTGACACAGAATATTAGTTGTGTCACGTTTTTCTCCGCCTTAAAGTCGGTCACTCTCCGTCCCCCCGTCTTTAAGGTTGGATTCTGGATTGTCAGCCTCTTCATGGCGGACACCGGTTCCACGAAGGTCCCGGGTATCCGGGATTACTTTAATCGGCTTAGGGAGGTCTTTACTGTCAATGACCTTTATCCTAGCTCTCTTCGACGGATTCAGATCTTTCGCGACTTCAGTGAGCCGTGTCCTAGAAACTTCATCCAAACATACCACAATGAAGGCGTTGTTTTTGAAGCGGCAATCTTCGAATCTTGGAATCACCTCTTCTGGTCGGGTTCCATCGATTCTTCTCTCCAATGCCGCCTCAACTGCTTTAGCCTGGTCGTCATTGAGTTTGACTTCAGGGAATTTCTGAACGATGACGGCCACTTTCACATGACTTTGAAGAGCCTCTTTGTAGGGTCTTTGAGTTCCTTCAGATGTGTCCATTCTCTCAACTGAGGACGTCTTGTCCAAGGGGGTCAATAAAGACTCCCCTTCTTTGTTTATTGTATTGAGTTTCTGTTCCATATTGATCCCACGAGTAGCTGGGGATATAATCGTCCGCCACTACCTTGCCCCGCTTGTAGTGGTAAAGCATTTTTACACTGGGAGGTCGCCTGGTATTCCAGGACACCGTCTTAGATACTACACCCCGGTACCATTCATCCTTCGGCACGGCAGTCAACACCTTGGATTAAAAATTAAAATGAAAAATTGACAGTACGCGCTTAACCTAGCCAGATTACCTTCCGGTCCGCAACCCTAACCATAATTCATTTCAACTATTTAACAGTCGACTTGGTCAGTGAGCGAATGAGTTGAGTCTCTTCTTTTACTTTTGTGCGTCAATGAGAATCGCCTGGGGTAACGCATTACACCAATTAACCATCCACTTTCTGAGGAGCACAAGATCGTCCTGTTCTCTAATTGCTCCGCTTCAGAATAATGGTTATGCTTAAGGGCTATTTCCTTATCTTTGAACATTTTTAACAATTTTGGGATATTTTTAATGGAGCTGAATTTGAATAATCATTTACCTATTAATTTTTTGATGATTTTTTATAATTTTTTGATTTGTGATTTTTATGATCTAATTTATACGTTCAAATATTGAAATTTTTTTTCAAATAAGGCAAAAGTGACTTACATTTTTTTAGAGTGTGACCATTCCTTTCCTTAAATTCCGTTTGATTTTCAAAATCGGTCAAGTAGTTGAAAAACTACGCTGTTTTTTATTTAAAAAGTCTATTCTGTTGAATTTTTTTTCGTTTTCACCAACTTTCCCCATTTTTTTCTTAATAAACGGAATGCTTCTATTTCCATTGCCTTTTTCATTCAAAACAAAGAAAATTCACTCTATTAAAGTTGTCCTACTGCAAATAGAAAGCATTGTGCATTGTAAATTCCCATTCATAAAGAGTAGATGAGCTCACGCGTCCCATACAGGAGGTTCCAATCTCTTTATGTTAGGTTCAGTTCGGTGAGATTGTGTTGAAAATTGATATACTAGCAGGCTATCGTTAACCGTAACACCGAATTGTTCCTCTTTTTCAACTTGGCAATTGTTTTCTGTATTACTGCGAGCTGTTTTATCATAAAAAGATTAAAGATTAAGCGAAGCAGCGCCTTCAAAATTTAAGTCCTGAATATCTCATAAATTAAGTTTGCATTTATTTCAGGAAATTTATACGATTGGTGATACACAAACTGATCAAAGTATACTCCATGATTTCGAAAAAATTAGTAATTGAACATAGCTTATTTTCTTAGAGAATAATCTTTATAAGAAGTGAGTGAAGGTGGACTGATTGCACTTCAAGAGCATTGAGAAAGAACGACTAATTCCAAATTTCGGGGTTTGTGGGTAACAACTACGAGTAAATATTCATAGAAATATTTCATAAAATGATTCACAAATCGACATGATAAGATTTTTAATAGGTTGAATATAAAAGAAACGATCTTGGGAAACCTCGTGCTCACGTGGCAATTTAACCTCAAAATTATTCAAAGGTGGCTTTCTGGTCCAAAATTATTAAAAAGTGGCTTTCTGGGCCAAAATTATTAAAAGGTGGCTTTCTGGGCCAAAATTCTTAACAAGGGCTTTCTGGGATAACTTATTAACACGGCCTTCTGGGCCAAAATCACACAAATAAAAGGGCCTTCTGGGCCAAACTTATTGACTCGGCTTTCTAGGCCAAAATTACACAAAGGAAAAATTGCTTTTTTGACATATGAGGCTGATAGGTTTCACAAGACTAGAATAAAGAATTCATACCAACTGATTCGTTGTTCAACGTCGATCGTTCCTCCGTGTCGAATCAATGACCTGGACCAGACCTCCGTGGAAACGATTGATTCGAAGCACAATTCTCGAATTTCAAAGGCCGCGAGAAACCTCGATGTCGGAAAGAGCAAAGTACAACAATAAAGAGTGAAGCGCAAGAAGAGAGTGTATACTACAAAGAGAGCGAGCGCTGCTCCGTTCCAGAATCTTATAACTTATGATACCCTACGTTACCATATATTCCCTTTTCTCTCCTCCTACTGGTCGCAATTCGGTCACTTCCGCGGAGTAGCGTGTATAAAAACAGAACTAAAGCAGGGACGTATGACGTAAAATGTTTATGGAATATACATAGAAATGTTTGGAAGAATATTATTTGCTCTAATTAAATTGCAGAATGAAATATGAGTCGTTCTCTTATCTGTTTTTTCTTAATCAATTAAGTTTTATGTTGAAAATTTTATATTCAAAATTCATACTTTATATTCAAATTTTATATATAAAGTTCTTTGTTGATCAGTTTATTGGAAGAAACCAAAAATTCCCGTTAATCCAACAACTTTCGTTTTTGAAATGATTTTCTCGTAAACATGTAAAGAGTCAATGACTTGTGCTTTCGTTTCCCAGACGATACACCAAAAATAAGAGTATATAACGTCTTGGCGACATGTACGTACACTTCAATTCCCTAAATTTCTCGATTTAATTGTAGTCGGGTGAGACCACTATTTGGGACGAGCACACAATTCAAATGAATTAAAAGCACGTGATTCACAATCAACATCTTGTGGGTAACAACTACGAGTAAATATTCATAGAAATATTTCATAAAATGATTCACAAATCGACATGATAAGATTTTTAATAGGTTGAATATAAAAGAAACGATCTTGGGAAACCTCGTGCTCACGTGGCAATTTAACCTCAAAATTATTGAGCCGAACCAAAGCGGAGGGAAAAAACTAACTGACTGACTGTTATCCACCTATTCCACAGCTTTTATGATGGCGTGGTAGAAAGAGATAGATTTCGTACCTCTGCGTTTCGATTAATTCTCTCTAGAGATTCAATTGTTGCCAGAAAATCTACCCTCCTTGCAATGAGATTTTATGACTGGCTTGACTAAACATCAGTTGTCCCTTTGACAGGACGGAATCAATCCTCAAAATGACTTTATGGCTTCCTTCCTTTCTAGGTGCTGGGGATTTCGCAAGGTGCATGATTCTGACCCCTTTGGTAGGTAAGAGAGTACGCTTGTCATAGTAACCGTGCCTTCCTGGTCCTCTCATAAGAAAACATCGACCAACCCTCAAGACCAATTCTATTTTGATCAACGCGTGAACCTTTTCTTCCACATTTTCAAATACATGAAACTCGTATAATGATATAATCACAATATGTGACGCGGGATGGAAGAAGGGACCTAAGGGTCAAAAATTTGATTTTCGGTTTTTTGTCGTTTCCTATAGTTTTTAACGCGTATAAAAATTTAAAGTCGTTTATCTTGAACAATGGCGTAGATGTGGACAATTGTCTTCGACGCGGCCAGAGCGGAGCGCTCGGCCCGTTTCGCATGTCGCGCATGACATCCACTGCCCGGGCCGCCACGCTGCAGTACTACGCTTTTTTCGCGCGATTGTCACAACGACACGTTTCGCGCACTTGTGTTAGTGTAGAGAGGGGTTTCTCAACCGAACCGGACCTCTCTACCTGCTACCTGCTTGCCACGTCATTTCCCAAACAAACGCCCGCCCCGTAAAATTCATCATCGGACGCTTAGGTCCCTCCTCTCATCCCGCGTCACATATATTGTCGCGGTCTCGAGACAGCATTTATTTCAGTCCATTATTCATTGGATATCTCACTAATATTTATCTACTTTAAAACAAAAATTCAGTTGTTTAATAAGTTTCTAGGTTGCAAAATGATGGAATTTCATACATTGTACGAGTTAATTAAATACCAATGTTGAAAGCTCGATTGGGAGAAAACGAAGCTGGATTGCATGTCATTCCATTACAGTAATTTTCATCAATGAATGAGATTAGACTGTAACTTGGCGGATTCTTTACTTTGGTAGTGACAAATAACACCTCCAATTTTTTTCAATTGAAAAAGTTTGCGAGACATTGGACCTTGAATTTATGGGTAAAATTTTTTTTGCAAATTCAATATCTTCGGTTTTATTTGACCGATTTAAATTTTCAAAAGCGGAAATGGTATGTCGATATGTGGCATGGAACGAAGAAACCGACCTTACAGCACCAAAAATCGAGCGCGAGGTTTTCAATGATTTCAAATAACGAAAGTATGCCTTATCGAATAAGCCTATTGTTAAATCTGTGCGATCAAAATTAAACGAAATATAACGCGTTTTATATGACGTTCATTTATTGTGAAATTTTGAATTTGAAGTGCCGAAAATTTGTTAAATATCAAATTCATGACCTTTAATATTCTACAATATAAAATTGATAGCTTTTGAAACGTAAAAATTGAAAATTTCAATTTCTTTTCTCAAAATGAAGAGTTTTATATTTAGGACAATGGAAATTTGGCAGATTCAAAATGAAACTTTAAAAATTGTAGTCATTGTACACACAAAATGAAAGCGTTTAAGGGTGAACATTTTTTAATTAGATATCTTCAAAATTGAAAAGTTCAATTTCAAATCTATAAAACTGCGTGAAGGCATACTTGTCAATGCAATCCATTATCCATGTTATGCCATTTGCTTAGCAATAAACTAGTAAATTGCTCAGAGCAGAATTTTAAGATTAAGGTGGGGGGGGGGGGGCAACTTACACATATGATTTATTAAATGTCATTTTTTGAATTTCATTTTTAATCGCAGCCATAGATTGTGTGGTAGACATAGATAGACAGTAGGCACTGAAGGTTATAATGAAAACAAAACGCCTGTTACGATCATTGTTATACGAATTTAGATTTTTGAAGTAATAGGCATTTCAAAATTGGTCCTGACACTTGTATTCACCTTGATCTCATGTTTCTAAGCCACGTATATAAAGCTTCATGCATCTTCTAATTTTCGGTTATTCGCAGTCGTTCGCGTTGAGCCCTATTTTCATTACACTTCTGAATTTTAGACGAATTTCTCTCCTCTCTACGCACGGTACTCAGAACAACTCTGTAAGCTGTAAGCTTATTCAACTTCTTATCCAACTTCTTTGGAATGACCTTTGTTCTTATTACATTTGCTAACATCCGAGAGTTTTCAATATAAATAAATACACGTATGAATTTTAATACATCTACAAACTTATGTGAAAAATTAAGAAAAATACAATAATTCTGAATGGCGGTATTCGTTGACAACTTGAAGGTCATATTGTTTTGGTTTTCAATTTTTTGTGAACAATTGATTATAGTCCTACATTTTTAGCTTTCAGAGTATAAACTGGATTTAAAAAGAATGTAATATGTATGTTTCTAGTCAATTGTTCATTATTCGTTATTGTTGTTTATCATTTTATCAAAGGATCATTTAACATCTAAATATATCCATGTATTGATTTTAATAAGGTCCATGTTGTTTCTGTTGGAATTTTATTTTTTATCTTAACCAGTAAAGTAGTTTCTTGTTTCTTTATTAAATAATTTCTTAACTCTTTAACGATATAATATTTTTTCAAGAATTAGAAACTAGCTTAGCACTGCTTTCAACAGGCATGGACAACACAACAATGGTACACTCAACTCTGGAACTCCTTCTTCTCCACTATCTTCACGCCATAGCAGTCAGGATAGTTTGTACAGGAATAATTTCAGTATTGGACTTCCAACAGGCCAGTTATCGAGTTTGCATTTACATATGCCAATGACTCTGAGTCCAGTAACAGCAGCCACAGTTGCAGCAGCACAAAAGAAAAAGGGTATTAAAAGCAGTCTTGGAAGATTCTTCAGTAAAAAGGAAAAGGTTTGTACTCTTCATTTATTTTAGTTTGACTATGTGAAAGAGTAACTGGGTACGTCCGTCTGAAAAGGGCCCATGTATGGAGTCACCATAGAGTCAGTATGTGGGCATATACCCGAATACATTCTTGGCATTCTAAGCCCTAAGCGAACCCCCTAGGTTTAATATCAAACCGCCAGGACAATTTTAAAATTGAATTTTTTGGTCGTTTTCGAGACATGAGAATAACGCTGATTCATTGAGCAGAAGCCAAATAAGTATCCCTTACCTGTCCAACTGGAAACCCAAAACGTCCATCTTTTATTATTATTCCTAATAATACCTTTATTCAGAAAAACACACATTACTTCTTAATCAGGATCGACAACATGAGACATTTTCAGATGCACATAAAAAATTATGCAGGGAGCCCCAAAGTTAACCTTCATGAGCGTTCTTTGAAGGAGTGCAGGATCGTTTGCTTTAAAAGGTGCAATACTTAATACTTGAATGGCTCCTTATTAAGAAAAATTATTTCTGGACAAATCTAGCGATACTTGGAAAAAACCTGGAATTGACCTCGTGCGCCACTCAAATAACTAAAAAAACTAAGAATGTGATCCGTATAAGTATATTGTTATTAAATAACCAAGCATTCCAACACGCTCTACTCGACCGGTCGTTTTGCTGGCTGGCTGATTTCATCCGCCCAGTAAACAAACGTGAGCAGGTAGCAGGTATTAATTCGTCTGTTCAGCGTCGTAGAGCAGGCTAACTTCCAGTTATTAATGCTTGAAGAAGCATTTTATATAAAATTTGGGGAAACAACTTTTTTTAGGGTGAGAAAAACCCCGCTGAATTCAAAAATGCTTGTTGCCACTTCGAAATCTTAACCCGAAACCCGGAATCGAAGATGGCAGCCTAGATGACGTCTGATTTATTTTCAGTCTATATATCGTTTGTCCACCGGTCCAGAAAACTCATTCAAAAGGCGAAAAAGGAGGATCCCAGTGCTAGCAAACACGGTAGAATGATTAGACATTACAAATCTTCAGAACAAATATCATATTATGCAAATTTTTTTTGAAAAGTCAGTTCTCGCGTAAAAAAAATGCGTGTGTGAGTTGAATTATGGATATATTCTCAGAAAAGTGAGAGTAACATTACAAAAGAGCATATAACATTCACGTAGAAGCCAAAATATGAAAATTGAAAAAAATGCCAAAAAAAATATTGTTGGTGTATAGAAACCAAATAACAGCATGCTGGTTAAGCATTACGCTGGCTCAGGGATCCATCTTTGCAAGAGCAGAGTTTTGTGCACAGCAAATCGGATTTCCTGCAACCGCACATTTTATCGTCACATTAGGTTCTACGCTGACATGTCAAAATGTATATACACCATAGGAACTGACTTAAGGTTTATAAGGACCAAAATAAGTTTGTTTTGATCTAGCCTCCACCCACAATTTTCCAGAGATAGCAGTTTTGAATGGGCGCCATGAGCATACCCTAACACAGGTTGTATCTTTGTCTACCTGTTTAAGAAACGAATATGTTTAATTATACGTAAAATACCACTCAATAACCTTGAATAGTTGAATTATGAACTTCTTCGCGATGGCGACCACAGATTCACGCAGAGGAATGAACCCAAAAGTGGTCAGAAGTTGGCAGGCCTCTCCTTCATAGGATGTCCACGCAGTTTTCTTCGAAATGGTGGCTATATGTGACGTTAAATCACAGCCTGGTACTGCGTGTAAAAAGAAAAAATTCTTTTGTTGCAGGGAATTTAGATGTGAGTAGATGTTGTGAATGGGTACCCATGTCTCTTAGTGAAAACAAGGCAGACCTCGCCCGCTTTCTCTCTGAGGAGCTTGTTTGACGTGACTTTGAAAGTACTTAAGTAGTTGTCTCCGGAGGACTTCTAGATATGGAAGAGGTCAGATCGACTAAACCCAACACTGTTATCAGCGCTCTATCCGCATCTCACGATGAAGCTGATACATGCGTCGTATTGCACGCAATTCACGGTGATGCAGACAATCTTGTAGCAAGCGCAAGAGACACGGCAATCTGCTTGCTGTTCTTCCACCACTTTAATAAGATAGCATGTTCCACGGCCTGGATTATGAGTGAAACGGCTAAAGGTAGGCAATATATAAAAATTCACAAGTCTGCTAACATCTAGATCCTCTTCAGCAAAAAAATCTGTTCTTTTGCACGCATTGACAGGCTGTGATTTCAAGCCCAGGTAAAAAAGTAATTATGAGATTCTATAGAAATTCCATACAATTTTTGACATACAAAGCTTATGCAGAGTTTATATAGAATGTATATAGAATTACTATAAAATGAAATACAGAATGCAAAGGAATTCTGTAGGATCTCTATATACATGCTGTTTAAGCTCTACATAAACTCTGTATGCCCAGACTTCTCTAGAAATTCTATAAAATCTCATAATTAGTTTTTTACCTGGGCGCCCAATATAGCCACCGTCTCGAAGAAAACTGAATGGTCATCTTATGAAGGAGAGGGGTACCACCTTCTGAACAATTTCGCGCTCATTGTTCTGCTTGAATCTGCGATTGCCAACAGGGGTAAGTTTATGATTCGACTCTATAAAATTAGAAGGTCGTATTTTATGTATTAATAAACATTTACAATTGTTGAGTTTTGCGTATATAAACGCTGTTCGTTTCTTAAAAAGGTAGACAAAGACCTTCCACCTTCCACAGTCACCTTCCAGGTGACTGTGTTGGAGTATGCTCGTTGCGCCCATCTAAAACTGCTATCTCTGGAAAATTGTGAGTGGAGGTTGGATCAAAAGAAACTCTTTGCGGTCTTTATGAACCTTGATTCAGTTTCTGAGGCGTAGAAGACATTTTGACATGTTACTGTAGAACCCAGTGTGCCAATAAAATGTGTAATTGCAGGAAATCCGAGTTGCTGTGCACAAAATTCTGCTTTAGCAAAGGCGGATGCTTAAAACAGCGTAATGCCTGATCAGAATTTGTTAATCGGTCTCTGTACTGATAATATTCTTTTTTTGGCAATTTTTTCAAATAAATTCTCATATGTTTTCTATTACGTGAACGCTGTATGCTTTTTTGAAAATGATTACTCTCGCGTTACTGAGAATATTTCCATATATCAACTCACACACGCATTTTTTTGACGCAAGAGCTGTATTTTCAAAAAAAAAAATTGCATAATATGACATTTGTTCTCAAGATTTGTAATTTTTTATCAATCTACCATGTCTAGCAGCACTGACGTAGAATTGAACCCTTGTAGCTTTTTGAATGAGATTTCTAGACTGATGGAAAAGCGAGAAATGGGCAAGTGTGCCTCATGAAATCCTTTTTTTAGATTTTCTAAAACTCTGAATCGGAAATTTTTCTCTTTTAGTAAGAAAATTATCCCTCTATTTTTGCTAGATCAAAAAATATACTATATTTTTTGAGGTAGCTATGGAAGTTTTTACGCCGAAAATTTGACTTTTTAAAGTTTTTAAATTTTCATTTATACAACTTTCACGATTTCATTTTGTACAATGCAGGAAATTCCTTATTTACGCAAACTCGTCCTACAATTAAAAAATAATTTTTTCAAAATTAAAAAAAATCGATAAGTTCTTGTAAAATAAAAGTCTGTGGTACCCTATTTTTTACATTTGATTTTAAAACACTTTTGACCTACAAACCAACATATAACTAAGTTTTTGCATTATGTAGCTTTTAATACATAATTTGCCCATAAATTACATGCATTGGGGAATCATGCTATTTCTTTGTCTGTAATCTTTTTTTGGTCGTCCTTTTAAGGGGTTTTGAAAATTATTTGATGTGATGATCTACTGTTTGGACTAGACATTGGTATTGTCCCTCTAGATTCGTAATGTATGAGTTGAATCTTTGAGCAAAGGCGACACCGCGCTCCGCCACATCATTCACGGTTTTCAGTTGCTTAAGTTTTTCTGGACCTACACTAGAGCTCCAATATAATCGAATCCAATTTAAGCATTCCTAGAACTGCTGGCCCACGCAGTTTCTCGGCGGTCGGGGCGAGCAGGGTGTGTCAACAAAGCGTCGCCACCAGTAACGGAGCGATAAAAGTGGGCAGTACGCGCAGTGAATAATTCCATCAGCTGTCAGCATAATATGCTTCAGTTCGTTGTCAGTGTTTAGCGAAGTGTCTGGATTTCGGTTGTTAGATTTTTAAAAATGTCGAAGGAAAATGAAAGGCAGCGTTTATCGTTCAAAGAAAAATGTAAGGTTGTTGAAAAAGTGAGAGCAGGTACCTCAGAACAAAAAATTTCACAGAATTATGGTACCTCTGAGTATACATTAAGGAAGTTGTTAGCTCACGAATCTGAGTTAAGAAATGAGGTTAAAAGTTATGAATATTTGGAGAAAAAATCGTCGAAAAGAAGTGATAATATAGTTTTGGATGCTGCTGTGTTAGAATGGTTTAGGCAAGCCAGAGACAGAGGTGATTCAGTAACCGGGCCGATTATCTAAGAAAAAGTTCGCATTTTGAACGAGAAGTTCAACGGTCCGCAAACGTTTAAAGTAAGTAAGCAGAAAAATCATTATTTTCACGTGTAATGGCAAAATTTATTCCTCAGTTTCGCCACTAGTGAGTTTATCTTTGTTTCCGACAAATTGGATGCATATCATTTATTAATTACAACAGATTTTTTTAGGTTATGTTTTGCTTTGAAACATTTTTCATTGATAATTGATAATTCACGTTTTTGGTCCAAAATTTAAGTACTTTGTTGAAAATTGAACTACTCTGTCAAAAATGCATTTCTTAGTAAATTAAACTATTTGGTTGGAAATTTAACTCTTTCTTGGAAACTCGTTTTTTTAGTTAAAGAATCAAGTCTTTTGTAAAAAATTCGTCTTTACTTTTGATTCAGATTTTCTAAATTTTAAGTACATACATATAAACCACTTGAATACAATTTGATGTTCGAGACCAAACTTGGAGTTTCCTCTTTACATAATTGATATGTATTGATGACATTGAAGTTTTTCTTCAAGTTCAAACTATTATATGTATTATATTATACTATTATACTACTATTATACTATTATATTATATATTAGACAACAAAATGGACAAAATTGAAAAAATATTATTTACTACGGAGAAAAATCCAACAGAAATGGTTTATACGGCCCTGACTGTTAATGTTTCGAAGGTACTGCTTTAGTGTCAAGGCCAGTGCAAAGCAACCCTCGAAAGTAGGCTTATATTGGAGCTCTAGTGTATTATGAAATCAGGATCACTTTTCCGTAACCTAGGGCCTTTCTTCAAAAACGACATCGAAATATTGTAAGCCGTGAAGAGGTGTTTGCTGTTTCCTGTTATGAAATCGGGCGTTTTCTTTCTCATGGTGCCTTTCTCTTCAAGCTGAATTTTCATAGGAGGGTTCATGCTGCTTTTCTTTTGCAAATAACGCAAAATTAATTGTTTCTGTACAGATAAAACTTGAAAATGAAGAAAGGCTTAAGAAAGCTCTTTTCAGAGAATGAACCTAGCTTATGGGAAAGTGGTCCTGATTTCATAATAGGTATAGAAAAACTTGAGCAACTGAAAACTGTGAATGATGTGGCACAGCGCGGTGTCTTGTCGCCCTTGCTTAAAGATTTAACTCATCCATCACGAATCAAGAGGGACAATACCCAAGTCTACTCCAAACAGTAGATCATCACATTAAACAATTTCCAAAACCCCTAAAAAAGGACGATCAAAAAAGTATTATGGACAAAGAAATACGTAGAGCTGCAATATAAACCTAGTTTCGGGGGTCGCTTCGCACTGGCCTTGGTACTAAAGCAGTACCTTCGAAACGTAAACAGTCAGGGCTGTATCAACCATTTCTGTTGGATTTTTCTCCGTAGTTAAAAATATTCTTTCAATTTTGTCAGTTTTGTCGTCTAATGCATATAATAATTTAAACTTGAAGAAAAACTTCAATGTCATCAATACATATCAATTATGCAAAGAGAAAACTCCAAGTTTGGTCTCGAACATCAAATTGTATTCAAGTGGTTTATATGTATGTACTCAAAATTTAGAAAATCTGAATTAAAACTAAAGACGAATTTTTTACAAAAGAGTTGATTCTTTAACTAAGAAAAATGAATTTTTAAGAAAGAGTTAAATTTTCAACCGAATAGTTTAATTGAGAAAGAAATGCATTTTTGGCAGAGTAGTTCAATTTTCAGCAAAGTAGTTAAATTTTGGAACAAAAACGTGAATTATAAATTATGAATGAAAAATGTTTCAAAACATAACCTAAAAACATCTGTTGTAATTAATAAGTGATATGCATTCAATTGGCCGGAGACAAGGGTAAACTGACTATTTGGCGAAACTGAGGAATACATTTTGCCATTACACGTAAAAATAATGTTTACTCTGCTTACTTACTTTAAACGTTTGCAGACCATTGAACTTCTCGTTCAAAATGCGAGCTTTTTCATGGATAATCTGCCCGGTTGCTGGATCACCTCTGTCTCTGGCTTGCCTAAACCATTCTAACACAGCAGCATCCAAAACTATATTATCACTACTTTTCGACGATTTTTTCTCCAAATATTCATAACTTTAAACCTTATTTCTCAACTCACGAACGAACTGACGCATATGCTGACAGCTAATGGAATTATCCACTGCGCGTACTGCCCACTTTTATCGCTCCGTTACTGGTGGCGACGCATTGTTGACACTCCCTGCTCGCCCCGACAGCTGAGAAACTGCGTGGGCCAGCAGTTCTAGTAATGTTTAAATTGGATTCGCTTATGTTGTAGCTCTAGTGTAGCATGATTCTCCAGTTCATGTAATTTATGAGTAAATAATTTATTAAAAGCTAATAATTTAAACACCCCTTTAACATGTTAGTTATTGGATCAGAAATGTTTTTTCTAATGAACCCTCGTGAAAATAAAGACCGAAAAAAGACTACAGTAAGCAGGTATAGACGTTTGTTTTAAAGCGGTCTCAATCAGTCATATTCTGGTCCCCAGAAGACCACGTGTTATTTGCCTTTCGTCCTACCCAGAGAGTCTATAGATACCAAGCTATATGTCAGACAGAGAGAGTAGTATCTATTTCAATACCATAAAAGTAAGCCAGGTA
>JAUMHM010000016.1:2955328-2990226 GCA_032362435.1 Melikaiella ostensackeni
TTATATAGAAGAAAAATTAAATTGACATCGTAACTTAACTAAAATCTCAAAATACGAAATTTCAATGTATCTAAAACTGTTTTTAACAATACAGTGTTTTCATTTCACAATAAATTCTACAAACAATTGTCAGGTTGCCCGATGGGATCTCCCTCGTCTCATATTGTTTCAAACTTGGTGTTAGAAGATATAGAAAGGAGAGCATTAGAAACATTAAATTTTATACCTATCTTATAGAAACGTTACGTGGATGACATATTCTTGATTATACCAACCAATAAAATTTTATAAGCACTTTTAACAGCATTGAGGATTCTATCCAGTTCACTTACGAAATTGAAAATAATAATTCTTTAAATTATCTAGTTTTGATGATTATTAAAACACCTGAAGGTGATTTGATAACTAATTGGTATAAAAAATCGTCATGGTCTGGGTGGTATTTAAATTACGATTCTTACCATTTGTTCAGTCAAAAAATTGGTTTAATTAAAGATTTAGTGGATAGATGTATACAATTAAGTATAATTGTATACAATTATGCATACAATTAAGTAAAATTTGGAAAAGAAAATTAAGATAATTTAAGAGTTACTTTATTGCAGAATAATTATCCACTTCCGTTAATAGAAGGCGTTACAAAATAAAGGATTCATGAAATTTACAATAGTGTACACAAAAATAATAAGAAAAAAAATATTTAGAAGAATACAAGAAATTAGATTTAAAGGTTATATTACCTTATTTTCAAGCCCTTTCTGAAAGACTTAAATGTTCTGCAAAAAAATGTAACATTAACGTTTATTTTAAAAATAACCACACTCTAGATAATTTCTTTTTGAATGAAAAAGATTCTGAAAAAATTGAAAATTCATCAGGCATATACTTAATAAAATGCACTGGTTGCAATAAAGTCTACATCGGAGAAACTGGTTGAAGATTAAAAACAAGAGTTGCCGAACATAAATGACATTGTGAAATCGGAAATTTCAACACAGGTCTGTCTCAATACTCATGGAATTTTGACCATTTTTTTTTATTTCAATAACATTAGAATTTTAGCAAAAGAACAAAACACTTATAAACGGCGAATTATTGAATCTATTTTTATTAAAAAATGTACTAAAATTTCAATCAGACTGAAGTATTCAGACTGAAATGTTGAATATTACCCAGATGTATGAATGCATTTTACATTGAGCTTAATATTATAACATAAAAATTTAAAAAACAAATTTTAATTCACAATTTTGAATCCATGCGCTATGGCGCACTTTTCTCATCTGTGGTTCAATTGAAAAATTGACCCGTTCATTATCGTCCATTTAGTATCATCTATAGCATCAATGTAAATGTTAGTTCAATGTCTTGTATTGTCATCGTCCTAATAATTATTTGGAATTTTCTTCCTTTAGAAATGAAATTTAACTGGTTTGGAGCCTCTCAGAACAATTTTTTTTGAGGCTCCAATTTTGAAAATAACTTATGTTTTTTCGACATGAACGTTGCTCTACTCCATCGAAGTTTGTTATATTTAAAGGATTTTGACTCTAAAATGTACCTTTTGTGACTCTGCATAATTAACGTTAGGTAATAACAAACAAATTTTTCATGATACTCAGTAGGTTATTCGTATTTTAGTTTTAATTTATTATACAAACCCTATTTATTTTAGAATGGAAAACTTTCCTGATGAAGGCCCGCATTGAGAGCCGAAACGTCGAAAATAAAAACGAGTTTTTTTTAACAACTACAATCGTTTATTCTGATTGTTTTTTGGATCGAGAAAATATATCTGGGAACGGTACATGCCAGGGGAGATTACACTTACAATAATATTAATTTGAAGAAAAATATTATAGAAATCCTTTATTTTATTTGTTTACATGAATTAAAATTCATGCATAAGTAGATGAAATGACTATATTCTCTACTATCTGTTTTAAAAGTTGTTAGGAACTTCAAATTGTTTTGAAACATGCCAGGGGAGATTACACGCCATATTTTTCTCAATTTAGAGAGAAAATAAATCAAATTTTCAAAACCTACAAGTGATTTTGTTTGAAGATTATTAGGATACAAATGTTGTCTTATATTTTGCTTATTACACATTTCAGCATTGATGCAAAAGTTATAATTTATGGAGTACATCTTCACATATATTCCCCATGAAGCCAAAAAATATTTTTTTGCAAAACAATTTTTCTGCAGAGTCTGAACTGTAAAGGTTCACCCGCAAAACAAAAAGTGGTTACAAAGTTCAATATACTCTGTAGGCTAAGATAAAAAATATAAACATGTGTCTTCAATATCATTACATGAGACTATATACAAAATTAATTCAAGCTATATTTTAATGATCAAAGTTGATAATTGTATCTTCAATTACATGTGGAACCATCCGACCCATAGGTGGTTACAGCCAGAAGAGATTATATTTCGCACTTTCGCGAATTTTTACATAGAAAATTTTTTTTTTAAGTTTTACAAATGCCTTTAATAAAAGCCAACATACTGCATTGAAAACACCTAGACTCATTATATTAGCGTTTCTGATTAATAAAATATTTAGCGGTTACACAAATGTGCATATTTGATGAGAATCACTCAATGGTACGGAATTTGCACATATTGTGAATATGACATCTTCCTCAGAATACCATTTTATGTAGGCAACGAGGGTGTAATTCCTTTTACCTGAATGTATGTAAAACCTATGGTAACATTATTTTTTGATGAGTACCAGATTAACAGTTTAATTAGTTGCAAAATTGAAAATTGTATGTAAAACCTTATGGCAACCTTATTTTATGATAAGTACCAGGTTAACATTTAAATTGGTTGTACAGTAGTAAAACCTGCAAAATTATTACAAGATTTGTGTACGCAAAACATGTGGAGTGAAGGAAATAGATCATAGTGCCAAGATCAAATTTTGTGGGTTGATTTAGAATCAATCTATTCAGATTATTCCATTTTTCAAGAAGAAAAAGGTAATAATCCAAACCAATGACACATATCTAAAAAATTGCTATTTTCGTTAAATTCGCAAAGTATATTTAAGTGAAATAGCCATGTTTTGGTAAATTGAGTTAACCATTAACACTTCAATTAAACGAAATCTTAAGCATTCATAAGAAATAAGATTTCATTTCGATCTTTAAGAAATTTTAAAAGAGAGACATTAAGCAAGAATTTGTTCCAATTTGCAGTATTGCCTATGAATACTCAAGATTTCTTTTAATTGAGGTGTTGATGGTTAACTAAATTCAACAAAAAATATCTGTTTTACTTGAATATAGTTCACAAATTTGATGAAGTTAGCAATTTTATAGAAATGTGTAATTGGTTTGGATTCTTACCTATTTCTTTTTAAAAAATGGAATAATCTGAATAAATTGGTTCTTAATCAACCAACAATAATTATTTCTGATATTTCATCTGGAAATTTTTAATACTATTGAACAATAATTTTAAAAAGTCAGAAAAAAGGCAAAATTCTCTTTTAATTCACAGATAACCAAGAGAAAAAATATTAATTTGAAAATGAAATCAGGACGGCCTCCATGAAGAAGCCCAGTGGAAATCTATGCACAAAATCTGTCCCTCTTTTTCCCTGCGATAATGGCATTAGAGCATTAAAAATATACGCGAACAAAGGCTTCTTGAAGCCTTAGGCTCTTTCTCGTTACCAGTACCTTCTGGCCAATCTAAGGGCACACAGTCCTAAAAAAATAAAATTGTCATCAACCAGTGATAAGTTTCCATAAAAAATAGTGCTTAATTAACATTTTCTTGATTTTTAAAATTTTGGACTTGACTCGGCAAGGGAAACATGGCTGAAGAGGAAAATGATCACGAGGAAGATGAGGGGTGAGGATGAAAAAATTTCATATCCTTTTAGTTAATAGGTTCATTAGATAAAAAAATTTTGCTTCGATAATATTATTTTTACTTATCTTAAACCATCTGCATTTTGCACAATTCTTTCATAGTTTTCTCAAACTTTTCTAGTTGCCCTAATTTAGAAACGGAAATCTCTTTATCCTTCTATCATCTGCTTCTTCCTCTCACTCGATTTTGCTTTTTATTCTTCTTTTACAACTTAGAAGAATAAACGAATCTTGACTTTTTCACTTGTTAGGTCATGTTCCTGAACGGAAATCCTTAAAGGGAAAAAAATCGAAGAGGCTTGCGAGGACGACAAAATTTTTATTTTCTTGTCTTTATTATAGATTTTAGAGGCGAAATTCGAGCAAAACGGGTATTTAATTATTTTAAAATAAAAAAGAATAAAATTCAAAAAGTTTTTTGTTTTTTCAATTTTCAATTTTTCTACTTTGCTGGATTAGACTTCAAAAAAAATGTTTTTGCTGATTGTGAACAACGAAACACTTCTTTTGTTTTAAATCTTGTGGTTCAAAACTTTCAACTAGCAATATTATACGCGCGAGTAACATTGCATTGCCAATTAATAACATACAAATATAAAATGAGATTTCTATGATACAAATTTTGAATTGCACGGTTTAATCACTTCAAAAAATAATAATTTGAGAGACATTGAGTTTGAAATGTTCAATTTAGAACATTATCAAATTTAAAATAAATTTAACGCAACAATTTTTTATTTTTCACAGAATTTCAGAATTTTTTAGGTGCGCAGGATTTCGGTTTAGAGTTACTATATAGTGAAGTAGATAAATTTCAAATATGCATCAGTATTGAGTTAGTTATTTTGAATTGCATTTTTTATTTATTGAGCGAAATTTCAAGCAACACAAAACTTCCAGTGAGAATGTTGTTAATTGAGGTATGAACAAGTTTTCTGGAAAGATTTAGCTCAATCGGATTAATGGTTAAAAACTTATGAATGTTTTAAATTGCAATCGGCAATCTTGACGCCGCCCTATGCATGTGCCTACTCGGCTACGAACGTGTTGCAGCGGACGATATGAAGGTCAAGTCGGATACCAAAACAAAGCAACCGTTTGTAGTTCTCTTTTAAAATATACTAGAAATGAAGCAAAGAACTAGAGAATGGATTATTTTTTAGAATAGCTGCAAAAGTATTATTTTTGAGATAGGTTCACTTTAGTTCATTCCTTATTAATTTAAAAATAGAATCTCAAAATGAATCGGGTTGAAAAAATATAGGCAAGAAGACTTATGGATTAAAAATAGGAAAAAATTTCCAGAAATCAGGAACGATTGGTAAACTTTAATAAAAATGTTGAATAAACTTTTACCATAAATGTAATATTTTAGGCCTATTTCTATGTTTGATTTCTTAAATAATTCTTTTATTGAATTATTTATAGATAGACTATAGTAATTATTTTCATTTTTTTAATGAAGAAGTTGATAGCATTATTTATTACTATTTTTAGGGAGAGGGATTCATTGCGAAGTCTAAAAATAATAATACCAGAGAGATCTTTCAAACCAATTAAATCTTGCTGTGGAGAAAAATTTTATCGAAAGTTTTCATTGAATTCATTTATTTCCTACTGACGAAGGAAATATTTCAGTTTGCAAGATTTTTTTGTGCTTTTCTGTGTTTGGGTAAAAGAGAGTTGAGAATGTTCACAAAATGATTTTAGAAAACCAGTCTTCAAAAAATTTAGCAGGTAGAAAATGCGAAAGTCGTATTAAATTAACTGAATATAACCTTTTTTCTTTAAGCCTACGCTTGAACTAGAAAAACTTTCGAAAAGTAGTAGTTTTTTATGAAGTATTATTTTAGTCATTCATTGTTCAAAATGTCTAATAAATGAATTATTTTTATGACAATATTTTGAGTATGATTTGGTATCCGACTTGACCTCCATATCGTCCGCTGCAACACGTTCGTAGCCGAGGATGCACGTGCATAGGGCAGCGTCAAGATTGCCGCTTGCAACTTAAAACATTTATAATTTTTTAACCATTAATCCGATTGAGCTGAAACTTTTCAGAAAACTTCTTTGAACCTTAGTTAGCATGTAATTTAGTATTAATGAAATCGAAAAATCTCAAATTGTCTATGTTAGCGCGAGTTGAAGTGAAAAAAGATTCAAATTTTTTCTATTCGAAAAATCTACTTTTTACCAATAATTTCAAAAACTACGAAACCTGAAAATTTTTGCAGAAGAAAAAAAAGATGCGCCTTGAAATTCTCTACAAGTATCAGTCCTTAAAATTGAAATTCGAACGATTTTTAACATTGATTTTCAGGACAATATTTTTAGACTGAATCCACGCGTATATATTGCAAATTAAAAAGAATTACAAAGTTCATGAATTTGAATTTGAAAGTTTACAATTTTATCCATTTAAATACATCTGTTGGCTTTCGAAAAAAATTAACATCTGTTTTATTTTTTCAGGCTTTCAGTTCAAAATATTGAAAGCCAACAATATGTGAGTTTAAAAGTATGACATTTCGGATATTTCAGATTAAAATTAATTATTTGACTAAGCCTCGGTTTTAATGATTTTTTCAACTATAAAGAATAATCATTTTCAAACGATAAAATTTTGAAAATTTAGAAATGAAACCAAAACATTCTTAATGGCTCGATACATGCTTTTAATTTGCAGTTGTTTAATATTCAGCGATTCGAGTTTGAAATAATAATGTTGAAATTTTCAAGCTAAAAACTGATAATCAAGATTTAAAAATTTTCAATTTACAATTTTGAGATTTTTAAAAAGGGGGATGTCACACAGTTTTTATAATATTTGAAATCATTTCTGACTTTTTTATACAATAAACTAAGAAGGCTAAGGATTCCACTCATGCTTCAAATTTAAACATTGTAATTGTAATAGATTTTAGCAATTTTATTATTTTCACTGAAACTAATATCAGAAGTGAAAAAGAATAAAGTCTCCTTTTTTATTCCAAGTATGTTAAGTATGAGTAAATTAAAAATTTATAAACTGAAACATAAAATTGAAGGAACATAATAAGTGAAATATTGAATATAATTGTTTTTAAAATATGATTTCAAATTTTAAGTTCATTTTGTTGCACAATTTCGAAGATTTAAAATTGTATTGATCCCAGATTATTCCATTTATATTTGGAAATTTTCAATTTTCAAACTTTGAATCTGAATTTATTCACTTTTGAATGCTTTTAATTTAAAATGATACAACATTTTATACTTCTAAGGTCAATTTAAAGATTCTAAATTTTTACAGTTTTGAATTCGATTTTGTTCAATTCTAAATTGAAAGAATTTGAATGCTTATTGTCCTATTTTCAAAATTTGAATTCAGAATTGTTTAGTTTCAAACACTTTATAAATTTGAAATTATTCCATTTTAAAGAGCTTTTTATTTAAAATGGTTCAATTTTCAACACTATATTTAGAAAAGATCAAATTTAAATTACTTTTCATTTAAAATTATCCTATTTTCAAAATTTCAATCTAAAGTTATTCAATTTTGAACGTTTTTAAACTGAGAATTATTCCACTTTAAATCCACTTGCTTTGAGATTGCCCTATTTTTTGAATTTTGAACTGAAATTCTTCAATTTTGAAAGCTTTTAATTCAAAATTATTCAATTCTAATTTGGAAATATACAATTTTCAAACTTTTAATTTAAAAATGTTCAATTTTGAACGTTTTCCATTTAAAAAGTTTAAAAATTTTATAATTCCAAAGTCAGTTCGAAAATGTTCAGCTTTGACAGATTTCAAATCGAACTTATTCAATTTCAAATTAAAAAATTTTAAATGCTTATTGTCCTCTTTTAAAAATTTTGATCTGAAATTATTCAACTTTGAACGTTTTTTAATTGAGAATTATCATTCCACTTCAAATCCTCTATATTTTAAGTTGTCTTATTTCTTGAATTTAAAAATGAAATTATACAATTTTGAAATATTTCAATTCGAAATTATTGAATTTAAATTTTGAAACATGCAATTTTCAAACTTTAAATCTAGAGTTATTCAATTTTGGACGTTTTCAATTCAAAAATTTTCAAAATTTCATAATTCCAAAGCCAATAAAATTTTTTTCAATTTTGACAGATTTTAATTCGTACTTATTCAATTTTTAATTGGAAGAGTTTGAAAGCTTAATGCTGACATTTCAAAAAACTTTGATATGAAATCATTTAATTTTGAACGTTTTCAATAAAAAATTATTCAAAATTGTACTTTTCCAAAGTTAATTAAAAATTTTTCAACTCTGACTGTTTTTAATTTGAACGTATTCAATTTCAAATTGAAAGAATTTTGATGATTATTTTCATATTCTTAAACTTTGAACGCTTTGAATTGAAAATTGTTTAATTTCAAACACTTTATTTAAAATTATTTAAATTCTTTTCCATTTGCATTAGTCCTATTTTCAAAATTTGAATCTAAAATCATTCATTTTTGAAAGTTTACAATTTAAAATTATTCAAAGTTTCATAATTCAAACCCTTTCAATTTTGAAATCCGAGAGAAACTTCAAAATTATTCATTTTTGAGCCCTTTTATTTATAACTGATATAACTTCAGATCCTTTTAACTCTTTTCCTATTTTTGAATTTCGAATCTGATATCCAATTTTTAATGTTTTCAATTTTAATTGTTCAGAATTGTTTAATTCTAAACGCTTTCCGTTAAAAATTATTGAATTTCGAAATCTTTCAATTCGAACTTATTCAATTTGAAAAAACAGAAACTTACAATTGATAAAATTATATTATTTTGAGAATTTTGAACGCAAAATTATTTAATTTCAAACACTTAACAAATTTGAAATTATTCAATTTTCGAGAACCTTTTATTTAAGATTGTTCACATTTTAATGCTTTTGTTTCAAAATGTGCAAATTTGAATGACTATCCATTTTAAATTGTCCTATCTTCAAAACTTAATCGAAAATTCTTCAAACTCTTTTGTTTGAAGATGTTAACGTTCAAATTTCTTTCAATTTGAGAATGTCCTATTTTAAAAATATTTATTTAAAATTATTCAATTGTGAAGTTTTTATATTTAGAATTATTCCACTTTGAATCCTTTCAATTTGAAATTGACCTTGTTTAAAATTTTTAATTTGAAATTATTCAGTTTTAAACGTTTTTAATTTAAAATTATTAAAATTTTTACATTTCCAAAGGTCATTCGAAATCTTTCAATTCTAACAGCTTTTTAATTGAATGTATTCAATTTCAAATTAAAAGAATTTTAATGCTTATTGTCATATTCTCAAACTTTGAACGCTTTGAATTTAAAATTGTTTCATATATCTGGAACACTCGAACGACAAAGGCGTTCAGAAATTTAAAAAGAGAACCAATAAAACATTTTTAAACATTATTCTTTACCAGCAAAAATATTGTTCTTATAAAATGTTTCTTATTTTAATCATCTGATTGTCAAATTAAAATTTATGCTTAAATTTGAAGTACCATAAAATATGATGAATAATAATCTTAATTTAAAATAAATATTAAAGTTGCTACATCGGCTTTCATACAATTTCAATTTTAATCAGCGACTTATTTAATTTTGAATGTTTATAGTTTATTATCTTGAAATTTCAAAACAACTTTTTGAAATAGGTCCATCTTGAATATGTGCAATTGAAAATTCTTCAATGTTGGATGTGTATAACTGCACAATAGAAAATTGTGCACGTTTGAGTGTTTTTTTTTTTTTTTTTTTTTTTGGTTTTGAATAGTTCGACTTTGTAGATCTACAATTAAAAACTATAGTATTCCAAAGGCGGGTAAATAAAAATGTTTAAATTTTGCTGATTTTGAAGATCAAAAGTCTAAAGTTTTCAATTCTAAATCTACGAATGGAAAAAACCTTTAAGCGCAAGTCATGAAAATTACAGAATTTTCGATTCTAAAACTTAAAACTTACATAATTTTTAATTGTACATTTTCAAAATTAAAAATTCTCCAATTGCAAGTCATTTAAGTCATCCAAATTATAGATTTTTCATTTCTAAAACTTGAAACTAGCATAATTTTCAATTGTTGATTCACAAAATTAAAATCTCTTCAATTTTGAAGAAATAAAATTCAAATTTCTACAACTTTAAAGAGTTTCTATTGAAAACTCTTGAATTTTAAAAGTATAGAATTTTAAATTACTAAATTTTCAATATTTATATTTCAAAGGTATGTAATTTTGAACGTTTTTTTTAATAGTTTAATTTTGAATATTGACAATTGAAGATTCATTAATTTGGAATGTTTATGTTCTAAAATGATGTAATTTTCATCGTGTTTTCGTAATATGTAGTTCAATTTTGAAAATTCACCATGGAAAATTTTTCAAGCTGGAATATTTTCAGTTGAAGATTCTTCAATATTTAATGTGTAAAATAGAAAATGATGCAATTTTGAGTAAGATTTTTTTGGAATAGTTCAATTTTGAAGATTTAAAATTGAAAATTATTCAATTTAATAGATGTGCAGCTGTCAATTCTTCAATATCGTGAACAGTAAAAATGACGGCGTTGATATAGTTTTTGAAACACTTATAATTTTTTACATATGTAACATATGCTTCCGTATATAAAAAAGTTGCTATGCAGGAACTTCAAGTTACTTTAGTCAGTGATTCGAACTTTCCAATTTTTACTATTCAAATTATACTAAGAAAGGAATTTAAAAATATGATTATAAATTATAATGACATTTTCGGCAATTTTTTTCGTTAAAACTTAAATAAACAGAAAAATCGATTATTTTTCAAAATGGACCAGATCGATTACTTCAAAGTTGTTGGTTATACTACATGTCATTTCCCATTCTACAATTATTAGTCCAAATATCGAATATCGAATTTTCGACATTCGACTCACTGGCCAATCGAATAAAAAAAAAACCGATTCGATGATAGCACGTGTCGAATGTCGGTTTTTCAACATTCGATGTACGGACCGATCGAATGGAATAAACCAATCCGACAATAGCACGCGTCGAATTCGGTTTTTTTACATTCGAAGCGCGTCCAATGTTGGTTTGAGATCGAATCGAATTTTTTTGCACACATCTAATTCAAACCTTTTTAATTTCGAAATCCGAGAGAAACTTCGAAATTATACATTTTTGAACTCTTTCATTTATGACTGATATAATTTCAAGTCCTTTTAACTACTTTCAAATTTTTAATCTGATATCCAATTTTGAATGTTTTCATTTTAAAATTTAATTCGAACTTACTCAGTTTGAAAAAACAAAAACTTACAATTGGTAAAATTATGAGTATTATTTTTAGAAGTTTTAATGCAAAATTCTTCTATTTGAAACATTTACGATTTTAAATTATTAAATTTCGCAAAGTTCAGTGACACATACATTTTTATTAACAGACAGTGAAAAATCCCTGACTAAAATGATATTCTCGAGAGAGGCGGTAAAGAGCTTATTTAAATTTTCGAGAATAAATGTCACATTATGAAAACTTCTGAACGGTGAAATCACATTTGAGGGAAGAATAGGAAGGTGCAGCTTGGAAAGCTTCGTAAGCAGTGAAACTCGAACTGTGGGGCTCGTAAAAATTGAAGCGGGTTTTTTTATGCCAACCCGCGATTCGAACTTGTTCAATTTCAAATTGAAGGTGTTTGAAAGTTTAACGTCTTATTTGCAAACTTTGAATTGAAAATTATTTAATTTCAAACATTTTATAAATTTTAAATTATTCTAGTTCTGAAAGCTTTTCATTTGAAATTGTTCAATTTCACTGTCAATTTTAAATTATTTAACTTTTAACGCTATTGTTTAGAAATGGTAACATTTAAATTCGTTTCCATTTAGAAATGTCCTATTTTAAACATATTTATTAAAAATTATTCAATTGTGAAGTTTTTAAATATAGAATTATTTGACTTTTAATCCTTTCAATTCGAAATTGACCTACTTGTGAAATCATATTTGAGGGAGGAATGGGAAGGTGTGGCTTGGAAAGCTTCGTAAGCAGTGAAACTGGAACTGCGGGGCTCGTGAAAATTGAAGCCGGTTTTTCTTTTATGCCAACCGACAATTCGAACTTGTTCAATTTCAAATTAAAGGTGTTTGGAAGCTTAGCGTCCTATTTGCAAACTTTGAATTGGAAATTATTTCATTTCAAACATTTTATCAATTTGAAATTATTCTAGTTTTAAAAGCTTTTCATTTGAAATTGTTCAATTTCACATTCAATTTCCAATTATTTAACTTTTAACGCTATTGTTTACAAATGGTAAAGTTTAAATTCCTTTCCATTTGAAAGTGTCCTATTTTGAAAATATTTATTTAAAATTTCACAGTTGTGAAGTTTTCAAATTCAGAATTATTTCACTTTAAATCCTTTCAATTTGAAATTGACCTATTTGTGAAATCATATTTGAGGGAGGAATGGGAAGGTGCAGCTTGAAAAGCTTCGTAAGCCGTGAAACTGGAACTGTGGGACTCGTAAAAATTGAAGCGGTTTTCTATATATTTTTTTTATATTTTTAAAATGTTCTTTCTCATTCCAACCCGCTTCTGAATTCTTCACGAGTATGTGGGATGGTGTTAGCATTGTGCCATATAATCGATAAGGTTGGATTCGTTTGAGGCGTAATTTCTTCCGAAAAGCGAAATTCGCAGTTTCTGCTGAAACGTCTACAAATCTTGACCAAGTTTCATATATAACGTGACATGACTATAATCGGCGGTAAACTAGAATTTATGGTTTTATGGATTTCCAAAGTCATACAAATTTAATATCGTGTTAAAAGCAGCTTCCTTTCAATATTTGATATAAAAATATACTATGAAAACCAATACTCAGTGCAGGATTTTAAATATTTAGGATGGAAGTGATTATGAAAGACCTGATCAGGATTTTCTTAATTTTTTCTAAAAATAGATTTTTGATAAATAAAAAATTCGGAAAATTGTTTACACAAGGTAGTCATACTTAAATATGAGAAATTAATAGAAGACACTGGAAGCTCCATTTAACGGCCATTTTATGACCAAAAAATGGTCATTTTTTCTATTTGACAATCTCGGTGCTCGTCAATAATATGAAAATTGTTGCAATCGCCTACGTTTCATAGAGTAATATTAGTTAAAGATATTCCATCATGATATAATAAGCAAAAAAAAATTTATGAACAAATCATTTGTTTAAAGTGTGTTTTCTATAATTTTCAATAATTTTACGTTTTTTAGGCTATTTTTCCAGAAATTTGAAAGAAAACAATATTATAATGGAGAAAATTTCTCTTAAGCATTCTCTTGCGCATGATTCAGGCATTTGTCGACATAATTATTCGTTTTTTTTCGATGCCACTTCTTTTAATTAGGAACTTTATGATAATTTTAGCAACCTTCGTAATTAGTTGATGAATTTTATGATGTTTTAAAAACGAATTTAATAAACGAATGCATTATTTGAGCATTTGTCGGCGGAAAAATTCGTTTTTTTTTTCAATTTTAGTCCTTTTAATTAGGAACTTCATGATAATTTCAGCTAAATTCATAATTAGTTTATAAATTTTATGTTTTTTTCATACAAATTTAATAAATGAATGCATTATTCGGGCATTTCCCACGGAAAAATTCGTTCTCTTGGGTGATCAGTCCATTTAATTGGGAACTTCATGATAATTTCAGCAACATTCATAATAAGTTGATAAATTTTATGATTTTTTCAAATAAATTTAATAAATCAATGCATTATTCGGGCATCTGTCGACGAAATAATTCGTTTTATTTGATGTCAGTTCATTAAATTGAGAACTTTATGATAATTTCAGCAACATTCATAATTAGCTGATGAATTTTATGATTTTCAAACAAATTTGTTAAACAAATGCATTTTTCGACGGAAAAACTCGTTTTTTTTAAATGTCAGTCCTCTCAATTGGAATTTTACAATGGTTTCAGCAATATTCATAATTAGTCAATTAATTTTATGTTTTTTTAAACAAATTTAAGTAAGAAATGCTCGGACATTTATTGACGGAAAAATTCGTTTTTTTTAAATGTCAGTCTTTTTAATTAGGATGTCCATGATAATTTTATCAACACTCATACTTAGTTGACAAATTGTACGATTTTTAAAAATAAATTTCATAAACAAATGCATTATTCAGGCATTTTTCGACGAATTTTTATTTTCAATCACAGTTCTTTTAGCTTTAGCCTCTTATTTCATTCATTCTTTTAATAATGCCCGAAAAATGCATTTGTTTTATAGAATTTGTTAGAAAAAATCATAAAATTCATCAAAAAATAATTAATTTCTGCTGAAATTATCATAAACTTCCTAATTAAAATAAATGGCATCGAAAAAAACGAATTTTTATGTCGACAAATGCCTGAATCATGCATTTGTTTATTTTTGTTTATAATATCAACAAAAATAATCTTAAGATGAATTTTCTCCATTATAATAATGTTTCCATCCAAATTTCTTGCAATATCTTAAAAAAAACTTAAAATTATTGAAAGTTGTAGAAAACACACTTTATACAAATAATTTGTTTATAAAAGTTTTTTTGTTCATCATATCATGATGAAATATCTGTTACTAATATTACTCCATGAAACGTAGGCGATTGCAACAATTTTCATATTACTGATGCACCGAGATCGTCAAATAGGAAAAATGACTATTTTTTGGTCATATTTATTTATTTATTAAAAAATTAAAAAGCTAAATAAAAAATCTGGTTCAACAGGTCTCTAGACAATTTTATCAGTTTTTTTTTCAAATTTTTCACATCCAAATCGGTCAATATATGCGGGTTGTACGTTATTTTGAACCAAAAAAGTCATTTTTTTCCCACTGTGCGCGCAGCCGAAATAAAACCTTCATATGTTCTGAATAATGATTTATTTTGTATGATTCTTTCCGTAAAAAAACATATGTGCTTCTTTCTGATCAAGTTTCCCGCTGGAAGTTTTTTGAAGCTCAAAATTCGCTCGACTCCTTATGAGATTGAAGATATGAACGCATGATTTATGCAATGTCTCTGGTGAAAATTTACAAGTTTTGTTTGAATAAAATTGTTCATTAGTTATTTACTCTAACAGTCGGAAACATCGTAAGGAATATTTCCTGTAAATTTTATCAAAAGATTCCAAGAACTGGCTGAATTAGAGCGAATTGAAGTAAAAAATAAATAATAAAAAAACAAAGGGACCTTTAATGAGACCACTGATAAGTTTAGAAAATCTATTTTGCATCTGGTTATAAAAGATTGCCACGCACAAACACACAATCTAAATGAGAATGTCAGGAAGAATCTTGATAATTTGAGTAAACAAGTACAGGTTTACATCATCAAAGCATGCCTTGCGAAAGAAACTGAATTAAATAAAAAAACCTTCAACAATAATGAAAAACATGAACGAAAATTTGAAAACATTCTCAATATCCAAGGTGATATAGAAAAATTGACTCTAAATATTCACTTAGCTCTTTTTCAAGATCAACCTGACCCATGGTTTTTAAATATTTTAAACGTAGGGATTCCACAAAAAGTAATCAACATTCTAAGGTTGGGTGAAGGCTTTAATAAAAAATAAAGTGAAAAAGTATATTCAATTCCTTGAAATCATCAGAAACATTGAAGCTAATATTTCAAAATCACCAGAAAACAAAGTACAAGAATTCAGAGCAAGATTTGTAGGTTTATCGAATGATTTTTTGAAACTAAGGCCGATAAAGGGAGTATTACGGTTACAATATTAAAAGATGTTTATAATAAAAAATGATGCATGTTTTGAATGATAAAGATAGTTTTGCAGTTATTGCAAATGATCCTACAAAAATAATTCAAAAAGGTACATTTAAAATTCTAAAGAGATTAAGGCTTCAAAAATGTTTGGGAAGCAATATTGAAAGGTGCGACGACCCACAAGGAAATTAGAAGAACTTCTTAGTAAAATTATTAAAGAATCAGTTATTATTCTTTCGGTAAGATAAATTAAAAACAGTGCTGCCCCTCTAAAATTAATTGAATATGTTAAAATACCAAGAAATCACATTTTTGTATCCTTTAACGTAGCAGCCATGTTTCCTAACATTCCATATGAAAGAGTTGAACTTTCTATTGAAAATAAATGGGATACGATCAAACTTTCTATTGAAAATAAATGGGATACGATCAAACTTTCTATTGAAAATAAATGGGATACGTTCAAACTTCATATTAGGATTTCGAAGATTTGGAAAACAAAGATTATAACAAAATTAATTTTGAATTGGACTTTTATGCAAGATATGTTGATGATTGTGTATTGTCTTTACGTGCACAAAATGTAAATACCCCACTTAATGTAGTTAAGGACGTTGGATAAAGGGAACTTAGAAATTTTTTTGGTTGTCCCTGATTATGAACACGGTCCTGACCCTATATTTATTTTCGGAAGTAGATTGTAGGATAAATGGACAAAACTCACCAAGAATTTGGGGTCTGATGAAATCCTGGAATCCATGTAACGTAAAATACATCGCGTTTTTATGAGGAAATGAATATTTTGATAGAAAATATTCATTTTCTATAACGTTGATATCAACACCGAGCAGAGGAATCCCGAGAAAGAAATGGCGGATGTCAAACACACTTGACTTCTGTCATATTTTACAGACACAACACCGATAATCAATAAAAAAAGCTCTGTATAGCATCCTTCCTCAAACTCAACTTCACAATTATGAAGCGAATTTCGCGATTCAATGCGAAACAAAAGTGAAAAATATTTCCAAATTTTTTGAGAAGTACACTACGCAAGATGATAGATGATGAAGCAAGAGAAACCGATCTAGCAGCGCGTTCACAAGGCGGTAGCGGCCACTTTTTGTGCTAAAATGATGAAACCGCAGGTTAATCAGAAAATCGCGGTCTACTGTGCTTAGACAATTATTCATTAATAACTTCACAAGTTACATTTCTTTATAAATAAATAAATTTACCCAATTTGCGAAATTATTTATTTACAAATTCACAAGCCTATTTCCTTCATAAAGAAATTAATTTACCAGCATTGTGGAATTATTTATTTATACATTTTCAAGCCTCTTCCCTTTATGAATAAATAAATAAATGAATTTACCAACTTTGAAAAAATTATTTATTTTCAAATTCACAAGCCTATTATCTTTGTAAATAAATAAACTCACCAACTCTGCGAAATTATTTGTTTTCAAATTCACAAGTGTCTGTCTTTTATGAATGAATAAATAAATGAATTTACAAACTTCCCGAAATTATTTATTCATAAATTCAAAAGTCTCAGTCCTTTAGGAAAAAATAAATACAGAAATAAATTCACCAACTTTGCGAAATTATTTATTTCCAAATTCACAAGCCCATTCCCTGTGTAAATAAATAAACTTACTAACTTTGGGAAATTATAATTTCTCAAATTCACAAGTCTCTGTCCTCAATGAATAAACAAATAACAAAATTATCTAAGTTTTCAAATTATTCATTTATAGTTTCACAAGCCTATTTCCTTTATAAATAAATAAATTCACCAACCTTGTGAAATTATTTATGCATAAATACGCAAGTTTTTGTTCGTTATGAATAAATAAATCAATAAATTCACAAAATTTGCTCATTTATTTTCAAACTCACAGGTCACTGACCTTTATGAATAAATAAATAAATAAATTTACCAACTTTGCGAAATTATTTATTTCTAAATTCACAAGTCCTTTCTTTTAAATGAATGAAGAAATGCTCCAAGTTATCAAATTATTTATTTATAGATTTACGAGCCTATTTTCTTTATAAATAAATTGATTTACTAACTTTGAGAAATTATTAATTTTCAATAAATGAGAAAATCATCTAAGTTTTCAAATTATTTATTTATAGATTCACAAACCTATTTCCTTCATAAATAAATAAATTCACAATCTTTTGAAATTAATCATTCATACGTACGTATGTCTTTGTTTTTCATGAATAAATAAATAAACAAATTCACCAAATTTGCGAAATTATTTCCAAATTCACAGGTCACTCTCCTTTATGAATAAATAAATAAATGAATGAATGAATTCACCAACTTTGCGAAATTATTTATTATCTAAATTCACAGGTCTTTTCTTGTAAATGAATAAAAAAATTCTCTAAGTTATCAAATTATTCATTTATAGATTCACAAGCCTATTTTCTTTATAAATAATTTGATTTACAAGCCTTGTAAAATTATTTATTTATAAATTCACAAGCCTCTGTCCTTCAAGAATAAATAAATTAATGAATTCACCAACTTTGCGAAATTATTTTTTTTCAAATTCACAAGTTTCTGTCTTTCATGAATAAACAAAAAAACAAATTCACAAACTTTTCGAAATTATTTATTTATAAATTCAAAAGTCTCTGTTCTTTAGGAATGAATAAATACCTAAATAAATTTACCAACTTTGCGAAATCATTTATTTCCAAATTTACAAGCTCATTCCATGTATAAATAAATAAAATTACCAACTTTGTGAAATTATTTATTTTCAAGTTCACAAGTCTCTGTCCTTTATAAACTAATAAATAAATAAATTTACCAACTTTGTGAAATTATTCATTTCCAAGTTCACAAGTCTCTTTCTTGTAAACAAGTCGAAAAATTCTCTAAGTTTCCAAATTATTCATTTATAGATTAACAAGCCTATTCCCTTTTTCATAGAATCTATTCATTTATTGCTAACTTCAGAAGTCACTTTCCTCTATAGATAAATAAATTTATGAACCTTGTGACATTATTTATTTATAAATATGAAACACTCTCTATGAATAAATAAATAAATAAATTCGCCAGCTTTGCGAAAATATTTATTTCCTCATTCACAAGTCCATTTATTCATTCACAAGAAAGGGACTTGTGAATTTTGAAATAAATAATTACGCAAAGTTCGTAAATTCATTTATTTATTTATTCATGGAGGACATATAATTGTAAATTAATAAATAAATAATTTCAAAACTTAGAGAATTTTTTTATTTATTAACAAGAAATAGACTTGTGAATTCGGAAATAAATAATTTCGCAAAGTTGTTAAGGTTATTTATTTATAAAGGAAATAGGCTCATGAATTTGTGAATAAATAACTTATCAAAGTTGGTAAATTTATTTATTTATTTATTCATAAGGGACAGAGACTTGTGAATTTGGAAATAAATAATTTCGCAAAGTTGGTTGATTTATTTATTTATTCATAAGAGACAGAGACTTGTGAATTTGAAAATAAATAATTTCAAAGAGTTGGTAAGTTTATTCATTTATAGAGATAATAGGCTTGTGAATTTGAAAATAAATAATTTCGCAAAGCTGGGAAGTTTATTTATTTATAAAGGTAATAGGCTTGTGAATTGGGAAAAAAATAATTTCGCAAAGTTGGTAAATTTATTTATTTATAGAAGTAATAGGATTGTGAATTTGTGAATGAATAATGTCGCAAATTTGGTAAATTTATTGATTTATAAACGGAAAGTGACTTGTGAAGTTAGCAATAAATAATTTGACAACTTAGGAAATTCATTTTCTAATGAGAAATGGACTTGCGAATTTCGGATCAAGTAATTCCACAAATTTGGTAAACTTATTTATTTATTGATAAAGAACAAAGACTTGTGTATTCATAAGGAAATAATTTTACAAGGTTGGTGAATTTATTTACTTATAAAGGAAATTAAATTATGAAGTTGACAATAAATAATTTGATGTTTATAACGGAAATTGTTAGTTTTTATTCATATATTCCAAAAATTAGTTTTGAGAGAAAGATAAATTACCGACCGCGATTCTCTGGGTAATCTGCGATTTTATCATTTTTGGATAAAACGTGGCCGTTACCGTTTTTTGAACGCGCTGCTAGATCGGTTTCTCTTGCTTCTTCATCTGTCATCTTCCGTCGCGTACTTCTCAAAAAATTTGAAAGTATTTTTCACTTTTGTTTTGCATTGAATCGCGAAATTCGCTTCATAATTGTGAAGTTTAGTTTCAGGAAGGATGCTATACAGAGCGTTTTTTTTTATTTAGTGTCGGTGTTGTGTCTGTAAAATATGACTGAAGTCAAGTGTGTTTGACCTTCGCCATCTTTTTATCGGGATTTGCCTGCTTGGTGTTGATATTAAAGTTTTAGAAAATGAATTTTTTCTATCAAAATATTCATTTTCTCATAAAAACGCGATGTATTTTACGTTACATGGATTCCAGGATTGATTGATAGGAAATTCTATGGTGCATATTTTTAGTCTTATAAATGAATGTGATGACTTTATTAGTTTTCGAAATAATTAAGAAAATGTTACTTTTTTCTGCAATAGCAAAATACGAATTTCTTCTGTTCTACAATAATTATAATAATAATATATAATATAATGAAAATAATAATATAAACTAATAATAATAATAATAAAGTTGTACAATAATAGGAATTTTGTAATAAAATTTTTTAAAAATATGCATCATCATATAACGAAACTAACGGTATTCATAGAATTTCAATGAACTGTCACTAAAAATTTATAACGATTTTTATTCTTCTCTTGGCGTGAATTAGATATTGAAAGTTTCAAACGCTTTGAGAGTCGAACGAATTTTAAGAGAATTAAAATTAACGGTCACCTAAACTTTTCTTAGGATTCAAGAAAGTTTTTTGAAAGATATCAGGCAATAGGGACCTAATTTATCTTTGGATGGCGCTGATTTCACTGAAAATTGCGGCGACCATGGCAAAAGTGAGGTGATCAGAATTCGAAATCCATTGGAAATAGTGCAAAATCCATTAAAATTATAAATGTTCTCATAAATCCTAAAAATTTTGAACAATTTTTATATTATACATAAATTTGTTCTAAATCGCATGAAAATTGTTCAAAATTTGTGGGACTGATGAGAACATTTATAATTTTAATTGATTTTGCACTGTTTCCAATGGATTTCGGGCCTTGCTCACTTCACTTTTGTCAGGGTCGCCGCAATTTTCGGTGGCGGCAGCACTATCGGAAAGATGGATCAGGTCCCTATTATGTTTTATAGTTACAAAGATCTCAGCGCTGTTCCGTACGCGTGCTAGCTCCTCCAGCAATATTAACGTCTGTACTATATATCAGCGGACGATAGGAAGGTCAAGCCGGCCACCAAAACAAAAGAGCATAGGTTTATTTTGATTTTCTCCTAACTTACATAATGCATTATTGAAGATATTATTACAGAAGCATTATTGTAAAATAGTATTAGCATATAATATTCTGTTTAGTATGGTTTAAAAAGTTTAAGTTTACTTGAAATAAAAAGAACCTAAATATGGGTCGAGGTAGGAAAAGAAATAGGTGTAAAGAAAATTGGTTGAAGAATAAGAAAAAATGTTCCCGAAATGAGGTACTAGTTAGAAGTATTAGAGAAAATTGAAAATTAAATTTTCTGAAAAGTTTAATATCTTATTATCATTTTCTATTTGATTTCTTAATAGCTTTTTCTGAAAAATCTTTTATTTTGAAATTAGTTCAAAAAGTCTAGTATAATTCTTCACATTGAGTTCTGCTATTGAAAATGTAAAAAGTTTTAAATATCAAATTATTACGAAATTAATGGAGGGCATTCAATGAATAGACGTTTCTTCTAATCAAATAGTTTACAAAACTCATGTGTTATATTGTAGGAAAAGGAATATATTACTGAGTCTAAAACTATGAAGGTCGGTGTAAAAGAAAAAAAAAGTCCGAGAGAGAATTTTCAAAGTTACTGCAGCTTGCTGCCGAGAAAAATGTTTTGTAAAAGTTCCAATTGCTTATCAAGAAAAACTTCACAAACAGTTTTGAGACCTCGGAGATTATCATCAGCAAAATTTGATATTCCGCGAAATGTTAAAATGTAGAGATCCCGTCGAAATGAAAGCGGAAACAAAACATCGATTAATTAACTGGGTTTACTTATTTCCTGCTGACGAAGAAAACATTCCAATTTGTGAAAAATTGTTGAGCGTATTTCTTTGTTTAGGTGAAAAGAGAATAGAAACTGTTCAAAAAATTTTTTTAATAAGCAGCCTTCGAAAAATTTAGCAGGTGGGCGACGTGAAAATCATGTTAAATTATCGGAAGATATAAAAAAAATGATCGAAGAGCATTGTGAATCAATTGCACATCGCACTTCTCATTATGAACGTCAATCTACTAACCTTAAATATTTTGAAAACCCATCGTTGGATCTCGAAACTTCGTAAAAATTATTCGAAAAATATTATTTAGAAAAAACCCAGCATAAATGAACAATAAGTAAAACTATCGGTTCTAAATATTTTAATCATAATGTCGGCTTCACTTTCAAACTTTCTCGAACTAATGTATGCAAGACTTGCTGTAAGAGTAAGACAGAAGAAGTGACAAGTGAAGACTTAATTAAATTCAAAGAAAGTGCTCAAAGCTATTTATCATTGAAGAAGCAAATACTCTCTGGAAATACCAGTCTATGTTGGGAATTTGATTTTGACAGAACTTACCCATACCTAAATTACCGGTATTCGAACAATTTTACAAACGGTTTGTATGGCTTCTTTTATTTAATGTACACACACACAACATGGACACAAGCTACATGTTTCCTCTTCTTGAAGGGATTGTAAAAAGAGGAGCAAACACTGTATGCAATTTTAGTCAGTACGCAATAATGAAGGAGTTTGACAAAGTCAAATTCAGCTACATAACTCTATTTTCAGATGGATGTCCCGGACAAAATAAAAATTATACTGTATTTAATTTCTTGCTTCTGTTGTCTATTCATTTGCAAATTGAAATATCACAGGCAAAATCCGCAAACCGAAAAATTTTCAAATTAGTAAAGCTTTTGTTTTGCATTTTTCCCCCGACAGAAAAGTAGACGTTCATGATAATTATAAATTGGAGATGGCAACTTCTCTTTTGTTTACTACTTTTCTTAAACTAAAAGATTTTCCAAAAAGTTTTCCACCTCGAATTGAACTAGAAGCGGCTAGAATAAAAGATGTGAAGAATCTCTTCAATTATTTGAGCGCCCCTGGAAAAGAATTTTTGGAAAATTATTTTTCGCAATTTACTCAAAATAATTCTGCCGAAGACAACACTGAAGACAGTGACGAAAATGATTAAATTATTTAAAAAGAAGTCGTACAAGTTATTATATAAACATTATGTAAATTTCAATTTTTATAATTTGTTATTAGAAAAAATAAACAAATGTAAATGATAATGTCTTCATTACTATTTTGGTGGCCGGCTTGACCTTCCAATCGTCCGCTGTTATATAGTACAGACGTTGATATTGCAGGACGAGCTAGCACGCGTACGGGGCAGCGCTGAGATCTTAAATCAATTGTGACTGTAAAACTATAAAACATCATTGCCCGATATTTTTCAGAAGACTTTCTTGAATCCTAACAAAAGTTTAGGTGACCGTTAATTTTAATTTTCTGAAAATTCCTTCGACTTTCGAAGTGTTTAAAACTTTCAATATCTAATTTACGCAAAGAGAAGAATGAAAATCGTTATAAATTTTCAGTGACAATTCATTGAAATTCTATAAATACCGTTAGTTTCGCTATATGACGGTGCATATCTTCTGAAATTTTCATTACAAAATGCCTATCATTGTAGAACTTATGGCGAGTTGAACACAAAAAATTCGTATTTTGCGATTGCAGGAAAAAGTAACATTTTCTTGATTATTTCGAAAACTAATTAAGTCATCACATTCATTTATAGGACTAAAAATATGCGCGACAAAATTTCCTATTGGAATATGTTATTTAAAAATCAAAATTTGACCTGAAAAAAAATATGACCCAGTGACCAATTAAAACGACGGCGTTTCGGGCGTATCCCCTTTTGATCGCCAGCGGTTCAACTGAACCAGAGATGAGAAGAGCGCGCCATAGCTCATGGATTCAAAATTGTGAATTAATTTTTTTTTGAAATTTTGTGTTATAATATTAAGTTTAGTATATAATGCGTCGATACATCTAGTTAATATTCAGACATTCCTTCTTTAAATTTCCGATTTCACAATCACTTCTATGTTCGGCAACTCTTGTTTTTAATCTTCTATCAGTTTCTGTGATGTAGACTTTATTGCAACCAGTTCATTTTATTAACTCTAATCATGACGCCATATAAATTTTCAATCTTTTCAGAATCTTTTTTATTCCAAACGAGATTATCTACAGTGTGGTTATTTTTGAAATAAACGATAATCTTCAATTTTTTTAAAGAACATCTTAGTCTTTCAGGAAGGCCTTGAAAATAAGGTAATATGACCTTTAAATCTGTTTTTTTTTGTATTTTTCTAACCATTTTTTCGCTTATTATTTTTGTATATACTATTGTAAATTTCATGAATTCTTTCTTTCATAACACCTTCTATTAACGGAATTGGATAATTATTCTGCAATAAAGTAACTTTTGAATTACCTAAATTTTCTTTTCTAAATTTCACATTACTTAATTGTATAGATCTATCTACTAAACCTTTAATTGAACCAATTTTTTTACTGAACGAATGGTGAGAATCGTAATTCAAATACCGCCCAGACAATGGCGGTTTTTTTATAAGAATTAGTTATCAAATCACTTTCAGGTGTTTTAATAATCATCAGATCTAGATAACTTAAAGAATTATTATTTTCAATTTCGTAAGTGAACTGGATAGAATCCTCAATGCTGTTAAAAGTGCTTACTATATCTCAAATTTTATTGGTTGGTATAATCAAGAATATTTCATCCCCGTAGCGATTGTATAAGATAGGTATAAAATTTAATTTTTCTTATGCTCTCCTTTCTATATCTTCTAACACCAAGTTTGAAACAATAGAAGACAAGGGTGACCCCATAAGGCAACCTGGGGCAACCTGACAATTGTTTGTGAAATTTATTGTTAAATGAAAACACTGTATTATTAAAAACTGTTTTAATTTCTATTTAAATCTCGTATTTTGATATTCGAATTAAGTTACGATGTAAGTTTAATTTTTCTTTTATACAATCCTAAGCTAAATCTTACGGAATATCATCAAACATGGAAACAACATCAAGAGAAACTAAAGAATGTATTTTCCGTACTTCAATGTTTTTAAATCTTAAAATTTGTATACAAATTATTATTTTTAAAAATATTCCCGAATGTTTGATTATATCTAAATATATTTGTTGCGACCGTGATATTGCCTTTATCGGCTTCAAGAAATAACAACTCTTTATGTTATTTTTGATAACTTTTAACAGATTAAAAGGTTTGGTGTTTTTTTTTATTTTTCAATTTTGAATTTAACTTATGTTTTTTTGCCATGAACGTTAAATCTTTACTTCATCCAACTTTGTTATATTTAATGGATTTCGACTCTAAAATGAATCTTTTGTGACTCTACGTAATTAAAGTCAGGTAATAACAAAAAAAAAATTGTTTATGATACTCAGTAGGTTATTTGTATTTTAGTTGTAATTTATTATAAAAACACTATTTATTTCAGAGTGGAAAACTTTCACGATGGAGGCCCGCACTGAGAGCCGAAACATATAAAATAAAAAGGATGTTTTTTAGCAACTAGAATCGTTTCTTTTGTTTGTTTTTTGGACCGTAAGACCGAAGAAAGAAAACCTTATCGAATTTCAAAACCGTATACATATTCTGATTTTTTATGTTAATGACTTAAAATTTAACCATTCACAGGTGGATAATAAATTTAGGTCATTCAAGTATTATGTAACTAGAATGGCTCCATATTAAGAAAAATTATATCTGGAAAAATCTAGAAATACCTGGGAAAGAACTGGAATTGTCAGGGAATTTTTTCCCATTATTTCAGTAGACATTCTGTTATCGAAAATTTGTCTCTAATGAGCCGACAAAGCGGATAGTGTCGAAGTTTAGTTTTGATTTGTGAACTTTTTGGGTGTTCCTTTTTTTATACATCAAAAATTTTTATAAGAAAGTAGATTTCGTTTCGATCTTGAAAAAATTGTAAAAGAGAGACATTAAGGAAGGATTTGTTCAAATTTGCGGGGTCGTCTATAAATACCTAAGATTTCTTTAATTGAGGTTAATGATGATTAACTCCATTTACGAAAAGATATCTATTTCACTAAAACATTGGCCACAAAATTGAAAAAGTTAGTAGTTTTTACAAATGTGTTCGTGAGTTTGGATTATTACCTTTTTCTATTTTGAAAAATGAAATTGGGAATGAAAACATCCACCGCGCCAAAAAGGGCGCTGCGGTGCCATACAAACATGGCCGCGGAAGCCATATGGATAATATGGAGTAGTAGCAATAATTTGATTAAAAAGTGTGTTTAAGTTTGGGAAATGGTATTTTTGGACTTTAGATATTTTGTGTAGTTACGTAACAGCTATACCTGCATTCAGAAATATGATCGAAGGCCAAAATATTCTTAATTCTGGTATGCTTGTAATGTGCGAAGCTACTATAAAAACTCGCGAAAAAGTTAAAATATATTCATTGTGCCTTCAAACCAGTGCTTTACCTCCAGAACCACACGAAATAACAAGAAAGTTATTAATTAATAGTGGCAATGAGAATTGCAAAATTTCATTGAAATGCAAGGAGCAGAAAAGTAAATTCTTGACGTTATAATCTTTCACATTTAAATTTCTCAACCACTCGCTGTGCTTATCTATAACTTCAATTTTTCCAAATAAGTTTCGTCTTTTCATTTTAACACTTTCGAGCTTTGGCACTCTATGAAAACCTTGAATTGAAGTTTTTATTTTCTTTGGAGTCACAACCACTGACGCAACAACTTTCGAAACTTGTTGATTTTCGTTATTGACGTGCAAATTCCTTTATTGGAGTAAAGAATTATCAGTTCAAACGTATCTTCTCATCAGAGTTACTTATTGCACCACTTATTTGTTAATCATTACAGTTAAACGCTGTGTTTTTGCTGGTTTTCGTGATGTTTTACGCGTATCGAATATATCATCCACGGCCATATTGCTTAGTTCGCGTAGGGGCCGACAGTGTCGCATAGCATATTTAAATCCTCAACAGATTGGTTCAAAATCCACTCACAAGAGTAAGACTTCTTAAAGATCGAAATGAAGTCTATTTTTTTATGAAAATTTGTTGTTTAATAAAAAAGTACACCCAAAAAGTTCACAAATCGAAAATAGACTTCGAAACTAACCACTTTCACGGCTCACTAGAGACATATGTACAATAACTATTTTCATTCACATATAGTATACAAATTTTAGAAAGTTAGCAATTTTAAGAATTGTGTTATGGTTTTGGATTATTACCTTTTCCTATTGCGAACAATGGGATAATCTGAATAGATTGGTTGTAAATCAACCTACAAGAGAGTAAGCTTTGTTTAACCAGGTCATGATTACCTCTAAATTATGAATCGCTAATCAACAGAGCACCGTTTATTCCAACGCTCGTAACGTTATGGAGATTAAACCAGAATTGCTAAAATAGGATCAGCAAGAAATTGCTTTTCCACTATGTATAATGCATAAAGGTAATAATGATAATCATGTATTCTATTCAGTTCTCAGATCCTGATTGTGCCCTAATTTCTATATTTTAAGGATAAAGTCTCAAAAATGTTTTTCAATTTGTAAAACGTTTATTTTAATTTAGCGTCATCAGTCGCGCGCTTTGTGCGCCTTTAGTTTCTCGCGTGAAAAAACAAAATAGTTTTTAATGCAAAAAATTTTTTAGTTATTATTCTCTTAGGAGAAGTCCATAAAATAGGTTACGAATTTTAGGCTATTTTTGAATGAAATTCTCGATCCATAGAAATGAATTTTTTCGAAGACGGTTAAATTTTCAATAGAAAGGTTCATTTTCAACCAAGAGAGATAAATATTCGACCGAAAAAGATGACTTCAACAAAATAGTTTAGTTTTCAACAGGATAATTACAATAGTTTTATTTTTAATTCAATAGTTTTATTTTCAACTCAAAAAATACATTTTGAACTAAATAGTCGAATTTTCAAACAAAAAAGATTAATATTTAACCAAAAACAGTTGCATTTTCAACCCAATAGTTGAATTTTCAAACCAAAAAGACGAATTTTTTAGAAAACAGTTGATCAAATTTTTATTTAAAAGAAGAAGCATTTTTAATCAAAAAGTTGAACTTTCAAGCCAAAAAGGCGAATTTTGTAGAAGACATTCGAATTTTTAAGAAAAAATTTCATTTGCAACCAAGAAAGATGGATTTCTACCATTAAAGATAAATTTAGAATCCTGAAGGATGAATTTTCAACAAAACAATTGAATTTCCCTTAAAAAAAGATGACTTTAATTAAATAGTTGAATTTTCGAAAAAATAAATAAACGTTTAGGAAAATACATTAATTTTTAAACCACAAAGATGAATTTTCAATCAAGAAGATTAATTTTCTGCCAAAAGACGAATTTTCAACAAAAAAGTTCATTTTCAACCTAAAAAGGTGACTTTAAGAAAACAGTTGAATTTTCTACAAAATAATTAAACTTTCAACGATATAGATGAATTTTCAACAAAATAGTTGAATTTTCAACTCAGTAGTTGAATTTCCGACTCACAAAGATGAATTTTTAACAAAACAGTTGAATATTCTTGAAGAAAAGATGACTTGAACGAAATAGTTGAATTTTCAACAAAAAAGTTCATTTTCAATCTCAAAAGGTGACTTCAGCAAAACAGTTGAATTTTTCACAAAATAGTTGAATTCTTAACTCAGTAGTTGAATTCTGGACCCACAAAGATGCATTTTCAACCAAATAGTTGAATTTTCTGCCTAAAAAGATGAATTTTCTAGAAGAAATTGAATTTTTTAGAAGACAGTTGAATTTTCAACAAAAAAAGTCAAACTTTCAACAATATAGACGATAGTTCAAGCAAAATAGTTGATTTTTCAACTCAATAATTGAATTTTCAACCTTCAGGGATGCATTTTCAACCTACAAAGATATATTTTCAAAGAAATGGTCAAATTTTCATACGAAAAGGTTAATGTTCAACCAAAAACAGTTTCATTTTTAACCAAAAAGTTGAATTTCTCAGCCAAAAGAACGATTTTCTCAGAAGACAGTTGAATTTTCGTCAAAAATGTTCATTTTTAACCAAGAAAGATGAATTTTTCCATAAACGATAAATTTTGAACCCAAAAGGACGAGTTTTCTACAAAATAGAGCAATATTCGACAAAAAAGATAACTCTAACAGAATAGTTGAATTTTCAACAAAATAATTAAACTTTCAACGAAATAGATGAAATTTTAACCAAATAGCTGAATTTTTAACCTACAAAGATGAATTTTCAACCAAGAAGATTACTTTTCTGCTAAAAGACGAATTTTCAACAAAATACATGAATTTTCAACCGAATAGCTGAATTTTCACCTAAAAAACATAGCATTTCGAGCAAAAATGAAATAGTTAAATTTTCACTTCAAAAAGTTACTTTTCAACCAAAAAAAAAAACGAATTTTCAACCAGTTGAGTTCAATCAAAATAGACGAATTTTTAACAAAATACATGAATTTTCCACCAAATACTTGAATCTTCAGCTTATAAAGGATAAATTTTCAACGAAAAATGGAATAGTTGAATTTTCAACCAAGAAAGATGAATTTTATAACCAGATAGTCTAATTTTCAACAAAAAAAAATTCTAACAAGAGCATGTTCTACAAAAAGATGAATTTTCAACGAAATTGTTGAATTTTAAAACCAAAAAGACAAACTATCTATAAAACAGTTGAATTTTCAACCCAAAAATATGATTTTTTTAACAAAAAAGGTTAGTTTCTCCCAAATAGTTATATTTTCAAATAGGTAGTGTAATTTTTTACGAAATAGTTAAATTCTTGACGAAATAGCTGAAATTTCTATCAAAATAGTTAAATGTTCAACCAAAAATATAAACTTCCAACAAAAAAGTTAATTTCCAACCAAATAGTTGGATTTTCAACCGAAAAGATCATTTTTCAACCAAGAAGGTTAAACAAACTTTTTTTCGAGAAGTTTGCCTTTATTTCTCAACATAGTCACCATCGAGGGCTACACACTCAGTCCAGCTCAGACATCCATTTCTTAGAATAGTTTTACTTACTTTTTAGATGTTACCGTCCGTTTTCGATGTGCGAGGACGGCCGGGACGCGGATCGTTCTCAATCACTTCCCTTCCCTCCTTAAATTTTTTAAACCAATTGAAAACTTGAGTACGAGATAGACCTTCATCAGCATGAACTTCCTTCAACAAATTATACGTTTCTGTAGCGGATTTGCCAAGTTTCACCAGAAACTTCACGTTGACGCGCTGAGATTCATACTCAACATAATTCCGGCGGAGCTCAGGTAGACGGTCAACTTCGAACAAAGGTTACTGTCGTACAGAGGGTTGTACGACCTTTAAATTTGGAAGTTAGGGGGGAAGGCACCAATCAACATCAGACCCTGCTTGTTGTTGCCGAGGCCCCAAGCAAGCGGCTCAAAAATCAGTCCGCTTATTTAATAGCCGCATCTCGTAGAATAACATTGCATTATCTTGTTTTAACATGCTAAAAGTATGTCAATAAAGCTTTATCGTGCATAATATTAAAGTTCATACCTCTACATTTATTTTGCACCTATATTAGTTTCTATATGTGTAAAGTTTTTGCTATATTTTTTATTCTTCTGAAAAATGGTGAGAATCAACCAAATGACAGCGATTTCTCGAAAACATGATCAAATATCAAACACGTCAACACTATCATAACATCAACAATATCAAACACAATTTTCAATTATAATTTCCATATTTTAGTGGGATTAAAAAAAAATGTCTGAAAAATCTGACAAAAACATGATCTAAACTTTTGTTTATTGTTAATGAATTTTTTTTTATCGTTTGGTATTTTAGGTCAAAGATCCCTTTGAGTAAAGAAACACAATTTTCAATTTTAATTGCTATATTCTCGTAGGGATTTCAAAATCAAGTTTTTTTCGGAAAAATTTGACAAAAAATTGATCCAAATTTGTGTTTGTTATTCATACATTTTTTATTGATGGTATTTTAGGTTAAGGATCCCTTTAAGTTATCAAACACAATTTTCAATTTCAATCGCTATATTTTAGTGGGGTTTCCAAAAAAAATTGTTTTCTGAAAAATCTGACAAAAACATGATCTAAATTTTTGTTGATTGTTAATGAGTTTTTTTCATTGTTTGGTATTTCATGTTAACGCTCCCTTTATATAATAGAACACAGTTTTCAATTTTAATTGGTATATTTTCCGGGTGATTTCAAAATCAAATTTTTTCGGGAAAATTTGAATAAAAATTGATCCAAATTTCTGTTTGTTGTCCATAAATTTTTTGTACTGTTTGGTATTTTAGGTTGAAGATGTCTTTAAATTATTAATCACAATTTTCAATTTTAATTGCTCTAATTGAGTAGGGATTTTAAAATCAATTTTTTTCTGAAAAATATGACAAAAAATCGATCCAAATTTCTGCTTGTTGTTCATAAATTTTTTTATTGTTTGACATTTTTGACTAGAGGTCCCTTCAAATTATCAAGCACAATTTTTAATTTCAATTGCCATATTTTAGTGGGAATTTGAAAATCAATTTTTTTCCGAAAAAATTGACAGAAAATGTATTTAAATTTCTGTTTGTTATTCATAAATTATTCTTACTGCTTGGTATTTTGGGTTAAGGGTCCCTTCAAATTATCAAACGCAATTTTCAATTTCAATTATCATATTTTAGGTGAGATTTCATTATTTGGATCAAGTTTTTGTCGAATCTTTCAGAAAAAAAATTGGTTTTGAAATCCACACTAAAATATGGCTCTTGAAATTGAAAACTGTGTTTCATTATTAAAAAGGGCCTTTGATTTGAAATACTGAACAATAAAAATATTTATTAACAACAAACAGGAATTTGGAGCAGTTTTTTGGCATATTTTTTTAAAGAAAAACCTCGTTTTTCGAATTCCCATGATAGTATGGCAATTAAAATTAAAAATTGTGTTTCATAATATAAAGGGACCTTCAACCTAAAATACCAAACAATAAAAAAAATTTATTAACATCAAACAAAAATTTGGATCAAGTTTTTGTCAAGTTTTCCGGAAAAAAATTGATTTCGAAATCCCCAGTGAAATATGGTGAATAAAATTGAAAATTCTGTTTGATAATTCAAAGAGACCTTCAACCTGAAAAAACAAATATTTGAAAAAATTTATGAACAACAAACAGGAATTCGAATCAATTTTTTGTCAAATTTTTCAGGAAAAAACTTGATTTTGGAATCCACACAGAAATATGACAATGGAAATTGATAATTGTATTTGATTACTCAAAAGGACCCTTGACCTAAAATACCAAGCAATGAAAAAAATTGGTTAACAACAAACAAAAATTTGAATCAAGTTTTCGTCAAATTTTTCAGAAAAAAATTGATTTTGAAATCCCCACTGAAATATTGCAATTAAATTTCAAAATTGTGTTTGATAGTTCAAAGGGACCTGTGACCTGAAATTCCAAACAGTAAAAAAATTTATGAACATTAAACAGCAGGGATCAATTTTCTTTCAAATTTTTCAGAAAAAAAATTGATTTTAAAATCCTTACGAAAATATAGCAATTAGAATTGAAATTTGTGTTTTATTTTTTGAAGAGACCTCGAACCTTCAATTCCAAGCAATGAACGAATTTATTAACAATAAAAAAAAATCTGGATCAAGTTTTTGTCAAATTTTTCAGGAAAAAAAATTATTTTCGAATCCCCACTAATATATGGCAATTGAAAATTAAAATTGTGTTCAATAGTTTAAAGCGACCTTGAACCTGAAATACCATGGAAAAAAATTATGAACAACAAACAGAGATTTGATTCAGTTTTTTGTCAAATTTTTCAGAACAAAAATTTGATTTTGAAATCTTACGAAAATATAACGATTAAAATTAAAAATTATGTTCTATTATTCAAAGGGACCTTTGACCTAAAATTCCAAACAATGAAGAAATTTTTTAACAATAAACAAAAAGGATCAAGTTCTTGTCGAATTTTTCAGGAAAATATTTAGTTTTAAATCCCCCGCTAATATATGGCAATTAAAATCGAAAATTGTGTTTGATAATTTAAAGCGACCTTAAACCTACAATTCAGAAGAAAAAAAAATTCATGAACATCAAACAAAAATTTGGATCAATTTTTTGTTAAATTTTCCAGAGAAAAAAATTAATTTTGAAATTTCTACTAAAATGTTGCACTTAAATTTGAAAATTGTGTTTGATAATTCAAAGGGACCTTCAGCCTGAAATACCAAACAATAAAAGGAATCATTAACGACAAACAAAAGCTTGGATCCATTTCTGGTCATATTTTTCAGAAAAAAAATTTATTTTGAAATACCCACTGAAATATGGCAATCAAATTTGGAAATTGTTTTCCATTATTTGAATGGACCTTTAACCTGATATACCTGATATATATTTAGATCAAATTTTCGTCATATTTTTATGAGAAGTAAATCAAAATTTGACAGATTAAAAATGAAGAATTGAAAATTGCTGAACTATTATATTTCAGAGCTATCGATTTTAAATTGTTCAATTTTGAAAGATTCAAATTCGCAATTTTCTAGTCTTGAACGATTTAAAAATCAAATTGTCCAATTTTGAATATCTAAATATGAAATTATTATTCTAATTCAAAAGGGGTTTATTTATAACGTTTAAATTCATTCGGTTTCAGATTGATAGCGTTTAAAATTGTTGAGCTTTAAATAGAATCGCTTACAATGGAAAACTTTGAAGCTGAAGCCCTCTAAAATAGAACACAATTATTAATGGAAAACTATTAAAATTGTAAGATTGTTTCTAAAATGAAATAATATTCAGATTTCATCATTTAAATCAAATTATGTGAAACCATTTTATACTGAATATATTTCAACACTAAACCGTTTTTAAATCCACTAACTTCTAGACTTTTACATTGTAAAGATTTCAAGATGAACAGCTGCCAATTTAAGTTTTATGAGATTAGACAAGTAAAAATAAAAAAAATTTTTCGGTTTTAGACTGAAAATCTAAAATTTAAAAATTTGATATAGAAGTTATAACAAATTTACGATTCAAATTTAAAAGCGACTTAAATTGAAGAATCCTAAGAGTTACATGTCTTCAAATTTGAATATTTTTATATTTCGAGTTACCAAATTGAAACAATTTAACGTTTTCAAACCTCAAAAATTAAAGAGTTCCAAGTCGCAAATAATTACAATTACAAGATAGACAAGTTCTGCCTTGAAAAATGATTATAATTGTGACATTTTTTGAACTGGAATAGGAAGAATTCGGAGAAAATATGTAGAAATAATAAAACTTAACTGATTGACATTTGGAAAATTTTATTGCTGACATTTTTGAAATTTGTATCACCTAAAATTGAAGAGTGTTAAATTAAAAGTAAAAATTTAGAAATTTGCAAATTGAAACTTTTAAACAAAGAATAATTGCAAGCGTTGAAATTTCAAAATTAAATATTTTCAATATTATAATTCGAGTAATATGGAAGTTTTTAGATTAAAACACTTATAGGTTTACAATTTTAAATTTGGTCAGTTTCAAAGCGGAACGCTTGCAATTCACAATTTTCTACATTTTTGAAAATTGGACACTGAAAATCAAGCTCTTCTTAATGGCAAAAGTTCTTTTACATAAATAAAAATTAGTACAAGTAGGCGGCAGGCTTATTATGTCATTAATAAAGTTGTTCAATATCCCCCTTCCACTCTCCTACCTGCACTACCCCTTATTACCCCCCCCCCCTTACTTCTCCCCCTTTCTTCTCATGTCCGCCCACTTCCACTCATTACCACTCATCTCCCCTCACTTCTCATCTCCCTCTCCTATCACGCCCCCTCCCCTCACTCACCACCCCAATTCCCCTCACATTCCTCTCCTCACTTCCCACTCA
>JAUMHM010000016.1:3003873-3018122 GCA_032362435.1 Melikaiella ostensackeni
GGAGATTATGTCGAAGAATAAAGCCAATTTTTCATTCAAAATATCGTTTTTTCATTGTCAGGCCAAAGACTTTTCAGTCCATGTAGTATACTCGTATGTCCTAAATTTTCACTATGCATGAGATGCCATGATATAGCCGCCAAACGTAAGGATTTTAAGGTGAATATAAAAAATATTATTTATAATATATTTCAAACACAATATGTGCTCTTTTCTAATTTAGTTTCATATATTTATTAATGTTATGTTCAACCTAAACAGTTACGGAACAAGGTTCACATTAAATGTCAACAACAAAATATCGGTTTTGGAAAAGATTTTTTGAGGAGAATGATATCCCTAAAAATTTCCAATAAAAAATCATTAATTACTGATAGTAGAATTCTTTTAAATTTGGGTTTATAAAACTCAATCTTATTGAGTGAGAAAAAAAAACTATAATATTATCAAAAATATTTTTTTCTTTTTTAATATTTTCATTCATATTTGATAGATTTCAAAAAGGACATTTGACATTTTAATGCGTAAGTTCAAAATTCTTAACTTTTCGGCAATGAAAAATATACGGTCAATATATTTAAGAGATCTGGAATATATAATGGGGTTGAAATGTACAGGAAATCAAAAAATAAATATTTGAAAAATTATTCTTTTGTTGTTTACAGTTGGCGAAAAAGTGTTGTATTCCTGGTATTGCTGAGTTAGAAAAGCAGGCACAGATACATCTTGCTAGGGCTAATGAATGCATTTCAAACTGCCTCAAGGAAGTGAAGGCGACTGCAGTAAAACGACCTCGAAGAGGACGAAAAAACAATAAAGTTCAATCTCAGTTCTTGTAGTCATGGAATATTTTTCATGTTATATTCAATCGTTAAAATGCATTACAACAATTCCAACTTGGAAAATGAAAATAAGAGACATGAGAATTTAATTTGTCAAATTCATGCCATGAAACTCAAACCATTGAAAAACAAGGCATTTAATATTGAAATTATTTTTCACTTGGATTGTGTCATTATTCGTCGAAAATTTTAATTATATTCTCATACAGTAAAAATTCCAGCAAAAGAGATTTATGAGTCGTATAGATTAAACAATTTTAAAGATACACAATTTTTTAACGAACGGAAACCCAATATTGCTAATTTTGAAGAATGAATCTAAGCGTTCTTCAGAAAAAAAGTTTAGGTCGAAATTGTTTATTTAACAAATGTTTTATGTATTTTTGTGCTTTAGCTTTAACTTGAAGTAAAAGCTGCAATTTTTATTCTATCCTTTTGATCAAGAGCTGATTTGATACCTCGAAAGTTTCTTTACAATCCTGTTTGGCTGGGATTTATCAAACAAATTTTTTTCTACAAATCATGCAGTTATTATTTTTGTTAACAAGCTTCTTATTAAATAACTTTAATTTTAATAAAACCAAACAGAATTATAAAGAATCTTTCAAGGATTAAAATCAGCCCTTGATCATCAGAATTTTATGAGACATGCAGTTCTTACGTTTTGAAGCTAAAAACACCAAAACTATCTCAATAGTGCAAAAATTCAAATTGCTCACGCAAATAAATTATTTTTATGAAACATCAATTTCGCACATCTTCAGGATCTCATTTTTCACATTCGTTGTGAAGGACATGTTCTTGGTTCCATGATGCCTTCACATGGAATGGTTTTTCATAATTCAAACAAAAAATTCTCTAAGATAGTCATCTTTTTTTCCGTGTAGCTACTTTCACAGAAAATAATAATAATAAATAATATAATAATATAATAATAATAATATGTAATAATAATATAATAATAAAATAATAATAAAAACCCTAAGCCTCTTAGGAGCAACAAGAAATTTTTTAGATACTTTTAAAATTTGGATTTGGGTAAAGATTTGATGTTTTCCTACGAATGCCTCAAATTCACTACAGATCCTTCGAAATTGAATTTCTTAACTCGATGCAAATTTTGATAGCTTCTGCATAGTTATTCTCATACGAGTACAAAATACATATCTTTCTGCCTCCTCGGAGCAACAGAGAATTTTTTAGAAACTTTTAAGACTTGAATTTGAGTAAAAATTAGAATTTTAACTTTTATTACCTCAAATTCACTAAAGCACATTCACAATCGAATTTTTCACCTCGATGCAAATTTTCGAAGCTTTTGCATAGTTGATTTCGTAGACAATATGAAAACTTCATCCTTCTAGGAACAATAGGAAATATTTAAGAAAATGTTATAGATTTAGTCTTGGGTAAAAATTAGAATCTTTTCTATGTTTGCCTGAAATTCACTACGACAACTTGAAAATTGAATTCTAAACCTCGATGCAAATTTGTATAGCTTCTGCATAGTTACTCTCATAGAAAATATAAAACTTTCAATTCTGAGAGCAGCAGGGAAGGTTTTAAAATCTTTCAAAAGTTAAATTTGGTTAAAAATTAAAATTTTTCCTTCATTTGCCTCAAATCCACGATAGCACCTTCAAAATTGAATTTTTCACCTAGATGAAATTTTTTATAACATCTGCCTAGTTACTTTCATGAAAAATATACAACTTTTATCCCACTAAGAATGACAGGGAATATCTCACAAAATGTTTCATATTTGGTTTTGAGTAAAAATTATAATTTTTCCTATGTTTGCCTCAAATTAACTACAGTACCTTCAAAATTGAATTTATCATGTCAATGAACATTTTTATAGCTTCTGCATAGTTACTTTTACAGAAAATATTAAACTTTCAGCCTCCCGGGAACAACAGAGTTTTTTCAGAAACTTTCAAAATTCCGATTCGGGTAAGAGTTAGAATTTGTCCTATGCTCGCCCTAAATTCACACCAGCACCTTCACAATTGAATTCATCAAATTAATTAAAATTTTTAAAGCTTCTTCATGATCACTTTCACACAAAACATGAAACTTCCAGCCTTACTTGGAAAAGCAGGGAATTTTTTAGAAACGTTCAAAATTTGAATTTGGGTAAAAGTTAGAATTTCTCCTACGTTTATCTCAAATTCACGCCAGTTCCTCCAAAATTGAACTTATCACGTCAGTGCAAATTTGAGTAGCTTCTGCATTGTTGCTTCCATAGAAAATATAAAACTTTCAGCCTCCTAGGAACAACAGGGAATTTTTTTAGAAACTTTCAAAATTTGGATTTGGGTAAAAGTTAGAATTTCTTCTATGTTTGTCTTAAATTCACTACAAGACCTTCAAAATTGAATTTATAACGTCAATGAAAATTTGTATAGCTTCTACATAGTTACTCGCTTGAAAATTGAAAAACTTTGGGCCTTCTAGGATCAACAGGAAATATTTTAGAGACATTCAAATCCTTGCTTTGGGTAAATTAAGAATTTTCCCTATGTTTGCCTCAAATTCACTACAGCACGTTCAAAATTAAATTTTTCACCTAGATGTAAGTTTTTATACTTTCTGAATTATTACTTTCATAGAAAATATAAAGCTTTCAGTCTCCTAGGAACAACAGGGCATTTTTCAACAACTTTCAAAACTTGGATTTGGGTAAAGGTTAGAACTTTTCCTATGTTTGTCTCAAATTCACCACAGCACCTTCAACATCGAATTTATCACGTCAATGAAAATTTGTTTAGCTTCTACATAGGTACTCTCATAGAAATCATAAAACTTCTAGCTTCCTAGGAACAAAAGGAAATTTTTTAGAAACTTTCAAATCATTGGTTTGGGTGAATTGAGAATTTTTCCTATGTTTGCCTCAAATTCACCACAGCACCTTCAAGATCGAATTTATCACGTCAATGAAAATTTGTATAGCTTCTGCATAGTTACTCTCATAGAAATCATGGAACTTCTAGCTTCCTAGGAACGAAAGGAAATTTTTTAGAAACTTTCAATCCTTTGGTTTGGGTAAATTTAGAATTTTTCCTATGTTTGCCTTGAATTCACCACAGCACCTTCAAGATTGAATCCATCGCCTCAATGAAAATTTGTATATCTTCTACATAGTTACTCTCGTAGGAATCATAAAACTTCTAGCTTCCTGGGAACAAAAGGAAATTTTTTAGAAACTTTCAATAATTGGTTTGGGTGAATTTAGAATTTTTCCTATGTTTTCCTCAAATTCAATACAGCACCTTCAAGATCGAATTTAACACGTCAATGAAAATTTGTATAGCTTCTGCATGGTTAGTCTTATAGAAATCATGGAACTTCTAGCTTCCTAGGAACAAAAGGAAATTTTTTAGAAACTTTCAAATTTTTAGTTTAGGTAAATTTAGAATTTCTCCTATGTTTGCCTCAAATGCACCACAGCACCTTTAAGATTGAATCCATCACGTCAATGAAAATTTGTATAGCTCCTGCATAGTTGTTTTCATAAAAATCATCAAACTTCTAGCCTTCTAGGAAATTTTTTAGAAACTTTCAATTCTTTGGTTTGGGTGAATTTAGAATTTTTCCTATGTTTGCCTCAAATTCTCCACAGCACCTTCAAAATTAAATTTTTCACCTAGATGTGAATTTGCATACCTTCTGCACTGTTACTTTCATAAAAAATATAAAACTTTCAGTCTCCTAGGAAAAACAGGGCATTTTTCAACAACTTTCAAAACTTGGATTTGGATAAAGGTTAGAACGTTTCCTATTTTTGTCTCAAATTCATCACAGCACCTTCAAAATCGAATTTATCACGTCAATGAAAAATTTGCATAGCTTCTGCATAGTTACGTTCATAGAAATTATAAAACTTCAAGTTTCTTAGGAATAACAGGAAATTTTTTAGAAACTTTCAATCTTTAGTTTGGTTAAAGGTTAGAACAGTTACTATGTTTGCCTCAAATTCACTACAACACTTTCAAAATTAAATTTATCACATCAATGAAAATTTGTATAGCTTCTGCGCAGTTACTTGCATGAAAATTTTTAAAATTTTAGCCTCGTAGGAACAACAGGGAGTCTTCATAAAACTTTCAAAGTCTGGATTAGGGTGAAGATTAGCACTTCCCCTATGTTCGACTCAAATTCACTACAGCACTTTCAAAATTGAATTTTTTACCTCGACGAAAATTTGTATACCTTCTTCATTGTTACATTCATATAAAATATAAAACTTTTAGTCTCCTAGAAACAGCAGGACATTTTTTAACAACTTTCAAAACTTGGATTTGGCTAAAGGTTAGAACTTTGCCTATGTTTGTCTCAAGTTCACCACAGCACCTTCAAGATCGAGTTTATCACTTCAATGAAAATTTGTATAGCTTCTGAATAGTTACTCTCATAGCAATCATGATACTTCTAGCCTCCTAGGAACAACAGGAAATTTTTTAAAAACTTTCAATTCTTTGGTTTGCGTGAATTTAGATTTTTTCTTAAGTTTGCCTCAAATTCACCACAGCACCTTCAAAATTAATATTTACACCAAGATGTGAATTTTTATACCTTCTACATCGTTACTTTCATAAAAAATATAAAAATTTCCATCTCCTAGGAACAACAGGGAATTTTTCAACAACTTTCAAAACTTGGATTTGGGTAAGGGTTAAAACTTTTCCTATGTTTGCCTCAAATTCACTACAGTACCTTCAAAAACTGAATTTTTCACCTAGATGCAAATTTGTATACCTTCTGCATTGTTACTTTCAAAGAACATATGAAACTTTTAGTCACCTGTGAATAACAGGGAATTTTTTAAAAGCTTTCAAAGTCTGGATTTTGGTAAAAATTAGAACTTTTCCTGTGTTTGCCTCAAATTCACTACAGTACCCTCAAAATTTAATTTTTCACCTCGATGCAAATTGGTATAGCTTCTGCATAGTTACGTGGATAGAAAATATAAAACTTTCAACCTCCTGGAAACAACAAGGAATTTTTCAGAAACTTTGAGAATGTGTATTTGGGTGAAAATTAGAATTTTTCCTATGTCCGCCTGAAATTCACCACAGAATTTTCAAAATTGAATTTATCACGACAATGAGAATTCGTATAGCTTCTGCATAGTTACTTTCATAAAAAGTATATAACTTTATGTCTTCTAGGAATAACAGGGAATTTTTCAGAAACTTTCGTAATTTAGATTTGAGTAAAAATTAGAATTTTTCCTATTTCTACCTCAAATTCACTACAGAATTTTCGAAATTGGATCCTTCTTGATGCAAATTTTTATAGCTTCTCACTTACTCTCATAGAAAATATGAATTTTTCATCCTCCTAGGAACAACAGGGAATTTTTCAGAAACTTGCAAAATTTGTATTTGGATGAAGATTAAAATTTTTCCTATGTTCGCCCAAAATTCACTACAAAACTTTCAAAATTGAATTTTTTACCTAGGTGCAAATTTCTATAGCTTGTGAATATTTAATTTCGAAGAAATTATAAAACTTTCAGCCTCCTAGGAATAACAGGGAATTTTTTAGAAAATTGGAAATTTGCGATTTATTCAAAATGTAAATTTCATCGAGGGTGGTATATAAATCAGTACAACTTTTCTTCAATTATTTTTTCTTCGTAAAAGGTTTTTTCTTTATTCTACGTAGTCAGTTTATCGACAGATAGGATATTTTTAACATACTATGACCAACAGGAAATGTTTTTTAAAAATTTTTATTTCGGGTTTTAAAACATTCTAAAATATTCTAAACCATTGCAGAAAATGCTACAAAAATCCATAATAATCTAAAATAGTAAATTATAAGACATTTAGGAATACCAAAACCCTATAGAATAATGTAAAATATTCCAAATTATTGTACATTTCAGAATATTCATTGAGGGCCAGCCGGGTACGACAACTGTTGTTAATCAACAAATTTTTTTCTCTGTGTCAGAAACATTTGAGAAATAAAACCTATTTAAAATAATCATACAGGTAGAAATAATGACTTTTTTCACTCACCATAGTAAATCCAAGCCGCTACAGGTGCCACAGATATTCCACAGGTGAAAACAGATTCTACATCAGTTGCTAAAACCATACCTGTTGCATAGCCTCCATAACTCCATCCCCATATGGCGGTTCTTTTTGCGTCGATCCAAGAAAATTTCGTCTGCAAATTCCTATTCCGTATAAAATGCAGACTTAATTATTTTTAAAGAAAGTATTATCAGATATTTTTTTGGGAAGGGACTAATGAATTTGTGGTCTGTTGCAACAAATTATGAAATATGAGTTTTTTCATCGGTAACCCGAGTAAAAATTCTTCGACTTGGTTCCGACTTAAATTGCCCCCAATCAAGACATACTCAAGTAAAAGTGAAGACATTTTTTGCTGTCTCATTTTTGAGACAGTCATACTTCATTTCATATCTTGAGACAAGTTTCTACGTCTTGAAGAAATATATTGAGTCGAGCTTTTATTTTTGTATTGAACTTGCTTGGCGGAAATGCCTTAATTGTTGTCTGATTTGACGCATTTCTTAAGGTTCAGGAGAGCCTTATAGAAAAGTGCAGTTTTTAACTTTCCAACGCAAATTTATTACGACTATAGTTGTTAAGACACACAGATTCTAAGTTGTTAACTTAAAAAACAACTGATATAAAAATTGAACAATTGTTTCTCATCAGTTTCATCCTTTGCATCTGTCAACTATCTCATTTCTGAGTCCAGAATGGTTCGTCTTGAGACAAGTTTACGCCGACTTGGCTGAGGCCATAAAAGTGTCTTTATCTGATGTCTCGACTCATTTTTGAGACGCAGCCAGACATCACCGTCTTGAAGTTGAACTCAAGACTAAGTAGAGTCGGAATCAAGTCGAAGCATTTTTACTCGGAAATACAGATCTAGAAAAACTTACTTAGTGATAGCTATTATGTCCTCAATCTCAACGGTTCCTAAAGCTCTATAAATTTCAAATAGCATCTTACTTCCTTTATTTCCACTTCCACGACCTTCTAAAAATGCACAAATTGTACTACGATTCGTCGTCATATAGGATTCCAAACCTTGATTAAAAGCATCAATGACTCTAACCGAACCCGGACCTCCATAGCTAAAAAGTTATAAGGAAACAATTATTAATCATTATTTTTACTGAATTTACATGAAATGAGAAAAAAGTGGTCAAATAGTTTTTAATTGTTTGAAGTAGTGAAATTATACTTTTGCAATTCATTAAAGTTTATTAACTTTTTTTCCCACTTCTTTCCTAGATCATCACTAATAAATAGTGATTAATGGTGATCTAGGAAAATAATGATCCATAAAAGTTAATAAAAATGTATGACATGTATTTGTCGTATAAATTTATTATTTTTGAAAATATTATGTTGTATAAAGAAATATACTGATAATATTTAGGTTCCATTATAGCTTTGTAAAAGAGAGCTCTTCAAAATGTGATTAATTCTCGAAAATATCACGAGTATCACAATCACAAACAAATATTCAAAGATACTGTTCAGAATTTGTTGGAAAAAATCTCTTTGAAAAAATCTGTTCAGAAAAATTCCTTCAAAAAAATTTGGTCCAAAAATAAAGTAAAAAAAATCTAGTCAACTGTTCAAAATCTGTTCAAATTCTGTTCAAAAAATCCTGTTTACAATCAGTTCAAAAAATTCTATTCAAAATCTGTTCTAAAAAACTGTGTTTTAAAATAACTGTTGAAAAAACTTTGGTTAAAAAAATTAAGTCAAAAAAATCTGTTCAAAAACCACTGTTCAAAATCTGTTCGAATTCTGTTCAAAAAATTCTGTTTAAAACCTGTTCAAAAAAATTCTGTTTAAAACCTGTTCAAAAAATCCTATTCAAAATTTGTTCAAAAAATTCTGTTCAAAATCTGTTCGAAAATTCTTTTCAAAATCTGTTCCAAAACATTGTGTTTCAAAAAATTTGTTCAATAATGTGATGCAATGCGATGCGATGTGATGTTTTCAATAGCTTTTTTTTATTTAAGATTGAAATGAAATCTACTTTCATATGAAAATTTTTTGTGTACTGATAAAAAATAAATACAGTTATAAATAATAAAACATATATTAACTAGATTCAAATATAACCTGAAAGTATAATTTAAACATTTTTATCATCAAATGTTGTTTGGTCAATCTTTCCGTTTTCTTATCAAAATCAAAACTCTTTAAGATCAATGTAAAATTCACTGTCTTGTAAAGATTTTTATTTTTCTCAAATAGAAGAAACTATAAAGTTATGTGTATCTGTGCATGGCAGCCTTTTTAGCCAAATTCAAAGAGATTTAATTAATTTATTGGTATTCTCATTTAAAGTTTCTTTGCTATCTTTTTTTGTTGAAATCAGAACATATTTTTTTGTAAATATAAAATATCTTTTTAGGAGAGAAAACATGAAACTTGTATTCTATCAATAATTTCTTCTGTAAAATATCCAATCTAAGTTTTTACTAATTAAATACATTCTTTAATACCCCTATACCGGACTTTCAGTAACATCGATCATAAAACCACATTCCACCAAATTTTTATCAATTACAATGAAAACCATATTACAAAAACAGGAGAATAAGAATAGATAAAATAATATTTTATATAACTGCCTGTGTATAAAATTCAAAAAATTGTAGTCCAATGTTTTGCGAACACTTCACCACAACACCAATTGAACAAAAATTTCAATAATTTTTCAAAATTTTTTAAAATTTTGTTGATTTTCTTTTTCTTTCTAGAAATGGAAGCATTATTCACCTTTTTAATATACATTTTTTAAATTATGAGAAAAATTTTTCACCAGAAAGGAAATTCAGAAAAACGAAATGCAGCGATCGAGAGATGGTCGAAGACTGACCATTAGGGCGTATCGAAAAAAAAATTTGCTTGCGCGAAGTTCTAATAGCAATGAAAACTTTCTTTTGGGAGTCCAAAAAACACTCCCCTAAAGTTCGATAAAAAAATTCTTCCGCCTCCACACGTATAGTTAAAAATCACAAAAATTACACACTTTTTCAAATTTGAAAAACAAAAAATTTTCCTTTAGTTTCAAATTATCAATAAAAGATGTCAAAGTAAGCCTATTTATACCTGCATTTCGATAATTTCATCAAAATATTTTTTATTCTCCTTAAATAACTTTGAAATTTCAAAAACTCGAAAAAAGTCGACTTTTTCGCTATTTTCTTAGAGTTACGGTAAATTTATAGACTATTTGACCATATAATGTGTTATATACGTTTATGCAAATGTATTTTCAGTATGTTGCAATAATAATATATAAGGAATGTCGATATGAAAATCATTTTTATTGATTTTGAATTACAAGAAAACATCTAAAAGTGATATATTGCTCTTTATTTCCCAAGAAAATTAATTTTCGGTTTCAAAATAAAGTAAAATGTTTTCGAGTGTACCTACATTCATAACTGCACAGTGAGGAAGTAGTTTAAATAATTTTTATTCGGACAGAATGATGTTGATAATTTAAAAAATCCCCAGAATTCAATTTCTCGCTATTTTCTCAGAATTATATCACTTTCATCGACCATGTGACCATCATACGAGTATTATATATTTCTTAAAATATATTCTGAATAAAATCAAATAAAGAAATATTCGGACAATATATTAGCTTGTTATAATGTCATTAAGTTATCAAAGTATTACATTTATGCTGATTTCTGACATTAGTTTCAATTTAGTCATCCTGATTAATTTTTGAACCGAAGTCATTCGTAGTTTCAACAACGGGCAATATCGAAAATTTTTAATTTTTGATATTAGATAATATTTTGATGTGTTCACGGTCAGCTTGCTAATCTCCAGAATCAGAACAAACCTATGTACTGCAATTTTGTAGTACATGAAGTTTTTTTTTAAATTTTACCAGTACACCACGGATCACCAGGCTTATATCTACATTTTGTTTTTCCTACCCGCTTTTTCAGAAAAATAATTCAGTTCAGTTTTGACTGCCTAATCGAGTATGTTATAAGAGAGTTGGAAAACCCGAATTTTCAATAGCATTTCTTTTTCGCTTCAAATTCAGTAATCGTGATCTGTGATTTGTTAGTGGTTTGTGTTTATAAAAATGGGTATGTTGAGCGAATGTCTAATCATTGGAAAATAAGGCGAGTTAAGTAATCAAAGATTACCCACACACTTGCATGTCACGAGATACGATTTTTTCGAATGCGAAAGAATTTGAACTGAAGAAGAATCTAAAAGATACCCAAGTTTTCATGATATTTCGCGTTTAGTTGTGAAAAGGCTGCAGGATATATGGAATGATACTGTCATCTCAATTCTTACAGAAGTAAGAATCGCAAGGATCGTTGAAAAAGATCAAGATGAGTTGAAGGAATTAAAAAAGTCGCATGGAAGAGATACAGATGATTCCTGGTACAAAAACGAATTACATGCGTTTCGTGCGAATGAACCAACGTTTTGATATTGTGGCTTGTAAGTTTGATAATTTTCATACACGTGTAAGATAGATCTTTCTGAAGCTGCCAGAGTGTTTCCCTTAGACCATCGATCTTCCAGGCGAATGAGAAAATCATTTACGTCTCTTCCGAAAATCGATTCGGAACAATCAGATCATTATGAAGTACCATCAAAGTGTTTGATGACTGATGCACTTCATGATCAAAGTGAAGAAGTTATACAAAGAAAGCGTCAGAAGTTAAAAATTGAAGGTGAAAGATTTTACTGTGGCCCGATTATGGATGACAATGTAAAAGACGATTATCAGCCGGCCGAAGAAGATGTTGAGGATGCATGGGTCCCTCATTGGAATAAATTTACAGATCAGACGAGATTAAACTGTCCAACATTTTCAAAAGTCTGTGGCTGATACGGCATCGGATACAGGTCTGCTGCTTTACTGACTTCAGCAATTTTATATGACGGGAGTAAGTATATTCCGGAAGTAAAAGCTTTATTTTTTGACAAGAATAAATTGTATCGGAACAGAACAAAAATTTGTCATCAACTTCAGAAGGAGCAGCCCTTGTTAGCTTCAGAAATACAGGCTTTTTACTCCGATGGCAGAAAAGACGATACAAAAGTAATGGTTGGAACATGTAAAGGAAAAACACGACAAACAACAAAACGAGAAGAACATACTTCTCTCATCATTGAACCGGGAAGTACTTATTTGGTACACATATCCTCATCTTTTCCACGTTCAAAAACGATTACACATATCCTTTAGTTTTTCTTGGACGAAGAAATTAATACCTTAAATCTAGATTGTGTGGGCACTGATGGCTGTAGTACGGACACTGGTAAACACGCAGGTATAATTCGAATGCTAGAATTGGAATTTGTAAACCGCTACAATGGAGCGTCTGTCAGCTTCATGGTAATGAGCTGCCATTCAAAGTTTTATTCATGAAACTTGATGGGAGAACTTTTGGTTTTAGTGATTTTTCTGGTCCAATTGGAAAAAGCTTAGCTTTTTGTGAAAAATTTCATGTTGTAAACTTCGATGCAGTCGACAGTCTTTATTCTCCTGTAGTCGACACCCGTGGTCTTTATTCTGATCAAAGTTCCTGCTAGATATAAGGAATGCTATCAAGGAAAAAGAGTGTTCCGAAGATCTTGCTCGAAAAAGTCCAGGGAAATTATCGCACGCTAGATGGTTGACTAGGATGAGTGGAACTCTTCGAACTTACATTGGGACAGAGAATCCATGATTTGAGTTGAAAGTTTTAATTCAATTCATCATGAGAGCATATGTCCCAATGTGCTTTGAAATTAAGTGTCAACCATCTATTAAAGGTGTCCCGAAACATCTCTGGAAAAGCATTTCTTCGAGTGCGTACCTGAAAGAAGATTGGGTTGAATGTATCCAAAACGTAATACAAAATAATGCCTACTTTGCTCACCCAGAAAATCTGCTTCTCAATATGCTATGTGACGAAAGGCAGAAAATCCGCAAGCTCGCAGTGTCTCGAATGATTTCTACATGAGAATCAACTGGGAAATCAAAATTAAGGAAATTCGATGTTCCTTCGTGGAATTTTTAAGCAAGAGACTGGAAGAAGTGCAGAATTTCGGAACCGCCATTAATGAGATTGATGACAATTGAAAATCTCACCGAATTCACAACGAAGGGCGTAACTCATCTCATTTTCAAAGATATTTTTCATCTTCCATGCCATACTCAAGCAGTGGAAAAATGTGTGAAAGAAATCACGTCCGCATCGCGGCATGCTTACTCCTCTGACGTTAGAGATGGAATCATCCGATCAGGATTCAAAAGTCGGAAAAGCGTGCCTAATTTTGAAACGAAAAATGATTTTGTTGCAAAATTAAAATAGGACGACTAACTTGAAACTAATGTCAGAAATCAACATAAAAGTAGGTTATTGGTACTACTTTGATGATTTAATGACATTATAACAAGCCAATACATGTTCCGACTATTCTGTTGTTTGATTTTATTCGGCATATATTTAAAGAAATATATAATACTCGTATAATGGTTACATGGTTGATAAAAGTGATGTAACTCTAAGAAAATAGCAAAAGAATTGAGTTCTGAGGATTTTTTCAATCCTCTACGTCATTCCGACCAGGTAAACATTATTTAAATTGCTTTCTCACTGTGCAAGTATAAATCTAGGGACACTCGAAAACAATTCTACCTGATTTGGACACCGGAAAATGATTTTGTTGTGAAATGAAGAGCAATATATCACTTTTAGATATGTTCTTGTAATTAAAGATCAATAAAAAAAATTTAATATCAACATTCTTAATATATTATTGTTGAAACATATTCAGAAAACATTCTCCTTAACGTATATCAGGCATGTCATGGTCCAAAAGTCGAGAAAATTGCCGTAACTCTAAGAAAATAGCGAAAAAGTGGATTTTTATCGATATTTTTAAATTTCAAGGTCACTCAGGTAAGGTAGAAAATATTTGAATCATTTTTGCAATGTAGTTACAAATTCACTCGCTTCGAGCTATTTGTCTGTTAATTTATATACAGAAAATTAATTTTAGTGTCAAATAAAGAGCAATATATCAGATTTAAATAATTTCTTGTAATTCAGTGTCAATAAAAATTATTTCAATGTCAACATTCCTTATATATCATTGTTGCAACATATTGCAAATACATTCTCATTAACGCATATCATACATTACGAGGGTCATTCAGTAAATACTTAGCCTACAAAAAAAATGAAAATTTTGGAAAAGTGGCAATTCATTTTTCCACATAATTTCCTTTTAACTCAATACACTTGGCCCAGCGATGCTCCAACTTTTTCAGCCCATCCAAAAAATACGTTTTCTCAAGGTCTGCAAAATAGGCCTCCGTGGCGGCGATGACCTCCTCATTCGACCCAAATCT
>JAUMHM010000016.1:3018222-3029558 GCA_032362435.1 Melikaiella ostensackeni
CTGCTACTTGCTAGTCCAGATATTTTTCTCTTCGTCCAGTATTCTTTGTGAACGTCTTTCTAGCTCTTCGAGTCTTCGGTTGATAAGAGCCAATATTTGCTCTGAGCTAGTCTCTGATATTTGTTGTTGGTTGTGGTGGTACTCCATATTCTCAGGAGTGACTTCACGCATGGTTACGTTGAGATCCTCCTGTCCACTATCTTCTTCATTGGTTGCTTCTTTTTGTTTCTTTCGACGAACGCAAGTTTGCCTTACTCGTCTTGACTTTGTATTCTCTTGTATAGTTCAAGGTAAATATGAGCAAAAAAAAAAGTACTATCACTGTTTATTCGATTCACTAGTCCGAAGTATTTATTAATTCACTTCTCAGAGCTGAGTTTCATTTTTATCCCTTTTTAGTTTTTTTAATTTTGTTCTTTTCGGGATACACTTTTGTTTTCACTTTCACTTTTCTTTTCTTTTAACCACTGGTCACATTCTGTCATACCTCTAGGGAAATTTCTGTGAATCGTGGGTGCTGGTAAGTACACTCGATTTACAGCTCTATCACATTTAAAAAACGCTCCTAGGATTCTATTTCTATCCATTTAAACGTAAAATTGAAGCTAGGAACTTAGTCTCTTTCGCGACCCTTCGTGCCCCACGTTGTGCGCCAATTGTAATCCTTTAAATGTGGTGGATGAGGTTAACTCAATTGATAAATTAATTAATAAGTAATTAATTTATCCTATCTTTCGCAACTATACTATAAGAAAATGGGTTTCCCGAGAGAAGAGACGGAATTCCACACAAATATTATGTTTATTCAAATGAAACCTGAACTAACTATGCGATACAAACATTTCCCCACCCCCTAAGCTAACTTGGCACGCCAATAAAATCATTGTACATAAAAAATATTTATTCGCACATAAGGCTGGAGCATTTATCGATGACAGTCTCAATTTCCTTATTTCTACATGTGATAAAATATAAGCTTTCGTATTTATCTCAATAGACGATTATCCGTGTCTTTTCCCTACACTTGTTCAGCAATCCTTCAGATGCTGATTTGTAATATAGGTGATTTACGTACGTTCTAATCTATCTCGCTGATTAGGCGATTCTTATCCCTTATAAAATATTTTTCTTCTCATACGATGCAGAAGATTTCAACTCTAAAGCAATTGAAACCTAACTCTTACATGGAGATACACTTATATGTTTAAGAGTCCTACTCTAGTCAGATATTTCTTATCTAAACTTTTCATTTATTTTTCGCCATTTATTCATTTATTTTTACTCTTCTTTTCTTTTATTCTCTACGATTCCCAGAACATGGGTTTTACAATGCTCTATTCTACAGATAATGCTTATATAAGTTTTATTGTTATTCATTTCTTTGTCCCTATGCTTGATAGCACTGACTCTAGGACATGATGTCCTTTGATTTCAATATAAAGAGAATCTCTCCTATCTTCTTGTCTTTGCTCGAGACTGATTCAATTTTCTTTAGAAATAGATTTCTTTGGAATCAGAAAATCGTTGCATTGATCAGGGCATGAGGTAGACCTTGCTCTTTTCTTCTACGATTTCTTGCCAAAAGAAAGGATTCAGAATCTTTATTCGTCTTTTTAAATTTTCAGGGAGATTTTATTTTTTTAATCATTTGATAATTTGCGTCGCTCAATAATTTTTAATAATCTCATGAGATTCTCTCAAAGTAAAAGTTCAATTCCCGCGTTTGAACCACAAACGATCGTTCGAAAAGCGAATTGAAAGAATTAGAATAAAATTCTAAGTCCTTTCAGAGACTTCTTCTATTGGAGAGATGTATGGAACAGGTTAGAGGGATAGATCCTTCAGCCTCTTCCAAGGTACTCCCCAGTGATCCTTGCGGAACCTCCGCAAGCAACTCAACTGCCGTTTTCCACAGAACGACGTGTTTTATGGCCTCGTCCCCCATACTTGTACAAGGAAACTTATGGTTTTAACTTCTTCAATTTAGAACTCCTCGGTCCTAACCCCATTCTCATTACCAGCTGATAACCCCACCAGGCCCTGGAGTTCCTGGTACACCTCTAGAGCAACCAAAGGTTTTTGAGGCTGTATATTAGCGTAGTTCTTTCCATGTGGAAAGATTCCCCGGAAAGAGCTTCACGAAAATTCTACAAAAATTCCAGATGGAAATTTGGTTAACTCTCCGCGGAGAATATAGTACATTAACTTTCCAGCTGCAAATTCCAGCCTGTAATGAACTCAGGAAATTCCAAAGAAACGCTACATTATCTTTACCTCTGACCCCGGTCGATCCCGGAGGTCTCGATGATCGTCCCAACACATTCCGTTTACACTAGTTGTGAAAAGTACATCTTTTTCGAGGAAGTTAACTTTTTAATAGGAATTGTTTGTATCCTAACGATGACTGAAATGACGCGACATTGTACAACATCTTCCATATGCACCAAATGTAAAAAATACATGTTCCTCGAGAAAGTTGAGTTCTGAATGAACATTGCTCGCACTTCAATACTGGATACTGGGATGATCCCTTATTGTATAACATGTTCCGAGTGCACCCGGTGTACAAAATACATCTTCTTCGAGAATGTTCAGTTCCGAATGTAGATTGGTCGCACCCCAGTGGGTACTTGGATGATCTCTTATTGCATTACATTTTCCGAATGCACTAGGCGTGAAAAATACATCTTCCTCGAGGAATTCGAGTTCTAAATTATCATTGGTCGTTCTCCAATGGTTACTGGGACGAGCCCTCATTCTACAGCATCTTACGAATGCACAAGGTGTACAAAATACACCTTATTCGAGAAAGTTGAGTTCTGAATAAAGATTGGTTGCATCCCAGTGGGTACTTGGATGATCTTTAAATGCATGATATATTCCGAGTGCACTTGGCGTAAAAACTACATCTTCCTTGAGGAAGCGTTCCAGTAACCATGCGGCAATGATAGTTTTTGTTTTACACGTGGAAAATGCCATAAGAAAATCGAAAATATAAATTTATAGCTAAACAACGCAAAAACGACGAAAACTTCAACACCAAAATTACTCACTTCAAAAATATCTACAAACTTGTTCTTGACTATTTTTTCATAGCACGTATAGTTTGGCGGGGAAATTTGAAGTTTTACATTCTCATCATTTATGATGGAATGTCTTAGATTCATGTAAATTTGGACCTATCCAGTTTTTGTCATTTCTCGACGTTTCGAGACTCCCTGAATCAGAAAAAATGGTTCTTACGAAAATGCCTGTCTGTTTGTCGTCTGACGACGCGATAACTTCCGAAGGAATTTTCTAATTCGAATTTTCTTCTGCGCACTGATTTGTGGTCCAAAAAGACAGGTCAAGTACGTACTCCAGCTTTCTACTGCCAATATTTATTGTTTTAGCCATGAAAAATCAAACTGAGGAAAGTAATAATTCAAGTTTCCCACGAAACCGCGCTAGATACGACAAATAGACAAGAGACCAGAATTATTTGCCTTCAAAAGTTCTACAAAATTGCTGTTGACCATATTCCAATAGCAATGATAGTTTTTGTTTTGAACGTGAAAAATGCCATAAGAAAATGGAAAATTCAAATTTATAGCTTAACAACGCGAAAAACGACGAAAGCTTCAACACCAAAATTACTCACCTTAACAATATCTACAAAATTGTTCTTAACTATCTTTTAATAGCACGTATAGTTTGGCGGGGAAATTTGAAGTTGTACATTTTCATCAATTATGATGGAATGTCTTAGATTCATATAAATTTGGATCTATGCAGTTTTCATCATTTCTCGACGTTTTGAGACCCTTTGAGTCAGAAAAAGTGGTTCTTACGAAAATGTCTGTCTGTCAGTCTGTCAGTGTGTCAGTCTGTTTGTCTGTTCTCTGACGACACGATAAGTTTCGAAGGAACCTTCTAATTTGAATTCCCCTTTGCACACTGGTTTGTAGTCCAAAAAGACAGGTCAAGTTTGTTAGCCAGCCTTCTACTGCCAATATTTATGGTTTTAGCCATGAAAAATTGAACTGTGAAAAATAATAATTCAACTTTACCCCGAAACCACGCTAGATGCTATAAATAGAAAGGAGACCAAAATTATTCCTCTGAACGTTCTACAAAATTGCCCCTGACCGTTTTTCAATAACAATAATAGTTTTTGTTTTAAACGTGGAAAATGCCATAAGAAAATCAAAAATTCAAATAGCTAGACAAAGCAAAAGATGATGAAAGCTTCAACCGCAAAATTACTCACCTCAAAAATACGTGCAAAATTGCCTGTAAACATTTTTTATCTATATTTCTCTCCTAAGCTGGCGTTCATCAAATTAGAATATGCATGAACAAATTTTTTTTTCCTTACGTCGCGTCGGTTCGAAAACTTGCCAAGTTTTTTTATTATCAATTCAGAACATATATTTTTAGCAATTTTGTATTAAATTGAACTTTTCTCATGGTTTCTTCCATACTGAAAATTTATGATGAGAATGTATTCCTCAAACCCGAAGGAGTTTTGAGGAAGTTATATCTACATCATCACTGAATATTTAAGCATGAATACAAATTTGTTGATCATCCAGGACCGAGCGCGTAGCGCGAGGCACATTATGCGCGGCGCAGGCACGCAGTTCGCGATGGGAATGTGCCCGCGCAGCGGTCAGATTTCCTTTTCACAATCATTCAACAATTGTGTAACGAAAAAGATAAAAATTATTCATTCTTCAATCATTGTTTCATCATGATAAAGAAAAAAAGGATCATCAATTCACTTTACAAAAAAAGCCAGTTTGATAGATTGCAATAAATTTTAAATTGATGAAATTTTATAGAAAGTGAACCTAGCCACCCTTTCCAGTTTCACAGTCTAAAGAAAATTTCCTATCAGATCGATCGAAATGAAAATTAAAAAACCATACGATTGAATTGAATTACAGAATGAATCAATTTAATTATTTCTTTTCTCTTAATTTTTTTTCTTTTTTTTCTTTTTCGTTTTCTTCTAAATTAGTAAATAAGTCATTTAGTATGAGACAAATGAGAGAGAGAATTTCAATTCGAAGTTAAATTTATTCAGCGTATTTTATTTTTATTTCAAATTACAATATTTCAAAGCTCTCTTTAGTTTATTTCAATTTCATCACCATGCTTGCCCGTAGAAACAATATAATCAGGAGAGGCAGAAATCAGAAATTTAATGTGTTATTAGGTAATGTTGACAATGATTAACTGGATTGAGGTTGGTATATACAGTGGTAAATTCATTCCAAGATCCATCAGTCATGGTTCCAGAAAATTTACAAAAGTCAGCTTTGAATTTGAAATTTTCTTTTGAAATCTCTTTATCTGAAAAAATGAGGGTCGTCATTGAAATTCTGCTTTTTACATTCGTTTTCTGTCTTTATTTCAAATGTAAGTATATTCATAATTATTTAACAATTCCAATGAGAAATTGTTTTTTTCAGGCTTCAAACACGAATTAATCTTTTTTTGAATCTTTCAATATCGAAGACTTAATTAAAAATTTTAAAAATACAATTTCAACTTGTCGAATTTGACGAATTTATAATTTTTCGATTTAAATGGTTTTTAGTTTTATAATATTAAGTGTTGAAAGCTATTCAAAATTCTAAATTTTCAAGTGAGTAGATTTTTAATTAATTTACTAGGCTCAGAATTTACATACTTGAATTTTTTTTCTGAAGCTTTGATTTTTAATTTTCCGTTTTTAAGAATTGGAGTTTAAAATTGTTAAAATTTAAAATTTTTCAACCTTGGGAAACTTTCAGTTTCAAGTTGTTTGATTGAGAACTTGTCACTGAAAATTATTATTTGAAGCTTTAAATTTAAAAAGTATATTTTTTTATAATTGATATTTAAGGGCATGTATGTACGCTTGAAAAAAAAATTGGTTGAATCAACAAATTTCTTGTTGGTTCAACCACAGAATATGGTTATTAGATGGACAACAAGATGTTTGGTTTTCTCAACCAATTTTTTTGGTTGTTTTAAACAATTTTCTTGGTAAATGGAGTATTTGGTTGATTAAACCAAAAAATTTGGTTGGATCCATAAAATAATTCGTTGAATTAACCAAAATTGATTCGATTCAATCAAATTTTCATGTATGTCCAAGAAAATCATTTTTTTTTATTCAAGAAATTTTTTTTTCGCAGTGTACCGAAGTTACCACTTACATGGTATTATATTCGACGGCTTTATACTTTGAGAAATGTAAATGTTATGCTGAAATTTTGGAGTATGCTTTAGAATTTATAAGGGCATGTCTCTCTTGCCCATTTGAATTTTTTTTTGTCTAAATAATGAGATTTTATAAATTAAATTTTGGCCATAGCACTGAAGCTCTGTTTTCAGTTACACTCCAAAAGTTAAAAATTAGTCGAAAAAGAGTTTCATATCCTAGTAAGTCGTTAATTTATTCGTTCAAATCTTCTCCTTCCCTATTCTGTATCTAATCCTATCCTATCCTTCCCTACCATCCACTCACTTTCCACCCCCAGCCATTACTTCCCCTCCCCATACAATTGCTATCAACCCACGCTTTCCCCCTACATTTCCTATCCTTACGCTTTTCCTCTCCCTACACTTCTTATCCCCCACGCTTTTCCTCTCCCAACACTTCCTATCCCTCAAGCTTTTCCTCCCCCTATACTTCTTATCCCTCCATGTTTTCCCTCCCACTACATTTAAGTGAGCCACTCAGACATGTTCATATATATTCCGAACTATTTTCCAAAGTTTCAGCACAATATGTGCATTTTATAAATGAAAAACCCGCCGAATATAATATCATGTAATTAATCCTGTAAGACCCCGTAATTAATTAATGAAAATTGTCCAAACTAACAGATATTTTGCGAATCTACAACATGTACCTTAATTATTATTTTCTTTCTCATAAAACTAGGTGCAGAGTTGATGAATTCAGATGGATCTGGAGGAAGCAATGGAAGTAATAATAATAAGAAGAAGAAGAAGAATAAGCTGGTTATGAAAAAGGTCAATGTGGTTATGACTATCGTCAGAATATACATTTTCATGGGTACTATCATCATCATATTGGAGGATCAAAAGATCCTGACTCCCAAGCTCATTCCAGCCTGATAAACCTACGACCTCAGGTACCAGATGAAGCTCGGGAGATACCCAGGGCTTACACAGTTGTATGTGGGCCAAATGGCGCTCATTTTTCTACTCCTCCTGAAATGCACTTTCGCGTACGTGAACAGCCTAGTCCACCAAAAAGAAATTAAATTGCATGAAGGACTGTGATCCAAGAAACTATGGTCTCGCCACGCACATCTCAACAAAATGTAAACCAATCAAATGGTCCGTAGAGCATGGTGGCATAAACAGGTGTGCCATTCTCGAGTATCGTTCAATTCTTTTAGAATGCTAAAAATGCTGACTTTGGAATGGTTGGCGTAAATCGGTATTCTCGAGTTGTAATTGATGGTTGGCATGCTTAAATTTTAGAACATTTTACATAGAGTGGGTCTATACCACTCCAAACGAGAAATAGAACGCTAAATAAGCAAGAAAGTGACAGATTTTTGTACAACTAACCTCAAACCTTAATATGTCACACGTTTAATCAGGCAAGTGGCGGGTCAGAATACATAATCTGAAATTAACCTCAAAAATAAATACACATCTCAAGTGAGAAAGGAAGATAGATAAATAAATTAACCATGAGTGCAGGAGAATAATTTGCGAAATACATCACACGTATAGGGACAGAATACATAGCCTAAAATTAACCTTAAGAAGGAATGCATCACAAGACGTATAACTGTGAGAAGTGAAAAAACACAAATATAAATAAATTAATATAAGCGCAACAAAGAATCTTGGAAGTTAATATTGTCTGCCATTCTTCTTCAGTATTTCGCTGTAAAATGCATTCCATTCATGAAAAACAGTACATTTCACAGTATATACAATGTGCGGGATAAAAAGAATTTTTTTGCTAATTTTGTAGCAATAATATAACTAAACATTGCATAAGTCTTTTTCTAACCTACTTTTTGGGTACTTTCCGTCAACGATAATCACGAACTATGGTAACATCGGGCCAACATACCCCCAACGTTTTGCTCACTTCTGTACTCGCCACGACATTGGTCAATTTACCGCTCTCACTTGAAAATACACATCGGCAACGTCGCACTACAAACGGTCCAGCACTTTTTATTTATTTTGTTCGGGACCATTTAGAACGTTGCTCCAGAATACCAACAGCGCTCTAGAAATTTTAGTGTTCTAAAAGACCGCTCTAAAATTTTAGCATGCTGAAAAAGTTAAACGATACTCGAGAATAGCACCCCAGGTCCAGAATCTCCGGTGATAGGGGCATTGGAGCGGTGATTCGCGTTTTGAAGTTTTTCGTAAATCACATATTGGCCACGAGCTCGGGCGTTGTGATCGGAGGGTAAGAGCCTGATGGTGGATGCGGTTCGGCAGAGGAAAGGAGTTATATACCTTCCGATCGTCGCGCTCAAATCTCCATGCTCGGTGGTCACTTACAGGAACAGCGTTTGATTCAAAACGCTAATCCCCCCCTCCACAGGAGATTCTAGACTTGTTTATACGACCGTGCGAATTGCAGAAATAATTCGAAAATAGTCCTATAAATAATCGTCTAAAGCTAAAACGAAAATCAGAAACACGTGTGTAATATTCATAACGAGTATCGAAATGTAAGAAAGCGTGTTATTGAAAGTTGAAGTGCTTCTTTGAAACATGTTTAAAGAATGATAATTTTCCATTTTATTGACACTGTCGATTTTGGAAAGAGCGAAAGAAGTTTCGAAATTGACATGTATTGCGCGTTTTATTTTTCAAATTATTATAAATAAATTGTACTAATTGTATAAAGTCGGCTGAAGTAATGTTTTTATTATTTCAATTATCATAAATTATAGAGGGTCAGAATTTCGTCCTCAAAAATGTTGTTCAAAGAAAATGTCGGAACTTCGATCATAATTTTCATTATTGAATGTACTTTTTGTATAATATATACTCATGGTAAGAACAGTAAAAAGATGAAGAATACAATAATGAATATACTTTCATAATTTACATTTTTTATGGCTTTTATGATTTATTCAATAGTACGCCAAAAGAGATGTGAACCATCCACACAGACCCCTGTTTTATAAGAAGTGCATAATCGTGTAATGTCGCAGAACTTTGAACATTAAATATAAAAATTGAATCTAGTAACAATTGCAATATAATATAAGAAAAACATAAGGTCTTTTCATTAATTGATCTCTTTGATTGAAATTAATGTCTTTAATGCCAAATATGATAACCTGCCGAAAACTTATGCCTAAAAGCCTAAAACGAATAAAAGGTATAATATACCAGATAAAACATAAATGATAATGATGATTTCCCATGATTATGATTTCCCATCGAACACCCAAACTCGATTTTTTTTGTCCGTGTTCACAAAAGCGCGAATATCTCACAAACTACGATCGACAAGCCGCAAACTGTTTCTTCCTCTTAATTATGAACTTAATAGCGTAATAATATCTGTATGTTTGGCAAAAACAAATAATATTGAGTAGACCTTGATTATTTTTAACTTATTTTACATAATTTCGCATATAATTAATTTTCATTGTGTGTTTCTAAACAAAGCCGTCAAACATTTTTGAATTATAAATCAGGAATTCGAGAAATATGAAAAACTAAATGAAAATCTACTTCAAGCTCTTCATCAACCTGGTATTATTGAAAGAGGTATACACAATATTGGAAATGCGAAAAAAAGGTTGGAATGTACTGTTGCAACTGTTTTGCAACAACCTACATGATTAACAAATGATTCTGATTAATGAAACATCTGACTATCTCCTAGTATTGGTGAGTTTCACCATTTTTCATCTTTCCTTAATTTCTTTCTTTTAGCAGAAAGATGCTGATTTAACTGGCGTAGTCTCATATAGGTTTTCGTGCGCGCTATGCACAGCAAAACTTTCATATCTAGTTTTTCACTCAATTCTTCATTTGTTCTTGATGCCACAGTACAAGAAAAATTTCTTCCTTGCAAAATGTCTTTCCGTGATATTTCTCGAACTCTTGATTCATAATTACAGCAGCTTTTGAAAGTTTATCCGATGGATACTTCAAGTTTCCCTTGGATATGTGACAAATTCAATCATCTGCGGGTTTCTCGGATTCTGATAAAGAACATGTGCCAACTCGAAGAGACTTATCGTTTGAGCATCGCCAAGCGACGTATCCTGCCATGTATTTGAGTCCTTCTCGGAAAATTTTCTCAGTGGCGAGTGTTTATTCTAACGCCTTCAAAAGTTCACTTTCGTCAATCGAAGGATTGTAATATTCTTAAGACGTATCTGCCTTAAGGAAAAGTATGGAGTTTCAATAAAAAAAAAACGTTATTGAGAAAAATAATTGTAATTGTTAAGACTAAAGAGTACTACAATTGAACCATAAATTCCATTCCTCCAACTTAAATCCGTTTGGTTAATGCACAGGCACGATTTGGCCTCCAGGTGTAAGTGCGACCATGAATTTGTAAATGAAGTCTTCTCTAGGAAGCGTCCCAAGTAGTGCCCATGTGGGCAAGGGTCCCTCTAACTAGTTCTTATACGATGTTGCCGCGTCTTGCAATTTCCGAATTTCTACTTTCTAAATATCTCTAATTACCTGGTTAGTATCTGACTAGTCATATTGGGCAAGTCTTCCCTCGGAGTGGAAAGTTTGGGCATCAGTACTTAAAGTAAAAGAATGCTAAGTAGCTGCCAGGCAATATTGCGCAAGTCTTCCAACGAGGTGGCAGTATCGGGCATCATTCCCCAATGTGAAAAAATGCTAGGTAGCAGCCTGGCAATGTCGAACAAGTCTTCCCACAGGGTGGCGATTTTGGGCATCACTCCTCAATGTAAAAAAAAACGCAAATCAGCTGCCTGGCAATATTGCGCAGGTCTTCCCTCAGGCTGGCGATCCTAGGTATCACTCCCCGAGGTAAGAAAATGCTAAGTAGAAGCCTGGCAATATTGGGCAAATCTCCCCATGGGGTGGCAGTTTTGGGCATCACTCCCCAAGTTGAAATAATGCTAAGAAGCTGTCTGGCAATATTGGACAAGTCTTCCCTCAGGGTGGCAATCTTGGGCATCACTCCTCAATGTAAAAAAAAAACGCAAATCAGCTGCCTGGCAATATTGCGCAGGTCTTCCCAGAGGCTGGCGATCCTGGGTATCACTCCCCGAAGTAAGAAAATGCTAAGTAGAAGCCTGGCAATATTGGGCAAATCTCCCCATGGGGTGGCAGTTTTGGGCATCACTCCC
>JAUMHM010000016.1:3044900-3059231 GCA_032362435.1 Melikaiella ostensackeni
TAAATCTGGTTTTCCAAAGGGGCATCAACTTCTCTATGCATCGCACTATGTGTTGATAAACCTTCAAGCTTCCCAACAGACAGATGATAAGTATATTGGAGGTTGGATCCAAAGCTTTCTGCTAAACAACCCAGGCAATCGACAGATTGTGATTGTAGGCTACAGCGTCTCTCCAGACGCTTCTGTCGACTAGCAGGTTTTCCCGACAGCCTGCCACGTCTCTTTTCGATCCACGTTGTTCGTAGATCTCTCTCCACAGGTTCAATTGTTCGAACAATCCTGTCGTTCAGAATAGCTGTAAAGATATGATACAGCGTGTTCAGACAAGTTAATGGCCTGTAGTTCTTTGTGTTGGACAAGTTGCCTTTCTTCGGTAGAAGTACAGTGCGTCTCAACTCTAGTCACTGCGAAATGGGCCTCTCCGACTTTAAATATGAGGTGAAGATCCGGGCCAGATGTTGGTGTGTAGAAGTAAACTTCTTTCACTAGAAGTTTTTGATACCATCCGGTCCGGCCGCGGAGAAGTTCTTCGTGCCGCTCAGTGCTTTCCTTACCTCTTCGGCAGTGATTGGTGGACATTGTTCCTCGGACGTTATGAGGTTGTTGCACAGCTTCTCGAAACGCATGATGTTCTCAGTGTCTTTATGTAGTGGGTGTTTAACCTCGTAAATTTCTCCCCAAAAAGTCTCGATCTCCTCGGACGTAGGCGGATTATTGACAGAAAGAGGCAGATCGTGGAAGAAGCGCGATGGGTCATCGAGAAACTGTTGATTCTCCCAGACCCATTTCTCCCTCTTCTGTAGTCTCCTCATGGCGTCAGATAACACTCGTATTTTGTCAACAATGTGCTGCTTGATCGTCAGCAGTTTGGACGTGTTCAGTGTGCGATGATGGATCCTCAGTTCGTGAGCGAACTCTTGGACCCTCACCGTAAAAGGCTCACCAGATATTATGTAGTCAATCACACACTGAATACTGGACTCGTTCTGTCTAGCCCAGCCAATTTTCTTGTTCAGTTGATGCAAGCGCCTTTTTGCCATTTGATCTATCGTCGGCTTTACCCTTCAATTTGAATCGACCAAAGCTCTCGCCGCATCATAAACTGAACAAGTGGTGGTCTAGATGTCGGACTCCTTCGAGGGATCCTCACGAAGGGTATCATCCATTTTAGCCAGATCTTGGGGCTTAGGAAGAACCTGAATGATGATGTTTCTCCTCGTCCTGAAATTGCCATCATCTCTTGGGGGATGCCTGATTTCCGCGGTTGGTCCTAATGTAGCTTCCACTTTTTCGTCTGCGGCTTGTTCTTGCAGCAGCAGCAGAGCCCCGCATGCAAGGGTAAGGCTGATACTCTAGAAGGTCACCTGGTATTTCAGAGACACCGTTTGAGACACATCATCCGTGCCATTCAGCTTTCGGCATGGTTGTTCACGCCTTAGCTTGAGGTTTTTCACTGCGGGAACATCCCCGCAAAACTGTCCGCCACTGCTTATTAACTTTTGTAACCGTATTCAGCAGAAGATCTGAGTATAGGGACGTAATGGTGAAGACGCTTTAATTCGTGATTCTTATTTTGTGGTCGTTTTTGCTCTCAATGTTACATGGATATATTGTATGCACTAATTTCGAGAGTTCAGCGCCGTATAGCACTAAGACTGTCCATTTTGGAATTTTTGTTTGAAGATATTTCATTATACCCTTATGACCTACAAAATTATCAAGTCTTAGCCAAATCTACAGAAAGACATTTTCCCATGTATACTGTGCGAGCGTCTTGACGAAGTCCGCGCGATTGCAGCTAAAAATCTGGTCGATGCAAAAATTTGTTCGAAGCATTATTATGACCATATATTACTTCTCAGAAAATGTGATCTTCTTTCCCGTAATTCAATTTGAATTTTATGAGACATTATAGAAGAAGACTGAAGCACGTCGCACGCGCAATGATGCGGTCAGCCGCGAGCGAGTTTTTATGCAAAACCTTTATGAGGGTATTCCTGCCCGTAGGAATACGTCTTATTTGATACCGAATTCTCATACCAATTTTCCATTCCAAATTCCTCCATAATTGACTTGTTTCAAAAAAAAGAGCAAGAAGAAATAATTCTAAAAATCATTTCCCACTAAAATTTCCATGAAAGTTCCATCCTGTTTAGTTCCCAAGAAAAAAGGAGAAGAGGAGAACAGTGATAAAGGTTGACTCGCAGGAAAAGGGGTTTTCCTAACCTCAAAAAAATTTAGAGACCACATGCTTCTGACGGATCCCAGAATTGTATTATCTACACAAAAAAAAATCACTGACCACGAGGCGTGACGCGAACATGTTACACTTGAAATCCCGCGAAGATCCTCCACATGGAATTTATGGTATTTTCGACGAACGAAATCTGAGCATCGCGAAGATTGGCTTCCTGTTTCTCAAAATTTGTTAAAACCCGGGCACTGAATTGTTAAGCGGCACTTAAGAGGCTTGGCCGATTGTTTTGGCGGCATCACTTGATTTTCTTATTTATCACATCCGCCAAAACCATCCGCCAGAAAATAAACATTTCAACATACCTTACACAATTTAATAATTGAGATCTCATCCATAGCTAATCTCAATCAAAACTTCCGAATTTATTCAATCCAAATCGTTCGAATTCAAGAAAAATTGTTCAAATTCTTTCCAATAATTATAACGACGTTCGGCGAACGAGGTTTGCCCGTGTACATTCGGAGCGAGAGTGATTTGTCGCGCGCGGAGAGTTTCCAGGTCCGCTCGTGGCTGTCGTTGGCTCGAACCAATGAGCGTGTCCCATTCGCCCGCGTCCGTGTCGTCCACCAATCGCAGCATCGTTATCCAATCGTGGTTACCATCTTGGAGGGAAGCGTAACAATTCTTATGGCAGCAAAACATGTGAAAGAACACAGTTAATAAAAGAACCCCACGGGTCTGAGTGAGTTCCTTTTTCTTTTATGTTCTCTACACTCAGAACCCTTACATAGTAAGTTATAAAAGGGTTAAAATTCTGAAACAATTTCACCAAGTCCTGATGTGATTCGTCCTCTCTGGAGCATCCGGTAGAGAAACTCTGAGAAAGATAGAGAAAGCATGTGATTGGTGGATCGATCCTTTCCCATGCATGCCGCGAGTGGTGCTCACTCCTGTTCCGCAGAACATGGCGTCTTTTATGTACGATCCATGGGACAGACAGAGACCAAGTTAATCGGGCCTCATTCTCGCACAACGTGATTGGCGATAATTCTTGCCTCAACCAATATGGCGGTAAGCGTGTGAGGGTCTATGAGATAGAGAAGGACAGGTCATTTGCAAATTCACCCCCTCTCTTTCTATCCTGTGGTAGGACAACCCCGGTGCCTTAAGGAAGAAGTGGTGTAGACTATTGCTGCTCCGTTGACATCGCTGCTCTCGTACGAAACGATAGGGATTTGGATAAATCAACCCTTGTAATCTACCAGCGTGAAATCCACCGGGGATCGTCGACGTTTAATCTTAAAAAGGTCCTCAAACCTCTAAAACAATTTGCCCGTGAGCTTATCTGCGTCACTTGATAGTTTTCGGTTCGGTCGAAGGACTAAGTTACCCACTCTAAAACTTCTATCGCGTTTCTTAGCATTGTAGTATTTAGCTCGAGTTTCATAGGCTTTGTCCAAGTTTCGACGAATTAAGTCTCGCAAACGATTCAACCTAGTAACTCTTTCCATCCATTCCTCGGGTCGGGGCTCATGATGCTGGTTGCTCAAATCGAATGTCCTTCGTAGAGATGGATAGGGCTGAGGGTTGCGGCCGAAATTCAGGAAGGCGGGAGAAACTTTAAGTGTGCCATGAATATCAGTTTTATAGACGAACCTAAATTCCGACAAATGCAAGTCCCAATCTCCATGATTGTCCCTAAGAAAGGAGATGATCATGGTCTCTAGTACTTGGTTCACGCGTTCCGTGGGATTAGCCTGAGCGTGATAAACGGGATTTGTAGTATGTACTAGCCCAATACATTTACACATTTTTCCCATTAGTTTATTGGTGAATTCTGTACCGTTATCAGTATGAATTACTTTCGGTGATCCCCAACGTGACACGATCAAATTCTCAAAAGCCTTTCTTATCGTAATGCCATTTGCCGTCCAAATTGAAAGACGCTGCACCCATTTCGTGAATAAGTCTTGGAATACCAAGACATATGCATGACCCGCTTTGCTTTTTGGAAAAGGCCCCATGACGTCTCAGGCTACCATGGTTCATGGTGGCTCCACGACACTCTGGCCCTTCATACCAGCCGGTCGTGCTTGGTCGACCTTACATCTCTGACAAGGGCCACAACCAGGAACGAATTTAACGACGTCCTGGAAAATCTTCAGCCAGAAGTACCTGAGGGCCACTCTCTGGTATGTCCTTTTATTTCCCAAATGTCCAGACTGTAGTTCTACATGTGATTCCTGGATCGCCTCTGCCCGACGTTTTTTAAGTAGTACAAGTTTCTACGCTTCTAAATCGGGCATTACGGCGACGAAGATCGGGTTCGGCCGGTGTCGATATAGCATTCCGTTCTCTATTTTCCAATCGGGAAAGATCTTCGGACTATCCTGAACAGCCTGTAACCATCGCAAATACCACGAATCCTCAGTCTCACCTATGCTAGCCAACGGAATTTCGTCGTACTCTGACATTCGCGACAATGCATCTGAGACAAGGTGTAACGCATCTTTCCTATGAATTATATCGAACTCATAGCCCTGGAGTTTCAGACCCCATCTAGCGAGACGCCCAGTAGGATTGCGTAAGTTTTTTAACCAGCGGAGACTACTATGGCCAGTGATAAGGGATCGTTCATAAACTACGTTACCGTTTTTCAGTCATTTTTTACTCCCCCCTCCCCCCCTATCGTTGACATTCATAGTTTCTGCTTGACCCCCCACCCCCCTCGTAAAAGTGCGTAGCCTTTCGTTGTTTTGTATCTGTAACCTGAACGCTGATTTAAATTTTATGAATATTAAAATATTATATAAAGTTTGGAAAGCCTGGATTAAAAATAACACTTAAAAAGTCAGTGTATAATTAGAAAAGTTAGATTTATTTAAATATATTTTGCATAAAAGATCATGATGATTATTTATCTTTCGTAAAAGGAGCTCCATCAGCCACCCAGGAACTGACATCTTGTATAATGGGACATGAATCTACTGATTATTTAGGTAAATTTAATGATTCCATATCTTCTATTGATTCGACATCAATCCACTCTGTTTCGATTTCTGGGAGCTTTCACAGTAATTCTCTTAGTCTTTGACTCAAAACCTGCAAAGGTCTCACCCTTGACACGCTACTACTGGCAAACTGATTGCTATGCATGTGTTTCTTGTAATTGTGAAAAATTTTCAATGATTTTCAATTTTACTTGAAATCTGAATCATGAGTGACTTTTGAAGCAGAATAAAGGCCACAATGAAGACATACTCTTTTGGAAATTTCATCTTGAAAGGAAGGGCAATACAAATCAGACGGAATTTCTCTCAGTTTTGAATATGCTGGCCGCACAGTTAAAGTTTGTGGTAAAAGAAAAGATGAGAATACTGCGGGCTTTTTGCAGTCCGAGGGAGATGGCACTTCCAATGACTGTTGATCCGATGGGTACGGTCCTGGCAGAAATCTTTGGTAAATGATGTGCTTCAATTTACTTCGCATTAGCGAACAAAAATCTTTATTGTCACACTTGACGAACTAAAATTAAATTAAAATTAATTATTGCATAATTAAGCAAAATAATGAAATATATATTTTTGAGTATGCAAATACCCGTCTATGCGATTTTTTTAAATTTAAACTGTACCTGTAAAAAGTACTGGCTTTCCCTTACATGATTAGCATACCAAGTATGATCTGTAAATGGAACTGAATCAGGAACTTCCTCCGCACTTGATATATATTCTGCGAAGACATTGAACTTGTCTATGCATACTCTAGACAAAATTTCAGCCGCAACTTCACCAGCATACTGGAAATTTTTTAATTCCAATTCATCATCTATTGTATTGCCACTTGCGTCAAGATGACTGCCAAAATGATCGTGTAGAAGAAAAACACCTGACATCTCTCTACTCATTGGTGCCATTTTTCTTTCCACTCTGTTAAACACAGACCTTCCTGGCGCGTTTGTAAAAATAAAAACAGCACCTAAGTTATGCTTCTTAAAAGTACTAATGGCATGTGAGATAACTTTTTCATAACGAGGATTTTCGTCCGGGCCTCCATCTACAGAAATCATCAGCACAGGTTTCATACGACCATCATTTTGTTTGATGATTTTTTGGAAATCGTCGAGTTCTGTTAATCGTTCAAGATCTTCAACATGAGTAGAAGCTGTCGAACTACTATGTACTTTATATTCCAAGTGCATGAGGATGGGAGCTTGCGCTTTAGCAGCAGTCATTCACAGTGGAATTTTAGCTTTATCGTCATGCGAAATTATCCACACCTGTAAGAAAAACAGAATAATGAAACAAATGTACTTCAAATAATAAAATATTAAAGCAATATGACATAAGAAATTATTTTCGTTATTGAATTTGTTGTGTGAAAAAATTTCATATTTGCTTTAATATAGATATATAGTAAATGATTCAAGTTACCTGGTCTGGTCCGAGAATCGAAGCAACTTCCTCGAGTCCGTTTATTGTGACCTTGCAGAAATATTGATCAGCATGCTCTTTGTGATAATCAGATTGAGCTCTGCATAATTTTACAGGAACCGTAACGACGTGTTGCTTCCCTTCCGTAGATCCGGAGTATCGAGGAATAAACCGAAGGTATAACGCAGATTTGGATAAATTAAATCCCATTGTTTGAAGTTCTTCGTGTGAATGATCTGAAGTTTTTCATGCTCGAATCGCCTCAGAGCGACGCCGATCGTCGGCCGATCCCGAATGCATAGCTATATCACAAATTGCTTGCAGTAAACCACTTTGGTCTTCTTCTAAACGTGAGCGCCCTCCTTCACCTCTTATTTTGATGGACTTTTTATTCTCTGGATTTTCTCTTAATAAGTCATGGATATTTTGGCGCTGTTGTTTTCTATAAGCTTTCTGCCACTGATCTTTTTTGCTTGTCTCGCAATTGCTTCTTTGCCTTTTCCAAATCACTTCTCATTTTTATTATATTTTTTTCTTCGTTCACGCCACTGGCAAGTCCAACGTCTCGTTTTGTAATTAAGCAATTAAGTTCAGTCTCTTTAACTTGAATTATTATTTCCAAAGCTTCTTGTCGTGGTTTCGGGTATGATGTTGAAATAGTCTCTTCAACCTTCTTCGAATTCTTATCGTCATTGTCCAAAGGAAAAGATAGTTTTTGAGTACCTGAATAAGGAAACAAGCGTGAATATTCGTTGTTGTTAATTGTACGGTTTTTAATATTATTGTTTAAAAATTAATTGAGAGATACGACTTTTTAGAGTAACGTGCATCAATTAAATCAAAAACATATTTTTCTAGAAAAACAAAAGCCTTAGTAATTTCATTCTCTATAAATCAGTCTATGCATTGACAAAAAATTATCATATCACCCATACCATTTTCTCTGAATAAATTTTCATAAACCATAGGAAAAGCAGAGACAGAAAGTGAGCCCACGCCTTGATTGGTACATGAAGAAGCAGCATTCCTAGTATTCTTGTCAGCCTAGTGGAAAGAGAGAAAAAAAACTATACTAAACTACTGATAGAATTACATCAATCGATTTAGCACAATGTGTGAACGACAGAACGTCAAAAATTATTAAAACTTTCTTCAACATAAAAGCTATTTCTACGTCAGCAACCGAATCTATACTTTATTGAAATTAAAAGTACCAGATTTTTATTCACCTTAACAAAAAAGTTGAGGAATGTAGCAGAAGCCCTAGTTGCTTCTTCTAGAAGTTTACGTGTTTTCTCGTCGGCAGCTTTGTATAAATTGACGGGATTCTTATGTGTATTTTTAAGCATACGCCAGACCACATTGCACTTTTCTTGTATTCTCTTTTTATCACAAGTATCATTGTAGCGTTTTTGAAACGCGGCGTACAAACGCTCGTATAAATTCGACATTGGTCAAATACGGCACGAATTTAACACTAGTACTGTGAGGTTTGTACAGTACACCGGCCGAACGCCTGCACTTTTTTGTTTCGCGGCGGCATGTGTCGACTTGTCAGAGCTGAAAGGTTGCTTGCTTTCTTCTCTCCCATCAAACTTGTTTACTAAAGTAATTCCCCATTCTCTCACCAGAGTCACTGTCGATATGTCGCGGCAGTCGCTGCAATACCGACGTGAAATTGGAAATTTTTTTGACTACGTTTCTTCTGCGTGAGCCCCCTCCCCCCATGCCGTTACTAAGCGTAGTGTTTTGCTTGACCGCCCCCCCCCCTAAATTGGTAACGTAGTTTATGAACGGTCCCTTACTCGTATCGTCTGCTTTAGTTCGCGGTTGAGGTTATGCGAAACTACGTGTAAACAGGCGTGACAAAATTGTCGAAGGAAACAAGAGGAAGTGTTCATCATTCGAAGAGAAATATGAAATTGTAGACGAAGTAAGAATAGTTGCCTCAAAACAGTCTATTTTTCGGGAATATGGTGTCTCTGAGGGCGTGTACAAGGCTGTGAGAGCTCGCGAATCTTTTTTAAGAAAGAAGGTTGAAAGTCATGAATATGTGAAAAAGAAATCGTCAAGAACAAGTGTCAATAAGGATTTGGATGCTGCTGTCTTAGAATGGTTGATACCTTCCACTTTATAGGTGTAAGTTATTGAGCTTTCGAATACAAAATTTTCGAATTGAAAAACTTAAACTTCAATTTGAAAAGTTTAAAATTCAAGAGTTCCACTTTGAGTGGTTTAATTTGGAGTTCTTCTTATTGCTTCAAACGGATAGATGTTCAGCTTTAGAGTTCGAATTTTTCAATTTTATTGACCGTGAAAAAGGTTTGCGAATCGAAAAAAAAACCGGGAAATGACCGGGAATTTTTTTCTTCGATTAAAATGGTCACCCTGATTTATGTACGTACATACTTAAAATCAGTACTTTGATATAGTTTGATTTTCGAGCACAAACATTTTCACTTTCATGATGATAATTTAAAACCAAAATGGCAAAAATACAAAAAAAAATATTTTTTTGAGACAAAACTCCAGCAGAAATGGTTCATAATGCCCTGATTGTGTATGGTTTGGAGAACCCCGAGATAGAAACGAGGGTCATTGAGGGTACCCCCGTCACGGTCTCTATAGCAAGGTTTGAGTCTATTTAAAAATGTCACAATCATTTAACATAAAATTAAGTTACCCAAAATTGCTGCAGATTGTTTACCATTATTTCATTACATCGGATCGGATTATTTCATTACATCGTGATCGGAACAATGGTTGTCCACCATATAATGATTGGCCATTTCCTTTAAAAGTTTAAACATACAATCATTGTTTGAGCGTGGAAAGGGTAACAGTTGTAACGATAATCCTATTGTCAAAAAAGATAAAAATAAATTAAATTGAAAAAGATGATAAAAGGAAAAGAAATTTAAGAAAAACAAAGAAAATAGCGAAGAAAATGACAAAGAAAAAATAAAATCAGAAAAAATTTAAACATAAATGAGAAAAAATAATAAAAGGAAAAGAAATGAAAAAAAAACAAAGAATAAATAGTGGAAGACAAACAATGAAAAAAGAGGAAAATATGAAATGGAAAAATGCTAAGAATAGTGCATACAATAAATTCTTCTAGAAGTCAGGAATTAACGTTAAACTTTAGATAGTGTATCGTAACTTTGCACTATACTTATTTCATTTTGAAGTGCATTCAGGAAAGGAAACTGCAAATCACAGATGAACATATTGGTCATTTTGCATCCAAATAGTTAGTTGAAGTTAAAAAGTGAATGAATTTGACACAAAAGATGAAACTGCTGAAAATGAATCTGTCCACACTTCAACTTATTCTTCAGCCTCTTCTCTAATCTCAGTTTTTCTATTCAAATTTTAACTATAAGTTTGAACTCGTTGCATTATTCATTTAAGACTTATAACTTTGTTAGGTTTGAGCACCTGTAATTGGCATTTTGGCTCTTCAAATGTAGTTAAGCACTTATATGTAACTGTTCCCAAAACTCCTACATCAAAACTACCCGATGCTTTCAGTTTTTTTGTGAAATTTAGTTGAAAGTGTGAACATGTTGAAATACTCGATATCATCATTGATTGCAAGTAATTCATTCAATATTTTGATTTGCAGCTTATAAACACAGCTCTTTAATGTGGAACTTTGAGTTCCCCTCATTTCTATATCAATGAAATCTAAAAGTCAGAAGTTCTGGAAACCTATATTTATTACCAATCAGCATATTCAATCGTCCCCCAGAATAGTCTACTTAGCTCTGGATTTGGATTCATCTTCGCTAATAAGTTTGGGCCCACTGAATTCTTAACCAACATGTCTGCTTACAGATATCTGCCATCCTCACCTTCCAATCCCTATAATAAATTGTGCAACTAATCTCTCTTTTACACCTGGATACAGCTACGTGGCTTCTAAACTGGCTTTAACTGACTGTTAGGTTTATCGTAAGTAGTATCATTCATGACATTTGATACTTTACGGAATAATGTTTTATTAGAAACTAAAGGAGTACTTCCTGCATGCTGACTATTCAAATTTTATAATTTTAAAAATAGTTTAAAAAATACATTCAATCGAAGAATATATATTCAAAAGAGTTTTAGAAACATAATTTCTAGCAAAACATCCTATGTAATTTTCATTTTAAATTTTCATGTAACACTTTGAAAATTTATCTTGTAATTAAATCTTGCATTTCAGTGACGACTCAAGTTATGATCTATTGTAATACGTACTATAGATGTGCACTAAAAACGCGCTCATCTTCGTATACGTTTATGTTGAAAATATGTAAAATACCTCTTATTTTCATACGTACTGTTACTGTATTAATTTGATAAACAATAAAAGTAAATAAATGAATGAACGAAATGAATTCTTTACTTTATAATTTTTTAAAGAATAGTATAAGATACTATGTCGTTACGTTATATCGAAAACGTACCAGGGACCCATTTTAGGTACCTTCAAAACAATAATGCGCCAATATTTCACATGAATATTGCAGACAGTTTCAAGGCGATGTTTCAAAAATATTTCATAGGAACATTCTGAGCACATTTTAATCCTTCGTCACACAGGTGGGTCTTTTACGACCCAGTCAAATTTTCCTGCTCAAGTATCTCCGAAACCCAAAGATGGCGGGGTTTGAATCTCGTCCCTAAAAAAACTTCTTGGTAGTGGGAACTGAACTACAAAGGGACGCCGCGATTGATCACTGTGTTTCTGAGGAGGAAAGATTACAAATTAAGCTTGTGCCTTAAACGAGTCACCTGTGTGACCGTGTTAGTGTTTCGTGATGGTAACTATATTTTATTTTTCATGTCTTATTCGATTTTTTTCTCAAAAAAAGTTAGTGGAATTTTAAATAAATTGTGCTAAGGTGGAAATTATTCGATTTGCGTGCGACGGTGTATTTTGAGGTTACATTCGTGTTACATTCGTGTCCTTGAATTATTCACTCTCATATAATTTTTTCAAACTTTTTAACCAAATTTTTTATGAAACTTATATGATTATGTAACAAATGAACATTGCTTCTTTTGTGAGAAAAGTAGATTTTTCATTCACTTATTATATGCATGAATCACAAAAAATTACCCTATTTTCAAGTGTGCAAACAAATATACTTTTTAGAACTGGAACACATAGGACTATATTTTTCTGACAGATCATTATTTGGCCTTTAAAAACCTAGAGTACAGTTTCTTAATATTTATTTATTGCAAAGTTATAATTTTTTTAACAAAATTTCCATTTTCTCAAGTTTTTGTTTGTATTTAGATTATTATTTTTTAAAAAGTGACATATTTAATTCTAAAAACGATTGGAGCGTGTAGTAGAAGCTCCGACGAATACACATGAATTTTTCCAGATTTTTTTGAAGCTTTTAAGATGAAAAAGAAACAACCGGACATAAACGATGCACCTGTGTGACGGAAGCAGCAAAAAAACCTGTGTGTCGGAGGGTTAGGGATATGTTCCAGTAATAATGCATGAAAATATTTTACATACTTTTAGAAGAATATTTCAGCAATATTCCAAACCAACATTCTGAATGTGGGACATTCATATATTCCTTTAATATTACTGGAATATTCCAAGGCAATATTTCAAATGTTCCAAAGGAATATTCCTGGAATATTGTAGAAACAGCATGCTATGGGGGAGTATTTAAATTTCGCGCGAAAATGTATCGCCTTAAATTACGAGTAGAAAGGGCGCTAAATTCAAATTATCAAAAAAGTCAAACTAATAAAAAAAATATTTTCCGCATCCAACAGTATATAATTTAAAACGAATATATATTACTTCACTATAGAATTTGCACGTGGAAAATATTCATAGTAATTATGATATATATTTGTTTAAACAATACATGTTTTAATTCTCTTAAATGCTCTACAAATGCCCTGGTCGAGCTTACTATAGGTTCAAAAAATGTTGACCTTTCTACAAAAGTTACATTAAGTTAATGAAAAAAAAATCGCTAAAGAACGTTACAAACTTCATTGTGGAGGTCATTTTATTGGGCACAAATTCCCCTTTCACGGTTCGTCATAGGTTAATTATAAAAAAAAGTTACGGTTGGATGAAGGTACAAAAATACGGTTATCAACGCAAATTTCATGACAGTGAACTTTGACTTGCTCTATTTTGTTGAAAAATGAATAAAAACAAGGTAAAAAATCAGGCTACTACCTTGACAGTTTCTTTAAGAGTAAGTATTTTGAAAATCTTAAAATTTAATAACTTTAGCTGACAATGTTAATTATAGAGGAGGATGCGATCTCATCTCCAAATTGTGATAGAAAGCTCTGCAAAAGTTTGAGATAATTAAAAAAATTCAAATAATTCAGTGATATAAGAAATAAAGTTTCATAACAATTACACAACTACCTATTAGCTATTATTTTTTCTATGTTTTTTTTATCGCTTGGGAGCAGCAACTGTAATTGATCCGTCCATAGAATCCCAACCATAATTGTCCGGTCCACCTCGGTCCAGGGTCCTTCTTCAGTACCTCTCCCAGAAGCCTCAAATTATGGGTGCAACGTTAGAACTGCCAAAAGCGTAGGAAATATTTCTGCTGGTTATTAGGAAAATGGCAGCATCAGAAAATTTTTTTTATTGCAGTTTGTTATTATAAACATTCACCTCAATTTTCTTACTTATTTTTGTATTAAATGCATCATTTTTTCCCAAACATTACAAATATGTATTTAAACTGAAAGGTTAATGATAGGGTGGGCCGAAAGAACCGAATAGATAAATCGAGCACAAGAAAATATTTAGATATCGGTTAATATTTGAATCTCGCGCATCAGTTTCAAACTTTCAATTCTCGACCAATTTTCTATGAGCCACAAAACTATGACAAACTTTTCGTAAGTAGAGTTTTTCTTAGTGAAAAATAATAGAAAATTATAAATTTGAAGACAGATTTTGTGTTCAAGCTAGAATTTTTTTTAAATGCGTAAAAAACATTATTTTTGGGGCTATAAAATATGATTGAGACGACTCACATTGACTCAGAAATGGATTTTCGCGAACGAATTAAGTTACAGGTCTTTTATTAACACGAAAATTTCAATTTTAAGAATTATCTATTTTGAATATTTAATACTGAAACCACTTAAAGTAAACTATTTTGATTTAAATCGTTTGAAATGACTAGTATTTAAATTTTTCTTTATACTTTTCAAAATTCAATCATCTTAATTTTGATTGCAAAATAAAAATTTTTGAAAATTTTATAGTTACAATTAATAACTTGTTTAACTTCGAAACGGTTAACTACGAAATTGTGTAATTATGAAGATTTCAATTTCAAAACAGGCGCCTACAAAAAAGGGTTTCGTAGCCTATTAAGTCGCCCATAAAACCTTTCAAATCCCCCCTCCCACTCACTGATTCCTCGCTCTCATCATCCCTACCTCTCATTTCCGCTCCGCCGCACTTACTCCACTGCCCCTCTTTTGTCATTTCCCCTCATTTCCGCTCATTTTCCTTCACTTTTCCCTCAATTGCCTTCCCTATCCTCATTTTCCATCATGCCCCCTCTCCTCATTACCATCAGTTCGTCTCCCCGCCCTCATTTCCCCTTACTACCCTTTTTCATACGACAGATTGACACCCGACCAAAACCATGAGGGTTTCTGCCCGGGGTTACGAAACCCCAAAAATGG
>JAUMHM010000016.1:3073065-3084183 GCA_032362435.1 Melikaiella ostensackeni
AGCGCATTTGCGGCGCAATTCAGTGTGCTGAAGAAATTCTAAAATTATGATTGGGGGGGGGCTGGTGTAACTGACCTAATATAATACCTCCCATGATAAATGATGAGAATGTAATAGTGAGTTTTACAACTTTATTTTTTATCTTTCCGTGAACAATGTAAATAAACTCGAAATGAATCGAAATCAGTAAAGTGTCATCTAATATATGTAATTTTTTCATTGAATGCTAAAATTTTTTTTTCTTACAAATTGTATGAACAAATTTCAAAGTTGGTGGCTCTACGATTGAAATTTTTTTTTTAGTAAATCTACTTTTGTATTCTATCGTTTGTGGTATGCAATAAAAAATATAGGAACCAGTTAATATTTTTGTTAATTCTGTAAGCAAATTATATAAAGAAATGTGAAATTTAGGCATTAAAGGCAAAAAAAAGTCATGTTCTCATCAAAATAGTTTGAAATTTTCCTTACAGTAGTAACAAAATCGGTAACTTTATTTCTTGACAATATTAATTAACGCTATGAACAAATGGACTATTTGTCCATTTATTCACAGAAATGCATTGTGCTGTCAAAAGAATGATTCAGAATTGGGTTAAAAGTGATGTTCCGTCAGAACCTTCTCTTCCTAGTATATTTGTTAACGTTATATGCAAATCGCATACAAAAATACACTATTCGGCCATACATTCACAGAAATATATTCTGCTGCTACTAGTACATCTTTGAATTGGTTTAATTTTGATGTTTCAGCACAAACCTTTGTCCTCCCAACATATTTGTTAATGTTATAAACAAATTCATGATTTGGACACTTATTCACAGAAATAAATTCTGCTTTCACTAGAACGACTTTGAGTTGTCTTGACAGTATTGTGTTGTGAAAAAAATCGGTCTTTGTAAATTTTTTTTGAATCGGAGTATCTTTTTTCTGGATGTAGTCCAAAATCAAAAAATTTTCACTGGAAAATAAAATTTATTCTTAAAAAAAATTTCCAGTTTCCTTACCTTATATTTTAAAAGTATTAATAATGAATCAAATATCTCACATCTTTGTCGCGGACTTCATAGTGTTGCCCCTATTTTCATTTTTTCTTCCCTTTTTTATCTTTTTTTGTTGAAAATTCAACTATTTTGCTGAAGTTCGTCTTTTCAAGTAGAAAATTCAACTATTTTGTTAAAATATTCATCCGTTTGGTTGAGAATGAACTTCTTTGTTAGAAATTCATATTTCTGGCTAGAAATTTAAACTATTTTGTTGAAAATTTGTCCCTTTTAAGTAAATTCAACTGTTCTTGATTCAAAATTAGAATCCTATTGAAAACTGATTCGCTTTATCCTAAACGATTATTTGAAGCCATTTACTGGTTAATCCTATTATATTTTTTGTTGAGAAATTATCTTTCTTAATTGAAAATTGAATTGTCTGCATAAGAGTTGAACTGATTTGTTAAAAATTCATTTCTTTTTCATTCAGGATGCATTATTTTACTTGAAAATTCATGTCTCTTTCTGAAAATCCAACACATTTTGGTTAAAAGTTAATTGTTTTAGATGAAAAGTCTACTCATATATTTTTTGCTGACAGTTCATCTTTTTGGAATAAGAATTTAATTATTTTGGTAGAAAATTCAACTGTTTGGTTCGAGATTAACTTTTTGCTAGAAGTTCATATTTGCGGGTTGAAAATTAAACTGAAATCTCCAGGATTTTAGCCAGCACCCATTTTTCATCTCGCTGCTTACTGGGACCCACAGCGCGCAGTCGTCACCCACTTCCCACCTCACCGTATACTGGAACTCTCAGCACGTAGCCACAACCCATTTTCCAACTCACCCCGTACTGAAACTTGCAGTATGAGCCACCACCCACTTTCCACCTCGTCGCGTTCTGGATCTTTCAGCACGCAGTTAACACCCACTCTTTACCTCGACAAATATTGAAACTCTGAGTACGTAGCCACTACCCACTTTCCACCTGCCCAGATACTGAAACTCTCAGCACGCAGCCACCACCCACTTTCCGTCTCAACGCGTACTGAAACTCCCAGTACGTAGTCATCACCAACTTTCCACCACGTCGTGTACTAAAACTCTAAGCACGCGGATACCCCCCCCCCATTTATATCAAAATTTTATATTCTATTGTTTAAAAATGCAACTGTTTGGTTGGGAATTGATCTGTTTTGATTGAAGTTCGAACTGTTTTCTCGAAAATTCGTCTTTTTTGGATGAATTTTCTTGTTTTGAATTGAGAATTATTAATTTGAATTGAAAATTCGTCTCTTTAGTTAAAAATTTAACCATTTTGTCGCAAATTTATTTTTCAGTCTCAAAAATTCCTAAAACTATCATTATTAAAAAAATTTTAATATGGATTTTTAAATAATTTACGTTTTTAATATTGGAAGATAAAAATCCTGGAACGTAAGAGCGCGCTTGGCGCACTTGGCGCACTTGCATCTTTTGCCTCTTATGAGTGTCTAATTATATTCTAACATTATAACTTTGTTATAAATTTTGTATTTCAGTGCGATATCAGGCAAAATTGAAATATTTTTCTATAAGACATGCATTCTAGAGTCTCCTGGAATAAACTCAGATCGAAATCGTCCTCATTTTGGTCAACCTGTAATTGGACGAGTAATCCAACAAAACTTACATTTTCTTTATTAAGCTCAAATAGTCTTCGGAAAGAATAGCATATGCGATAGAACGCGGATTACGTCGGACAAAATTTGATTTTCGGAAAGCCTAAATATGTACGCAAAATTATAATATCGACGCCTCCATTCCATACTGATCCACGTCACTTTTAGGCGGTGTACAGCTCCCCGTCGCGTTTAATCGCTGTACAGCTCCTAGTCCTGTGTATAAGCACAGGATCTTGAGCTATATAGCGAACAAACGCAACGGGGAGCTGTACACCGACCAAACGCGACGTGGAGCAGTATGGAATGGAGGCGTCGATATATTGTTCTATTATCATATTCACAAATAGAATTATGATGATAGCTAAGTTGAAGGCCAGTGCATAAACGACCCTAATTTTTTCCAAGTAAAGAAAAAACTGATTAATGAATCACTGAAGAATTTCGATAACAGCTTAAATGATAAATTATGTAAGATTGTATAGGAAAAGATGAGTTAATGACATTATAATAAACTCATGTTTGTTGCTGAGGCTGGTTTCGAAACTGTAGAGGAGATTAACGTAATGTTTGCGTACTTATACAAATAAAATGATGCTGACGTCTAATTTTGCGAAAGTTTAATTATCGTATTATTTAGTCATACATATGAGATATAATTTCCTACATTATATCTTTGTTAATTATAGACTTCTCAAACAAAGTATTGAAATTTTTTTCTGAATTGTCATAACAAAGAAACTGCAATTAAACGAAGTTAAAATTTCTTAAAAAGATTGAAAAGCAAGAAGGGTATTTATAAGGAAGTTTTAAAATTAATTTGATTAAAAAAGCATTTCATTTATTTTATTTTTAGTTCTAATATATTCTATTTAGGTGGCACAAACCTCTTTCAAATTATAAAAATACATGTTTGTCTTTTCGTTTAGGGGGCGTCCATCAATTATGTAAGATGATTTGGGGTGAAAGGGGGTTTGATAAGATCTTACTGTTTTTTATAAGGGGAAGAGGGAGCGATTAGAAGATCTTACTTTTGAAAAATGATTATTAGGAGCATAATAAATCCAGAGATATTAGAAGTTAGAGGAAAGTTTAGCAGAAATACAATTTGTTCGACCAAAAGTGAATTTCCTTTCAAAGGAAGTGAGTAACTTATTGCGTTATAAGTTTTTTAATAACGTTGAAAAATCTGAGTTAGAATGCTGTGAATCCCCAGAGGTTCGAGTAAAGATATTGTATTTTCAACAAAATAGATGAATTTTTATCCAAACAGATGAATTTATAACCAAAAATATAAGTCTTCAACCAAAAGGGTTAATATTTTGCCAAAAAAGACGAATTTTTCACAAAGTACATGAATTTTCAACCAAAAGTTGAATTTAATCGAAAAAATGAATTTTGAACAAAACAGTTGAATCCTCAACCAAAAAAGATTGACTTTCATTCAAATAGTTGTATCCTTAACAAAAACAATGTAGCTTTTACCAAAAGGGATGAATTTTCCTACGAAAAAGACGAATTTCAAACAAAACTTACACCTTCTTTAGTAAATTCAAACAGAGTTGGGCAAAATGGCAATTGGGATAGAATGAAGATCACTTCGTGCAATTCGTTAATTCCGGAGAGCTTCAAAATTCACCTAAAATTGAAGATGTATTTATATTCACCAATAAAGTTGAGGATGATTGCTAAGGCAGAGAGGAGAATATAAACGATCTTCATTTTGTTCAAGTGGAGGAAAATCTGTCTGATGTATTAATGAAGAATTTGGGTAATATTGTTACTAATAATTATGCTGAAGACTTATTATGGATGATAATATGTACTATTATTTTCATCTCATGGATTATATATGATTATCTGGGATTAGATAAGCTTACGAATTCACGATAGATTCGTTTTTGTTGCTAGGACAGATTCCAAAACTGTAGAGCAAAATTACACAAAGTTTTTGTAATTATATAAATAAAATTATACTGATCATAAATGTTATGAAATCTTAATGTATGTATTTTTCACAGTTTCAACGGATTCTGTTTGAGCGGCACAAACATCTCCCAAATTATGAAAATACACCTTACCCTTCTGCTTTATCTTATACACTAACGATCAATTATATATATATATATATATATATATATATATAGCTATGAGGGACAACTCTTCTAAATGATAATTTTTTTTCTGCATAAACGATTCTCTGTGATTATCTAATTCAGAAAAATTCACCTGCTGAAAATTCGAGTCGTACCCCATGCGGACACTAATGGTGAATAAATTTTGCGTGAAAAAATCTGATTTATCTATTTAACTGAATGAATCTTGCACGAACCTCAACAAAAAAAAACACTGCAGATCATCGCAATTTTAGTCCTTCGATTTAGCGCCACTGGTCGCTACTGGTGTTTTCTTGATCAGTAGATCGATCATTGAGGACATACATAATACTTTCCTGACCTGAAAATTATTCACCGCATTATTAATTTTCAAATGCTTCTTCGAATCTATTTTTGAGATTTGTCCGAAACATGAAAAGGAAATTTCAAACTTATATTATGGCAAAAACTGTAACGTCGTCAAGTTGGGGATATTACATCAGATTCACAAAACCTGTATCCAGAAATATAGTTCAGGTGGAATATGTTCACGTGTTCAAAAATGATAATTGATTTCGTAAGAGCACGACATTAAAAATTCATCATAAGATGAATTAAAAATTTGAATAAAGTAACAAGAATAATTATTAAATTCTTGAACAAGAACTAATATGTAATATGTGTGTTGAACCCGAACTAATATTGGGGGAAGTGTCTAAGTATTCTGCTTCAAATGCGTGTTCCTACTCTTGAAGCCAACATTTATTTCTTCACAACATATAAAAAAATTAATCATAAGAAGAGAAAATCTTGAATAAATTACACGGAGAGTAACTGTTTGGCTTTAACAAAATGTGAGTCGTTGTCTTTCAATTCCTCTACGTGAAGTTTCCGGGAAAAAAAAAGGTTGGTTCATGCAAAATTACTTGAAGAATGATATGCAAATTATACTTCTGTTCAGTTATGATTGAAGTTAAAGCTAAAGTTTGAGGGGGCAATACATAAAAATTAATTGGATAGGAAGTAACTATTTTTTTTTAATGCAGGTGTTTGTTTTTTCATTTTCCGGCTTCGGGAGAAAAAATATAGAGATTTTCTAAACTACATTTCTAATATGACAGTGAGACACTGAGGAACCGCCACCTATGTTTGAAATGCAGAGGGCTGCTCCAGTCCACAAACAGGTTTGCCAGATGACCGGTTTACGGCCCGCCAGGCCGGTTTTCTGCTTCCGAGGCCGGATGAACTTTTAGCCAGCTCACACTAGAGCTGGGTGACGTGTCAAAGAATTTCTCGAAATACTGTGTATATGTTAAGAATATTAGGTAAAGGCCGACCGAGCTTATTTTCAGATTTGGTAACCCTGATCAGAAATAATATTCTATTTGGGTTTAACATTTTCCTAATTGAATTAATGGTGTAGAGGTATGTTGTTTACACGAGGGCTCAAATGCTCTACTCTAAAATTGAACCTGATTTGGCGATGGTCACCTACTTGAGTTTCTCCGACTTCTGCTAGTGTCAATGCGTCAACCATGTCTCTCTATATGTTTATTTTCGTTCGTCTTTCAATATATTCATGAGTGTATTCATCCCAGCAAGAACTTGAGAATTCTCCAATATTGCAAAGCTGTCATCATCGGATGTTGATAATACAATTTGGTCTTAGGATGGCATAGCCTCTTACTAATGCATTCTTATTCTCACTTCAAGTGGTTTATCGGCAGGAAAAGTGTATCTTCCAAGTTCGAATATTCGGTGTGGATTGGTGCGGGAAGTGAGATGAACAAATCTAGATTCTTCAAGTCCGCATCCAGATCCGCCAGGAGAAGGGAGACTTATAGAAGGAACAATTGACCTGACAGGAGGGGGAAGCGTTCCATGTGGAGATCTTTATCTGTTACGGAAACAACCTTCAGCAGGAGGAAGAGACCTCTCAGGAGAATATTGTCTGTCAGAAAAAGAAGTGAAAGATCCGGCACGAGAAGCGCCAGGAATAGAGTCACTATTAGGTAAAGTGTAAACGCTCGAACTACAAACTTTACTCTGAAACAAGAAACCGTATAGAAATAAAATCAGGGATTCGGCCGGAACCCGGCTGGATAGCCACAGTTTTGACCAGGCGCTGGTCAGGGAATCTGGCAGAGATCCGGGTGAAAACGTCATGGTAAACTGGTCGTGTTCCAGCTCCAATTCCGGCCGAGACCTGGTCGGGTAATCCGGACACAGCCTGGTCAAAAAATCTTGCTCCGAACGATAAATTGGTAACTTGATTCGATTCTCAAGGCTTACGATTAAGGATACAGTAAACTTTGGAAGTCAAATCATGTTAACAAATTACCGCTTGGAGATTGAAGAAAAGTTTTGATCGTTGTTGCTCAAATTGCAATGTTTCTTAACAAATTTTTGATATCAACAAAAAAAGTATCCCTCTAGCCCGGTCGGCTCCCGTCCATGAATTCTAGCCAGGGTTTGCCCGGATAGTAACCGGTCGGCTTCCGGCTGAATGATTTGGGATAAAATGTACCTAGTCGGAATCCGACCAGAAGTCATGTTGTAGTAGGGCCGACCAAGAATATTTCTCCACGGGAAAGAGGAGATTATTACAGAATCGGTGCAATCATGATTTGTGCGTCCCAAGTTTCTTATTGGCAGTTAATTTTTCCAAATTCTTAGCTCATATTAATAGCTACCTTTAATTAACAGCTTTTAATTAATGAACAAATTAAAATTGAGATAAAATAACAAATTAATAACGAATAATAATAATTAATTAATTATTGGTAATTCAAAGTAATTTTCCAAAATAGAAAGTCACTCAAAATTTTTGCAGGAATTTTAAAAAAAAATTTGCATATTCTGAAAACCTCTTAAAATTCTTATAAAGCTTCCTTTTTTTTGAAATATTTGAAAGAAAAAATTTTGTTTTAAATTGTTTCATATCTTTTCGAAAATTTTTTCGAAAAGAATGCTTAACAATCATGTGCGAACAACAATTAAACAATTACTATCTGAAAACGACTCAAGATTAATATTATGTATCTCCTAGCTCAAAAAGTGTTTGGCAAAATAAATTTTTAATCGTTCAATTTTTAATATTTCCAACTTGAAATTGCTCAGGACGATATAATTTTGAAAATTCACAATCATTGACTCCTTCTTCAATTTAGAGCATTGAGAATGATAGCGTTGATTTATATTTTTCATCGAGAAATTTTTAAACTTTTCAGTTTGCAAAGGTTGAAAATTTTTAATTCTGCAGTCTAACCGCATTTACTTCAAAGTGGTTTGATTAAAAAGTGATAAAAGCTTTCATTTCATACGTGTAAATAATTGAACATTTAAATCAAAAAATTTTGAAGCTTCAATTTTCAAAATTTGAAATTCGAGAGAGTTCCACTTTCAGAAATTGTCAACGTTGCAAAATTTAACTCTATCATAAATAATCTAAATGAACAAACAGAAAGTTTGCATCCTTTTTTCGCAGAAAAGCATTCTTTGCAATCCAATATGTATAGAATTAGCTTCTTAGACATAATAAACTCCAGAAAACTTTTGAATATTGAAATGTAGGTTTGTTATAAACAATTTGAGTTACAGATCGAACATTTTTATTTTTTTTCTGAGAATTTGTTTTTAACTTGTACGTATCGAAGCAGTTCATCAGACTTAGTAGAATCCAGAAAAGTATGGATTTTAGTGAGTCTGAGAAGATATTTGAAAGTCTGTATGCAAATTATATATTCCTTGGCTTCATTTATTTTTAACAAACATAAATATTAAGTTTAAAGTTCCTTTTTTAATGGGGACACTTTTCTCGACTCAAATAGAGTTTTAAAAAGATTGCAATTGAGGTAAAATGCGAATTACATCGGACAAATTATTATTTGCGGTAAGTTTGAAAACTTACCTAAAATTATAGATATATTATTATATGATTATAATAACGTGAATACTAGAAGCCTTTAGCTCATCCAGCTCAGATATTTATATATCATAAGTCAGTCAAGGGAATAAAATTTGGTTACTTCTATCGTTGTGAGTTTGGCAAAAATGAGGCAATTTTCTGAAACATGATACCTTTTGAAGGAATTTTCGGGTGAAAGCTATCACAGGGTTCGCATCCAGCCCCTCGACCCTGCCGTCGGGGGGCCCATTGTTTCGGCCGAGTCGAGCGCTGGCAATACAGTCTTCTTCAACAAGACGCAAGGTTTGCAATACGAACCCACCGTACTATACGAGTACCTATCATCGCGATACATTAGGAAGAGAAAGAAAAGCCAGTGCAGGACTACATATTATGGAAACGAGAATTAAAATTTCATCAATTTTCAATTGAGACTTGAAGTCAGAGCCGGATCAAGGGGGTGGCTGTAGGGGCTGCAGCCCGGCTCCCAGACTGGATTTATGCCAACAATTTGAAATTATTTTACGGTTTCTTTCTTTTTTTTGGTTTAAATGAAAATTATTTCATTTGTTGTTGAGAAGTCCTCTTTTCTAATTGAAAATTCAACAGTTTGGTGGAAAATTCATCACTTGTGGTTGAAAATTGAACTATTAAATTTGCGGTTGAAAACGCATTCCTTTGTTGAAAATTTAACTATTTGGTTGAAACTCAAACCATTTTTTATTAGAAATCTATTTTTGTTTGTTAAAAATTCCTTTTTTCTTGTTGATAGTCTAACTACTTTTTACTGGAAAATAATTTTTTTTTGGTTTCTGGAGTTAAAAATTCATTTTTAGTTGTGAATATTTTTTTTGTTTTGAAAATTCATTTTTTTTAATTTTTCAAACAAAACTGCCAAAGATTTTGAGAACATAACCAAGCTATTCATATTCAGGAAAAATTTTTTTGACCTCTTGAACAAAAGTTATCTTGGGAACCTATTGGAGCATACAGAAGTATTAGTGGCCATTGGTTTACAGCTGTGCACAGTGGTTCAAAATCCCTAAAGGTGGTCAAAAATTTAAAAAAAAAATTTTTAATTAGTTTCGAAGGTTGGTATTGTCTTAATGATAGTTTTCGACCTGGATAAGGCGATGTATAAGGCCAAAGTATTTGTGAAACGCTTTGCAGCTTTCTTCAAACCTGTGCTTTTCGGAGGTAACGTTCTACGCTCTTCTAGTTGTGATAAATTATTTGGTTCTGAGATTGTTTGATTTTCGTCAAAATAAACTGATTGTCATGTTCAAATATGGAATCTATTCCTGATGATGTATAAAATCAAATGTGTAAAGCAAGATTTTGAAACAATGATTGTTTTTTCTCAAAAGTGTTGTTAACTTGAGTACACATTTTCTTACATAGTCAGCAAGCAATCTTTCTGCAAAAGTGCAGAACTAATTTTTTCCACTGATTTCCACTTTGTAATTTTTTTTATAAGTCAACAGAAACCTATTCCAACACATATTCGAAAATTGGCTACTACTTCCTGCAACCTTTTTTTTACTCGAATTTTTCATCGGCGCCTGCGGTTGTGGCGCGCTACCACCCGCGGCCGCAGCTGTGCAAGAGCACCAGAAAACAAACAATGAAAGATGTGTTTTTACGGCTTCTGATAATGTCTGATTCGATAATTTCAACCTTTCACCAAATTCCAACAAAAAAATCGAATTGTTAGCAGCAGATGCGATTCAGTTGCTCAATTTGCCGGATAAAGTGAGAAAAGAGCTTGATAGTGAAACTGAGTGTTCTAACTCTAGCGACAGCGAATAGTGTATTGCATATGTCAAAACTGAATAAAAAGTAGTAGTTTGAACATGAAAATAATCATATTCTTACTGAGAAACCTTCATCTTGAAACAGCTGTTTCGGAAATTGGTGGTACTCAGATTTTTTATAATGTATATTATCGAATCCTGTCAAATTTCGTAGAAAATTATGATAAAACTTGATTGAATTTAATAAATAGTGTAGAAAATCCGCCATTTCGTTTTTAGAGAATTTGATAACAAACCAAATGAATCAATTTTTCAAAAATATATTCGCTATATATATATATATAGTATTATGCTTTCGGAAAATTTAATCTCAGGTTCGTTACAAACGATACATGAAACCCCTTAATAGTGATAATTTGCTAAATCCGAAATTTCTTCGTATCAAATGTCCGCTCTATTAAATCAGCCATTTTTCTCCGAAAATTCAATTTCAAATTCTTCATCAGTAACCAAAAAAACTCCTTAATCATAATATTTGCCAAATTTAACGTTTCTACGTAAAACATGTCCGCCATATTGGATCCGCTATTTTGTTTTTGGGAAATTTGATTCCGGATTCGTAATCAGCGACCCAAAAAAACCCTGTAATACCAAATTTTGTGGTAATCGAACGTCATCTTCACATTTTGACCACCTTTTAGGGATTTTGAA